>CAWUFW010000966.1:1522500-1875000 GCA_963921515.1 Calotriton arnoldi | reverse complement strand
TCAGACACGTTATAGTTAGAAATTAGCATTTAAAAACCTTTGAAATTCACTGAAAAAACCATAGGTTTTAGGGACAGTTATAGTTAGTTGGACATTGCACTCGTACAAAACCCGTGAAATTCCCCGTTATAGTTAGTTCAGCTAACTATAACTCGCGCCCCCGCAATGCACTGCTGATGACGTCACATATTACATCACTCATGACATGGTCAGTGACATCACTGATGACATCTCAAATGACATCACTGATGACATCTCAAATGACATCACTGATGACATCATCCATGTGATAATTTCATGCATCTTCTCACACCCTAATATAACCTTTGATACACCCACTCTAAATTACAGGCTGCCATTCTCAAAACCATACACACTCCAATACCTACATACCCACTCACTGATTCTTAGGTCTACACACACTCGCATCTACTCACTCACCTGTACAGTCACTCATACTTACAGTCACTCAGTACAGGACTATCATATGCACTCATACACCTATATAAACACTCACACACCGCCACTCATCCATAGAGGTACTCACACACCTAGTCAGTCATGCAAAAAATTAATCACACACCCATTTACTCACCTATACAGTTATACACACGCCAACTCACTTACTCATACAAATACTAGCACATTCTTACGCGCTTATACAATAACTGATACAAGCACACACGCATCCATACAGCCACTCTCACAATCACACTCTCACTTATAGCCTTTTAAATACTCTAACACACATATATACTGCCTTTTACATATGTAGTTACTCGCACATGTACCACTGAGATATACATTCACTCACTAACACACCCATACACACACTCACCCACCCAAGCAGTCCATCACAGATGCAGTCTTCAAATCATGCACCCAGTGAATCACCCACTCACACATCTATGTACAGAGTCACACACACCCCACCCACACAAACACTCAGGCACCCATACAGATACTCAGAGAACCAATCAATAACCCATATAGACACTCATGTAGCTATTCGCAAATCCATGCATACACTTACACACCAACAGACAGACGGATACAGATATTCACCCAGTTTAGTCACTAACCCATGCATTCAGTAAGATACGTTTAATCACTCACTTATAGAGTTAGTCACGCACCTACTAAATCATCCATTCAGACACTTATACACCCACTCATTCTTCAATACGCCTTTGCCTATATATATTAAACATATTTAAACTTTACAGAAACACAGTCACTGGATGATGTCATCAGTGATGTCATCAGTGATGTCACTGACCATGTCATGAGTGATGTAATATGTGACGTCATCAGCAGTGCATTGTGGGCGCAAGTTATAGTTAGCTGAACTAACTATAACGGGGAATTTCACGGGTTTTGTACGAGTGCAATGTCCAACTAACTATAACTGTCCCTAAAACCTATGGTTTTTTCAGTGAATATATATAAATGTGTGTGTGTGTGTATATATATATATGTGTGTGTATATATATGTATATATATATATATATATATATATATAAAATATACAGCTAGGGTTTGCAGGGGAAGTTCCCCAGCATGGTGTGGAATTGCTGGCAGGAATGTGTTTGATGCAGCGGAGATCGTGTTTTCACCATCTTGGATTCTGTTGCTGATACTTTTGGATTACATGTGTAGAACATTATCACTGAAGCACGACATGAAATTAATTCTAGAGACTGGATAGTGGATTGTTTCATACAACCCTAGAGTGACAAACTGTGTGAATGAAGCACAGAATGTATAAAGCAAGGGATTATGGTTAATGTTTCCACCTATCAAAGTGGTATGGAAAACGTTCGCACTTGCATTTGCTTAACCAGTATTTTGTAGATGGAACCTGATTGAGTGAACTGGTCAGTGATACCGTAGCTGCAAAAAGTGAACATGTTTTACTGGTTTCTGTGGAAGAATAATTATATGCAAGAAAGACCGCTTCAATTTAAGTATCAAGTGAAAATTTAAATCCTTCCTCACTGTTTTTATGTTTTAAAAGAACTGAGCAACTAATCTATGCACATACCATGTGATCAAGACCCTTACTAGGTTGAAACATGTCATGTTGGATTTCTGCTGCAATTAAAAGATTTCAAGCCAGAATTGGATGGTGTGGCTCGTGTATACTCTCGGAAGCAGAAAGTGTTTGCCTTTGTGAATATTAATTTGGTGACGTTCCTGCATGGCGATGCCCCGACCTGAGAGGAAGGACATTCTTCAAAAAGTCAATTTCTTGGTGGAAATATATATACATATATTTAAAAAAAGGATTTATACTTACCTGTAAAATACTTACATTTTTGTGGCAAATGCATTTGTGGTAAAGGCATACTCATGGTAGAAAAAAAAGTAATTGTAAAGACTTTCGTTGTAAAGACTCTGTCGTGGTTCCAGCGTCGTTGTAAAGGCATTTGTGGTAAATGCCCTAGTTGTTCCGCCATACATCATGCTCCATGCCATCCACTGATCAATGGCTCTGAGGGAACTGAAGATTTTGGAGTTTCGAATGTCTTTAGGGCTTTCGAGTTTAAGAAGTATTTGTGTGTCAACTGCATAGTTTAGCATGTGAGCTGAAATTCATTGATATTTGGCGGTGATGACTTCTACATGAAGTTGAAAAGCATGGGTGGGATGAAAGAGCCTTGAGGGAGCCCTGTTTTTGTGAAGTACGGTTTGGATGAGAAAGGGCGAGTATGGATGACATTTTGTTCTGTTTTGAAGGTAGGATGTGATCCAGTCGAGAGCAGTCCCCTCTGTGTCCGCTTCACAGAGTCTTTGGATTAGATTGTCATGGTCAACTATGTCGAAGGCAGCTGGAAGTTCCAAGAGAAGTAGTGCAGCGACCCCATTCTGGCCTTCTGTGTTTTTAAGGTCACCCCAGATGTCGATGAGGGCAGATTGTGTGCCTCTTACTGGACGGAATCCTGTTAGAAGTCGGAAAGTATGGAGTTATCGTCAATAAATTGTGACATCTGAGCGAATGCTGCTCTTTCTTTCAATTTGCCCAGGAAAGGTCCACTTGTAATCAGTCTGTTGTTGTTTCATTCATGTGGATCCAGATTTGTTTTCTATATTAATGGGTGTATGTATGCCTTTTTTAAGTCATCTGAAAAGATTCTTGTGGTTAAATGATTTGTGATGGGCAAGGGTCAGAAGAGCTGCCTGCTGGCCTGCTTGCTTTGACAAGATCCATAAATTCACTTTGTGACAGTTGTTTGAAAGAATACAGAGGCTGGGTTACCCTACCCTTGGAGGGAATTGTTGGAAATGGTTTGGTGCTGGTGATTTTCCTTTGTTTTAAATAGGAGTCTAACATATCTGCTTTTGTTGTGTAATGATTTGCTAGTTTTTGACATGTATGGGAGAGGTGCCCTTCTCTACAAAAGGGGGACAGGGCCAAATGGCAATAGAAACAAGAAAGGATCCATTTTGTGTCACTCATTATCTCTATCAATTCTATACACCAAGTTATATTATTGATTTATGAATGAATGCAAATCACCCTTTCACTCTCATCCACTGCACTATCTAGGCAATGAACACTGTTTTATGCAAAAAGGTCTCATTTATTGAAAATAGATAAATACTTCCAGATTCAAAATTAAAAATATACTGTATACAACATTTTATCACAATAAAAATTCTTAAAACCCATGTGTGTGTCTATATAAAAAAACATTACTGGTACATCTCAATGTTCTATGAAACACATTTGTTTGGTATAAAGACCAAAATCTCTGATTTAAAAAACACAAGTTTAACTGTCAGCAAATTTTATGAACATTAAACATTTATATCACAAGTTGTTGGCGTGGTGTTTCGGTGGATTTAACTTGATTCACTCCACGTTCTTCAGGACATAATATTTTAAAACATAGGTTTTTCTTAAGACCTATTTATTTCGTCCCCTTTTGTATATTTTCACATCCGTTTAATATGGGTATTATGATATTTATTTTTCAATGTCTAATCCTCCACTTTTCAATATCTGAGAATTCAATAACGCTCCCAATTGTCTCGAGCAGGGTATGACTTCTCCCTCTTTTTGCTGTCTACCTATTATTGGGACATCACTCTTGATATACCAATGTTGTGTTGTATTAATTACACAGATCTTTCTATTATGTTGCTTTTCGCTTGGGGGGACCTCTCTGTCCTCCTCCAGAGAGTTTCCTTGCCAAAGCTCTGTGGGGCTCCTGCTTCTCGTATTCCCTCACTGTCCCCGTCTCTTCGATCGGGTAATTGCCGACATACTAACAATTACCCAATCGAGGAAGCGGGGACAACACAATTGAGGAGACTGTGAGGTCTGTAGGACCTCTTTGGTATGTCACAGAGAATAAAGCAGCAACATTACCTAGACAGGCAAAGGTATGTTATGCAAATGGATTGGATTAGAGTAGGGTAGATTGTAGTTTTTTAGATTGTAGTTTGGTAGATTGGGGTAGAGTGGACTAGAGTTTGAAGGGGAGTGAGATAGATTGGGGAAGAGTGGAGTAGATGGATTGAGGTTGATTGGAGTGGGGAAGAGTGGAGTGGAGTGAAGTGGGGTAGATTGGGATAGAGTGGAGTGTGATTGAGTGGATTGGAGTTGTGTGGGGTAGATTGGAGTGGAGTAGTGTGGGGTAGATTGGAGTGGGGTAGATTAATGTGGAGTATATTGGAGTGGAGTGGATTGGAGTAGATTGGAATAGATTGGATAGGGGTAGATTGTGGTAGATTATAGTTTGATAGATAAGGGTAGAGTGGACTGGAGTTTTAGGTGTAGTGGGATAGTTTGGGGAAGAGTGGAGTGGATGGATTGGTGAAGATTGGAGTGGGGTGGGGTAGATTGGGATAGAGTTTAGTGGAATGGGGTAGATTGGAGTGAGCTACATTGGGGTAGATTAGAGTGGGGTAGATTAGTGTGGAGTACATTAGAGTGGGATGGATTGGAGTAGATTGCAGTGGGGTAGATTGGAGTGGGGTGGGGTAGATTGGGATAGAGTTTAGTGGAATGGGGTAGATTGGAGTGAGCTACATTGGGGTAGATTAGAGTGGGGTAGATTAGTGTGGAGTACATTAGAGTGGGATGGATTGGAGTAGATTGCAGTGGGGTAGATTGGAGTGGGGTGGGGTAGATTGGAGTGAAGTACATTGGGTATGCAGTGGAGTAGATTGGGGTAGATTGGAGTGGGGTGGAGTAAGGGGTGAATTGGAGTGGAGGGTGGTAGATGTGAGTGCTGTGTGGTAGATTGCAGTGAGGTAGATTGGGGTACGGTGGTGTGTGGTAGATTAGGGAAGAGCGGAATGTGGTAGAATGGGGTAGAGTGGAGTGGGGTAGATTGTGATAGATTGGAGGGCGGTAGATTTAGTAGAGTGGAGTGGGCTAGATTGAAGTAGAGTGGAGTGGAGTTGGATAGATTGGATTGGAGATTGGAGTGGAGTGGGGTGGGGTAGATTGGGTGGATTAGAGCAGGATAGATTGGAATGAAGTGTGGTAGATTGGAGTGGAGTGGGGTTTATTGGGATAGATTGGAGTGGGGAAGAGTGGGGTAGCTATGGGTGGGGTAGATTGTGATGTTGTGGGGTATATTGGAGTGGAGTGGGGTAGATTGGGGTATGGTGGTGGTGGGTAGATTGGAGTGGAAAGGGGTAGATTGGGGTAGAGTGGCATGGAGTACAGTGGAGTAGTGTAAAGTGGAGTGGCGCAGTATGGAGTATGCATGATGTGGTAGCGCAGTTCCATTACAGACAACACATTTCCAATTGAAATGAACATTACTTTTGCACAGACATACAGTTTTACTGCCCACAAATGATAATGTGTGGAAATGTCATCTGATATGTTTGATCATATTAAAATATTTGTTTCCACCACACTTCGGAATTACAAAAAAAGTGCTTAATTTCTACTTTCCTAATTCTGATGTATTCTGAAATATCAGCAGAGACCACTGTTGCCTTTGCTCCTCTTACGCTTCTAATACAGTGGCCATCTTGGAATGGTCTAGCCCTCAACATAAATTTAAAAAAAAAAGTATATAAATGTGGCCACCATGCTGAACTCTGCCTTCGGCCTCCCCACCTCCATATATCAAAACTAACAAAGGACTAAGGAAGCCTTGATGCCCCTGTATTTACCCCTTCACACCTAATAACAGTTGCCTAATTACTGCAGCTTAAGCTCCTCTTGCTCATCGAATACGGTGGCCATCTTGGAATGGTTTGGCCTTCAAACTTTAGATGAAGATTGCAACGCCCTGTTTAGGAGTTGATGACTTAAAGTTGCTGTAAGCTACTCTTCCCTCTAGGGTACGATCCATCTGTAACCAGACCTCACAGTCGTTAACAATGCTCCCACAAAACCTCCCCCTTAACACGGCACTCATGCGTTATGGACACAACTCATGGACCATAAATTATCCAGAAAATCTGCCCAATAATGCTAAAAAGAATTTCAAGCACAGAATTTTGAAACAGCACCCGGAAACACTTATAGTCGACAACTACCACAGTGCGACTAAACGCAATAAGAAAATTGACTTAGTCTTTTTCACTAAACGCCCGACAAAGTGGAAAAACATCTTCCTTCTTCACCTTCAAGTCACTAAGTCAGACAAAATACCCTATGGTTAAAAAATGTCCACGTCAATCTCCCCTACCTTTAGAGGGGAAATCACCATTTCCAGCTTTAGAACAGGGAACATTCTCATACAGGCCACTGACCCTCACCTCACTATCTTTGATCGTCACTTCCCTAAACTATTCTCCTCATTAACTCAACAGAGCCATCGAACCCAAACTCCTCTTTCTCCCTCCCCCCTGACAAAAAACCCAAAACTGACCCGATCTCCCTTCCCCTCCGACTCACTCTGCAACTCAGGGACATCCGCCATCACTCATTACAATCACACTGCCCCATTATCAAACTCCGCTGACAAACACCCACCATAATGACTTCAACAACCTCCACCCTGACCAGCAAACACACAGTTAAAAAAAACCCTCAAGGCTTATCTCGAGCTAGGCAGATCGGACACAAACTACTGTCAGTCCGCTATTGAACTCGCTATAGGCACTCCCCTTTTGACCACAGTAGTCCCGACTCTGCTCATTCAAACTATCTCCAACTCCAATACTGACCCTATTCCACATGCCCTAAATCATCTCCACTGCCACTGTCACTGCTAGTCCCAATGACACTAACCTCCCCCAAAGCATTGTGCACTCTCCTTCCTCAGACCCAAGACCCGCAATACTCCCTCCTAATCTCAAGACTGGAAGCATCAATGACCCGACTCCACTCGTTCAATCAATTTCCACTCCTAGTCCCAATGACACCGTACACCTTCATAGCCTAGTGCACTCTCCTTCCGCAGACCCTAGACATACAATGCTCCTTCCTAAGGCTGGAAGCACAAATGACTCACTTACCCAACTACTGATCCAAAAGGAGCAGAAAATCGACTCCCTAGCTGTCGACATCTTACATCTACGACAAGACCTTTCCAGGCTGGCTAAGTCACCCTGCTCACACACTCCCGGTAGTTACAAACCTCCCCCCCACACAGACCCTCCCACGGCCCTACAAGGTACTCCATGGCCCTCCACTCCCTTGGGGAGGCCAGGCCCATAGACCTCTCTGAGCTCTCTGCCCCATTTCAGCACTGGAAGCTGATGATATCAACGATTCTTAATTCGCAATGAGACAGAATACGGCTCCCTCCAAAATCCCAGTAATAGTTGGCACAAATAGAATCCCTAGAACAGTCCACTCGCCCAGACCACCTGCTCAATACACTACTATTCGTACAGTACACTCCAGCAATGATAATCCCTGTCCTCAACTGTAAATCAGCAGTACAACACGCTACAGATATTGCTGAAGTTATACTCAGTGAAGAAATAGATATCGCCTTCCTCACTGAATCCTGGCTCAATGACCACTCTACCCCCATTCTAGACCTACTCACCCCTCCAGGATACAACATCATCAGACATGACAGACCGATTAGAACGGGTGGCGGACTAGCTATCATTCACAAAAAAGGAATACAGCTTTCCATATTAAAAACCGGTGAATACTTGACTTTTGAGTACCTTGGTGTTGAACTTCCAGTCAAAGCCTCCGCTCAAAGGTTCCGCTCTCATCAAACTTCACAGCATCTACCACCCTCCTGGTGAACGTGCCCACTGCGCCGAAGAGCTAACCGACCTAGTTACACGATTCTCCCTAACGGACACGTAAGACGTGTTCCTGGGCGACTTCAATATCCACTGGAACAATCCAGGAGACACCACAGCCCAGAACCTCTCCAACCTTCTTGAAATAAACGACCTTAAACAACTCTGTATATGAACCAACACACATTGAAGGAGCGATTCTGGATGCGATCATCACCAAAAATGAGCTGGTCTCTCTGAGATCGATTTCTCCCATTGACTCGTCTGATCACCACCTCATATTATTTAATATTGATTCACATGTCAGATACCAACCAATACGATCTGACAAACCTAAGCACTGGACCAGGAACATCAAAGATGTCCCTATCACCGAACTGGAATCCAGGATTCATACCCAACTACAGCTTCATCCTTCCACTCACACGGCCGATGACCTCACAGTACACTTTAATACAACAATGACAGAGATGTTAGATCAGGTGGCGTCACTCAAACTAAAACAATCGAGATCTATCAAATCAAAATCTTGGTTCAACGCTGATCTTAATAACGAAAGACGACAACTCAGACATGCAGAAAGGACATGGGGACAAAACCCCTCGACAATGCACCTCGCTCTACTCAGAACCGCACAGTTGTCATAGAAAAAACACATTTTTAGAGAAAAGGGCTCTTTTCTTCGCAACCAACTAGACCTGCTAAGAATAGACCCAGGGAGCTCTTCAACATTGTTAAAAGAGAAACCAACTGCGCATCCCTACACAAAATAATAGCCACCAATGAACACTGCGAAGAAATTGCCAGCTTCTTCACAGATAATTTCACAAAAATTGATCAATCCTTCATCCAAGTCTCAAATCTACCTACCCTCTTAACCTGCCCCACTATGCTCACCTATGACCAAATAGATCTAAATTATACCAAGGATAACCAGGTCCTCACCCAACTGAAAAAAATGCCAATTGGTCGGACTTCAAACTCATGTCTGAAAAAGAAGGCCTCAATATAATTGCGAGCTTAAAGCCTACTTCCCACACTACAGACCCCCTCCCATCCACAATAGTACAAAATCTCAACCACATCATTGCCCCTTTCTGGACAAAAATCATTAACTCCTCTCTCGCCTGTGTACCAGACTCCCTCCAACTAGGACAAATCACACCCATACTAAAAAAAACCAGGACAGACCCTAACGATCTCACTAACTTCAGACCTATCTCCAATCTCCCGTTCCTAGCTAAAACTTTGTAGAAGTGCGTTCTCCAACAACTTAACAAACATATAGATAATTTCAACCTCCTCGATACCTTTCAATCAGGATTCAGAAAAGGCTGTAGCACTTGAACTGCTATGCTCAATATTTCAGATGATATCCACAGAGCCTTAGACGAAGGTGAAGCATGTCTTCTCATCCTTGTTGACCTATCAGCGGCTTTCGACACAATAAATCATGCAGCTTTACTTGAGACTCTGAAGATGCGCTCTGGCATTAATGGCATAGTACTAAAATGGTTCGCTTCATACCTTCAACAACGATCGCAACAAATTAAAATCAACTCCTGTCTCTCTAAGCCCACACGAGTCACGCGCGGTGTACCGCAAGGCTCAATTCTCTCCCCGTCCCTCTTCAGTCTCTTCATGGAACCCCTTACAATCATTCTGAAGCAAGCAGGAGTCAAATATTGCCTATATGCAGATGGCACGCAACTCTACTACAAAATCATATCACTCAGTGACATCGACCCCTCAATGCCACACTAATCAATATACAAACTTAGTTTAATTCGAACCACTTAAAGTTGAACTTGAACAGAACCGAATTAATACTGTTCTCTCCGAAAAGTAACCACCTACCAATACAAGACTGGCTCAAGAACCTGGATGCCCTAAATTGCTCCCTCGTCCTGTCCGACTCAGTAAAGTCCCTAGGCATTACCCTGGACAAGAACTTGTCAATGAAGGATCACATCAAAAACTCTGCCAAAGGAGCGCTTTACTCACTAAAACATCTCAAGAAATTTAAACCTTTCATCCCCCGTGATGATTTTAAGACAATAGTACAATCTCTAGTCCTCTCTAAACTGGACTATGGGAACGCCATCCTTGCAGGGAGGCCAAAAACTAACCTAGTCCCACTAAGGTCAGTCCTAAACATGGCAGCCCGGCTCATAACAGGTGTTAAACGGTTTGAACACATCACACCAGCCCTCAAATCTCTCAACTGGCTTTCCTTTGAAGGTAGATGTATTTACAAGTATACCTGCATCACACACAAAACCCTTCACACACATTCCCCCAACTACCTAAACAGCACACTTGTGAAAGCAGGAAGATCCAGAACTCTGAGAAGCTCCAACTTACTTCTTCTCATTCTTCTGAAATTGAAAAGGAAAATCACTCAGTCACGATCTTTTTCTGCAAACGTCCAGGATGTGGAATGCACTCCCTAGAGACCTCAGATGCAACCCCTCCTTCTGCTTTAAAAGGGACCTGAAACTCCTTCTCCTCAACAAATACTTTACCACCCAAGCCAACTGATCTAGCTTCAATAACTGACTCTCCTCATAACTAGACCATCAATGATAGATGGTCATTTGATTGTTTCAACTACCTAAGTTATCATTCACCCCTTTAATTTATGCTGTCTTAAAAAGTTATGCTTATCGTGCGCGCTCTTTTAGCTACCTGGCAGCAAAAAACTGGAATGCTCTGCCCTTGTTTCTCCATTCGGAGCCATCGGAGAACCTTTTCCGAAAAAGGTTAAAAACCTGGCTCTTCCAACTCTGAGCTCCCACCTTCCTCTCTCACGTGCCTCCTGACCCTCTCTGCCGCCTTCTTTTTCCCCCCCATTTTTTGTCTGAAAGAGCAGTCTCAGCGCGGGGACTCACCAGTTGGTGTAATCAGGCGCTTTATAAGTATTATTATTGTTATTATTATTATTATCTCTTTATGCATCCTTATGTCATGCTACACCATGCCATTTTTCTTTCTTGTATGTAAAGCGCTCTGATACCCACGGGTCTAGCTAGCGCTATATATAACTTATAAAAATAAATAAATCTTGTTGTCTGCTAGAAAAAATAACATCCTAATGCCCGTGCTCTCACATGGATACTCTGCAGGATGGATTGTCACATAAATTCTCTCACTTTGAAGTCAGTGCAAGAAAAGTAAATACCAAGCTCCCTCGGAATATAGAGCCTGGCATTTGACTTCTGTCTGAATTACAAGGTAAGAACAAGATTTAAAGGCCTGTTTACAGAAGGTGAGTACAGTAAACAAGGGATGCTCATTGGAGGGACGAACTCAAGCTGTACAGCCTAAAACAAATAAAGCCAGCAAATAAATAGCAAGCAAATATGAGTTACAAACCACAAAGTCAATTGTAAGCAATGGGCGAAATGCGTTCCCAGGCGACCTTTCAGAATGCCCACAAGAAATCGTTAGCAAACTAGGCAGCTGCACTGTCTGGTAGGCTTCGACTTAAAAAGGATGTCAAGGCAGGTTTTAGTGTCAACAGCATGGACATCTGTATGCTAATTCCATTCTATTCCACAAAACATGAGGTTGCAAAGAATGAATAGGGCCTTTATTCAAAGATCCCCATCATACATCTCCTCCTTTAGAAAGTGGACAAGGATTTTCAGAAAAACAATCTGATACCAAACTATTACTTTCCACAAATAGAACAAATTGTCGACGGACTAACTAGATTTACAACGGAGAGGGCATGGCTTAAGGGTGGATCTTGGATCAAGCTCTACTTCCCTAACTGTTTAGTTTGAAGCAACCTCATGAATGCCAAATATTGCATGGTCTTTTAATTTTTAATAACATAAGCCAAAGATAATGCAACCCCTGATGGTCTGTCAATAATCTATTCCTAGCCCAGTGAAGCTGATACATCCTATGAGCCAAGGAGCTGTTCAACATGGTATATACTCACTGGAACAATGAGTCCTTGCTAAATCAACAAATTTACTTCATCAACCTGAATGTTACAGAAGCTTTTCGTTCCAGATTTGTGGATATCTTTGAGCTCCTTCATCAGCCTCCTGCTGGCTGCCATCTTGGATTCTGCTGGATTTTCCCCCTTCCCAGAATACACAGCGGCTGGCCGGCGGGGAAGGAGACTAAAGCGCATGTTGCTGGTAAATGTGCTGTCAGCAGGGGCCCACATTTGCAGGACTCAACAGATCATGCTACTCTAATCGGACTACATATAGGAATGTTGTGCTAGAAAGGTTCCATTGTAAGAAAGGCATTTATGAATTTCCTGCCCAAATGCAAATAAGCTCTACAAGGCTATATTTAGGCTGGGTTTTAAAAGCTAGCAGTCTTAGTACTCTTGCTCATGGTTTCATGTCTTTATTTCTGATAACTTCTCTTTCTGTCACCATTTTTTGGTCTGTTTTTTAAAGCATGATATGTTTTATTTTTTATTGACTATTTTCTTTAACATTGTGTATGCAATATTGAATAATTGTGTTACAGTTTTACTATGGGAGGTTTTTGGGAATATTTGTCTTAACCCATAACTAATTAAAAATTGACTGAAAGGCTTCCTAGGTCAGCCCGACCGTATGAGAATCATACACGTCAACAACAATTTCTAGGTCAGAATCCTAATGGAGCATGTTTTCTTCAAGAGCTATGGGATCTAAGACTCTCAGACCCCAGTCACCTTTTCAGTCACAAGTTGATTGTACCTTTGCCTTTGACCCTGTACAACGCTTTGCTACTTTAAGGCTAGTTTTGAAATGTACAAATACCACATACATATGTACATCTTTTCAATAAATATCATTAGTATCTTTAGCAAGATTGTGAGTAAAGCTCCTAAAGAAAAATGGTGTTTGGATGTAGTAGGAAACCAGCATGGGCATAGCCAATAGGTCTCGCCTTTGGGACCTTATCAGTGTTTAGTCATGCAGCACATTATCCTGGGTGCTGCAACATCTACTGTTACTTCACATGCCACTGGTAAATGGCCACACACACCCAAGGATGGGCTCCCGTGTTATTTAATTAAAGAAAGGGTGGCTATTATGCCTCACCTGGGTGATTTGAAAACCCAGGCATGGATTTTATATTTTGAGAAATTTATAACAAGATGAAAGCATAATCCATGCAAGGTTTTCCAACTAGCCTTCAACTCCGTTTTCATCGTGTGATATCAGCTCTTCACCGGGAGACCGTGTGAAGTGAGCTGATATTGTGTGAGTTGGCAGGTATGGAAACAAGAGATTTATTTGGATTACCTAGACAGAAAACAGACTAACCGAGAGGGGAGATTTTAGGAACTATATTGAGACCGAAAGACAAGACTTTCTTTTCCTGCAAGTGAGTGTATCCTACAGCAGCAAATTCTGGACTAAGCCGCGCCTAAGTCAGAAGTACAACATACTAATTCTGTTAAAAAGCACTGTGAATCACGGGAGCGGGTACCTGCCGGATTCATCCCCTCGGTACAGTTCGCCACATTAAAAACCACACTGCAGGTCCTATACGGTCTCTGGCTTTTCCCTTACTTTACAGCCTCTAAGGTTTCTGTAATGAAACAGATGAGCTAATACATGAAAGAAACAAGCATAGCCCCACCGTATCCCCAGTGGTTTCAAATGGGTGGCTCAACACTCCCAACACATTTTCGATTTTGGACACACTCCTTACCCATTGTGAAAACCTGTAAGCCTCAGTGGTGGCTGGTGATGCCTGCACCCTAAACCATGTTGCTACGTTTCTTTGGAGAGGACACCTACCAGAGGCACAGTGGAACTGCATAACAATCTACAAACCGCCATATACAGTACACAATCCAAACAATGGTGCATTTTCATCTGAGTTATTACCAAACTCAAAAGTATTTATTTAATCCACATAGAAAGGAAAAAACAGCGGAGTCATCAATAGTTAGATTCTGACCGCTGCCCTATAACTTACAGCCTGTAAGCGCTACAGTTTTCAAAGCTCTACACTTGATGCTTTTTTCGCAGAAATAACAGCTACCCTTTCAAAAATGTGCGTAATCCCTTCCTTTAAAAAGAAAAATGCTAATTTTAGGGTTGTGAGGACGTCCGAATTTGAATAGTTATTAGAGCTTCAACTGCGATTTAAATTAAAAAAAATTGGAAGGGTTTCTTAAACCGCTCATTTGAATAAATACCGCAGTTCTCTGCCATTAATGTTGGGGAAACCTTCACTGAGGTGCAGGCGACAGGGAGGGGTACTAGTCCTCTGTGGAAGGCCTCTCGCTGCCCTATCTCTTCAGGGGAGGAGAAGCTCAGGTTCGCTTTGAGAATGAAGGCCCCACTGGGGATTTATAAAGCACTCCACATGCTCTGTACACAGCGCTCACCATTCTCATTAAAATGAGCCCAGAAAAACACAAATAATACAATTATAAGACATTATAGCTACCTTTGTAAAGAAACAGCGCTCTTATTGTTTTATGAATGGTGTTTATACAGATTGGAAGTAAATAAAACAAGGTGCATCACATTACACTGGGGCCCCCTCGGGGAGAGCTAGAAATAAATAAGGCCATTTGTTTATGTTTTGCTGTTTTCTAACAGTCGAGTGGTGGTATGTGAAAAGCAAGCCTGCAGAGCGACCCCCGGCACTATCCCGCCCCCTCCTCCAATGAGCATCTCCCAGAGCCCGAGGGAGGAAACAAAGACAATATAAACACACGTAGCCACTGAAAAGATTATCGCATGTATACAGTACAAATGCCACCACTTAAGGATGCTGCAGTCCTAAATCCAAAAATAACTACAATCCAAAAACAAATCCGAGCAGAGGCAAACAAAAAAAATAGTGCACCCAAAGTAACATAATTAACAAAAAGAGTAAAACCACATGTAATAGGGGCAGTCTCCATGGGCGGTTCCAAATCATCAAAAGGAGGGACTTTTTAAGCAATTCACCAAAAAAAAAGCTGGCATTTTCGAATGACACCAACAGGAACCAATCAAAAAGATGGGAGGTGCTGAAAGCCCACATTGTAGATACATCATATTTCAAAGAACTCCAGAGCGTGAATCTTAACTATGTAGAGTTTTTCCTTCAAACTATGTATCTCATGTGGTGGAAGCACAGTTTGTGTAAGGAAATCAACCATAAGTGCCTTGTCAGTCGGTAGGCCAAGCACAGTCTAATTAGGCATCTGCAGGCATGACCGTGCATGTTTTGTGTATTCCACACAAGACTTGGGTGTTGGGCTTTCCTTAAGAAGGAGATGGTGTTGTTTTCATGGCAGAAGAAATGAGGTTTGATCTCCTGAAGCCAAAAATGAGAGTGACTATATGGTTTTTGTCTCTCTTCAGTGAGATCATGGTCTAGGTAATGAGCCCTGTATCAATCCCATTACAATCATCTAGATAAAACATTACCATATTAGGAATTATTATGAATTTTGAGATTCATTACCATATTAGGAATTATTAGGAATTTTGAGATTTAGTCTGGCAGATGTATCTATAAGAGGACTGATCACAGGTGAACACATTTTTTTCACTTTGTTCACTAGAAGGACATTGAGACTAGGAGACATTGAACATGAAACCTAGGTTAATGATGTGGCACTTGGTTGTTGTTGGGGGTGTGGGGGTGCAGTCCGTAATTAATAACAAGACTAAAGAAATAGAAAAACATTTGGAAATTGACTGCATTAGTACAGTGGAGGAAAGAAGGTAACATAGTGTGCTACGAGCAGCAGTAGTATTATTTTATTCCTTCTTAATGAGTTGATAAAACTGTTATGCTTTATTGCAGGATCAAGCCAGATTGGAGCGAGACAGATGGAAAATATTTGCAGCCCAGTACTTGGATGAAGCACCACACTTTCATCAGAGACTAGAAAGAATATATAAACAGTATTCTGATAGCTTTGAGTCTTCACTGGTAAGTAGGAAAGATGTTTGTTATTTAACTAGGAATCTGGGCAAAGTGCATTTCATATTTGACATAAGTTGGTATTTCTGCTCAGTCTTCCATGCCCGTTGTCAACCCTCACCAAAAAACCAGACCATGAAACCCTATCGCACATGGCAGTAGAGCTATATAGAAAATGTGAATAAATAAGAGTAAATAAATACAATCCCATTGTTTCATTTTTAGGTCGAGCCTAGGCAGTGCGCTTGCGCTGTCTAGAAGACCTGTTGTATTGAATAAAGGACTTTGCACCCACCTGCTGCTTACCATTTGTTCAGTGCAGTGTCACTCTTCTTTACTGCCTCCTAAGTGGTGCAACAGCAATACCTCACTTCTGTTTTTCGCAGAGGAGCACCGCCCAACTACAGTTTCCTTCCGCTTGCATTCTTCATCTGTTGTTGAGATAACATTTTGCAATCCATGAAGTGGCAGCTGCTTTAAGAAACCATCATTTACCTGAGCTCAAACAAAATGAAATGTGGTCGTAGTGGGCCGCTCTCGCTTCTTACTTGGCAAATGTGGGGACTGATGCCATCAGTTGGCCATCTACCTATCGCATGCCTATTCTTCTGCAGAAAAGATCACTGGAGATGTATGCAGTATTTTTGTTTGAGAAGAAGGTATTGTGTTGCACTGACTGCCATCTGCCATGTGCTAGTTTACTAAAAAATAAAAGATCATTTGTATATATGATTATATTTTGATAGTAATTTGTTTTTTTTGGGAAAGACTTTATTCATTTGAGGGTATTTTTATGTTTGTATTTCAAGTAGCAGTCAGGGTACTTAACTTGTGCTTTCTTTAAAAACTAATAAAGTTGCGTGGGTGGGGGATGAGCAGTGGAGGAGCTTGAGAGGCTAGAAAACACTTGGGGAAGAAAGGGGAAGCAAAGGACAAGATTGGGAGGGAGAGGAGGGAGCAACTCGGTGCGTGGAGTTTCGTAGAATGCAGAACACGAGGGAGACAGCAAGAAAACACATGCAATCACATAGAGTGCTGAAGGAGAAAGAAAAAAGAAGCTCACTGAATGTGAGCAGTGGAAGAATTCAAGTCATCCAATCAAAAAAATAGTAAATACACGATGCTCCTGAGAATGGATGAACACAAGGAGAGAAAGGAAAGCTTTTGAATAAGAAGAGCAAATATGATTGTTAAGAAAGCCATCTACTGGTAATCAGTGGGCTGGCTCAAAGCCCACTGCAAGCGTTTTTATCGTCCAAATATGTCTTCTCAACATGCTGTTTATCAAACCTATAAAGGACATCAAACAATGGTCATGCAGGATCCATGATGGTGGCACATTACAGTTCTTAACATATCAAACATATGAGAAGGAGTGAAAAGCACACTGTCTTCTCTACAACTGGCATTGTGTCTTCAAAACTCAAAGTATTTGTTGCACTTACATCCGGATCCTACTACAGGTGGTGAAAGCAAATGAAATCAACCAGGGTTGCAGCATACTATTTTCAACCAAACTATACAGGCATTATTATCCTGCACCATTAATGAGCATGCTGCCTGTTGTGATGTGCTCCCCATCACCCGACCCCCAGTGTAGCTTTTGTGTAGAGTATTCGTCTGTCAATGTAGAAAAAAAGTCAACCTTGTACAATAGCCTAGCACCAATTGTGCAACAGTGAGACAGGAAGCTGTGTCATGCACTGAAGGAACTTTTGTGTAGTGTATGCACCCCAGCCCATTTCTGCCTTTTTAAGTCAGTATTTTTCAGGTCTACTGTCCTCAAAACTGTTAAATCTTTATGTCCATAGTGCTGAGGTGGACATGTTTCTCTTATATGCACCTTGCCTACTTCTGGAAAATTACACTTTATACCTTTCCTAATGGTTCACTATTGAGTCTAGTGTTGTGTAATGCCTATTCCACTGGAAAGTAAAGTAAAGGGTTTGTTCGATAAGCATTCAGGACGTCACACAAAATTCAGCGTTATTGGCTCACAATAGATTTTATTTCTGTAATTTTATATAGTGCGGACAGGAAAATCCAGTGGGCCGCAAGAAACGTTTGGGGCAAAGGATGTTAACAGGAGATAAGAGATCGTGGCGTGGTAAAATCGTGATAGGTTGAAAATAGCAGTAGAAATAAGTCAGATTGAAGTAAGGGAGTGTATATTAGGACGCAGAATAAGGGAGAGTTCAAGACACATGATAAAGGGAGGGGATAAAGTCAGGGGAGTCCTGGCAAGGAGTTCACTGTGCCTTGTGGAATGGGTCCATGAAGTAGCCGGCCTAAGTGTGATTAGGTGAAAATGATGGTGTCAGGGGTACAGACAGACCATTACTTCTTGAATTTATTTTCCGTGGTGGTTTCATAAAAGTCTGCCTTTCTGTCACTTTAAAATGCTGGTAAAAATCGTAGATAGTTATAGTTGGGAGTTTCCATATTTCCATTGGAAGAGCGTTTTTTCATTTGCCAGTAACTTTGGCATCGATTGACGAATCCTCGTGAAATTTTCAAAACTAATATGCCAGTCACTTGAGCTCCTGTCTTGAAATTTCGAGGTGATCCGTCAAGCGGGGGCCAAGAAAAAGGGGGGGGTCCCAAAATGCTTTTTCTCCGTGTTAATTTCCATAGGAAACTTTAGACAGCCCGAACTGCTGAATGGAATTACACCAAATTTGGCAGAAAGGTAGCTCTTGGTCCAGAAAGCAACCTTTTTGTTAAATGTTGTAAATGTGTTCAGTAGTTGCGCAGAAATTTAAAGAAATTCTCAGTTGTATATCTAGGGACGCGAAGGATTCGCAAACCTTCCCGATCTAATGCCTGAGATCCGATTGGCTGCCAACACTTTAAACCAGAAGGTGTTGGCAGCCATCTTGTGACTCGGTTGAACTGAGTCACAAGAAAAAACATAAAAAGAAAGAAAAGGGGGAAGGGTAGAAACACCCTGAACTCCTGGGCCTCTTGGGGGTGGGGGGTGGGAGGGGGACACAAGGACCCCCCAGGGACTCAAAAAAAATTTGGGGAAAAAATGTTCGCGGGAGTCGCGTTGGATCCGCAACTTCTGCCGAATTTTGTTTTTAAAACGAAGCGCGGTCTCCCGTGCTTCGCTAAATAAAGGCCCCTGTGTGGGCCAGGTCCTGAGGGCAGTTTATGTGGTAATGCAGGGGGTGCCTATTCGGCACACCCCGGAGACCGCCACCTCCCCGGGGCAAACAATTAAAGAGGTGCGGGGGCCTGCACGGCCCCACGCAGCCCCAGGGACCGCCACCTCCCCGGGGCCAGACTGTATTTTAAAGAAATCGGAGGCGGCCGCGTGGCCCTCCTCCCGGGATGATCTTGGCCCCGGGGACCACCACCTCCCCGGCCAGGCCCCTACTCAAGGAAGGAGGCCCCCCATCTTGTAGCAGTTCATGGCCCTGGGGACCGCCACTCCCCAGGACTGGCTCCAGCAATGTCCTGGGGTGCCCACCGTCAGGACATTGCAGTTTGCTATGGCATGGCGGGAGCCATAGCAAACAGTGCTCCGCTTTGAGCAAGCAAGAGAATTTTGCTCTCGCTTGCTCAAAGTGGAGCACTTTGGTTTTACAAACAGGGAGCTGCATGTCAGCAGCTCCCTGTGTGTAAAAGCAATACCGGCTTTCACAGGAGGCGGGGAGCCGGCATGGACCGTGGAGGCCTTCAGACTCCCCCCGCTGTCCCCAACTGTAAAATGTGGGAGCCCTGGGCCCCCACACTACAGAACAGGCCCCAGGGGATGGGGTCCCTGGGGCCAACATCGGCCCAGGTGGGGGACTGCGTAGCCCCCCTTCCATTTTGTTTAAAAAATATATATATATATGTGATCAAGCTTGCGGAAACGCAGGCGAAACGCGTAATGCTGGGCACTTGCCACAATCATTTTTGATGCACTGATATCACCGAATAAAAGCACCTTTGAAATCCATGGATTTGCCCCGTGTGGTCCGTACCTGCTGTGCTGCTGTGAAGTTGGCGCTTCAAGGACTTTGGTTTTTCCATATATATATATATATATATATAAAGTGGCAGGCCCTGGGGTCACCGGGGCCGTGAATGGCTAGGGAGGGGGGGGCTGCTCGACCCCCTCCCTTAAAAGAAAAAAAGAAAGACCGGACCCGGGGGGTGGGGTCTCCGGGGCCAACATTGGCCCGGTAGGGGGTCCGCATGGGCGCCTTTCCATTAAAAAAAGATTTTATATATATATATATATATATATATATATATATATATAATTGGGTCCCTAGGGCCAAAAAAAAGAAACCCCCTGGCATGTCGCCAGGGGCCACGCCCCCTTCACCACCTCTCTGCAAACGCGCGTTCAGGTGCAGTGGTGGTTGGGGACTTCGTTAAGGCCCACGGGGTCCAGGAACCCCTTCTGTTACCTCCAGTACTCCCAGACAGCGGGATTGCTGAGAGGACTTGGAGGCCATGCCCACCTTTCTCCACCACTATGCAAATGTTCCTCCGGGCACGCTGCTGGTTAGGGAATGAATTCCACTGTACTCCTGAGGGCCTCAGGACTAAAGTGGACTTCTTCCCCCAACCAGTAGTGCACCAGGGAAGCGCGTTTGCACAGTGGTAGAGAAAGGGGGCGTGGCCTCTGACAACCTCTTAGCAATCCAGCTGTGTGAGTCTTAATGGAGGTGACAAGAGGGATAGTTGGCCCTCAAGGACCCTCAATAGCTAAGGGGACTTCATCCCCCTACTAGTAGTGCGCCAGGAGGTGCGTTTGCAGAGTGGTGGAGAAAGGGGCCGTGGCCTCCTATAACATCTCAGCAACCCTGCTGTGTGGGACTTACTGGAGGTAACAGAAGTTGGTATCCAAGGACGTCCTTGGGGGCCAACTACCTCTGCTGTTATCTGCAATAAGTCCCACACAGCGGGATTGCTAAGAGGTCTTCGGAGACCATGCCCCCTTTCTCCACCTCTCTGCACACGTGGCTCAAGGTGCACTACTGGTTGGGAGATGAAGTCCATTTTACTCCTGAGGGACCTTGGGGGCCAAGAAGCCCTCTTGGTACGTCCTGTAAGTCCTACACAGTGGGATTCCTAAGAGCTGGTAGGAGGCCCAGCCCCCTTTCTCCACCAGTCTGAAACGCAACTACTAGTTAAACAAGCATTGGCATAGCCAATAGGTCTAGCCTTTGGGACCTTATAAGTGTTTAGTTATCCAGCACAATATCCTTGGTGCAACAACATCAACTGTTGCATGGCTAAACATTTATAAGGTCCCAAAGGCGAGACCTATTGGCTATGCCAATGCTTGTTCTAAGTGTCGCCGGTGGTTTGCTGCTAAGAGCATTTATCCTCAGAGACCACTTCCTTGTTGATATCGGGTCTGCTTGTACCCGATGGAGGGGGGGGGGCTTCTATGCCAGGTGTCGTCAGGTTTGTGATGTGTTTGGTTTATAAACCGGGCATCGACAAAGTACGAGATATCTCGAGAAGGCCAGGGTGCCCCATCCAGGGAGGTTTGTCCCGGGTCAAGTGCTAACCTTTTCACCCCGACTAGAATGTTGACATAAACAGAGGGCCCTCAAAGCAGAAACTGTCTTCAGCCTGTCTGTCCTCACCTCGCCGCTCTGGCAGCTTGGAACATTCCCGTGTAATTACTGGGAGGGTCTGCTCGGGGAACCGTCCAAAGGACACCAATTGGGGGTGGTGGGGGAGTGAGTGTATCGTGGTTATTTAACCCCTTCTTTCTCGAGCTATGGGGCCAGAGAAACTGTAGAGAGAACTCGGGCACCTTGTCCTTTTAAAGGGGCCCTCCAGTGAAAGATGTGACCATGTGTCTCACGTCACTACCATAGCACAGCAAACTATCTTAACCCTTGTTGGTTGCAGCTGAAGGGGATCGGGCCAAGAGAAACTGTGAAGTTTTGTACTTACGTGCAATAAATGCGAATTCCAGAGCTCCATTTTCTAGGGTGTCAGATTATAAAATCATTTTTCATAGGTGACGCATGAGAACCCCTTCCTTTTTACAGGCACATAACACTACAGGCACATAACACGCTGTTACGTATACACTTCCATCGGCAGGGGAGGCCTGGGGCAAGAGGGCGACGTGGGAAACGCAAACTCCAGAGAAAACCGACCCTGGCATCGGAAAAAAGTAAACAGGCAGCGCTTTTTAGCACAAACTAAGTAATAAGCCACAGGTGACATGCCGTCACCAAGCACTGAACCGTAGCAGGCGCAGGGAGAGCACCGCAGCGGGCACACGTGACAACTTTCCACAGCACTGCGTAATATTGGCACCTGTTCTGTGTGTCGCTTAGGAACGGTAGAAGCGCTTCAAGAAGCGCTACACAAAACATGTTGCTTTGATATTGTTGTTCTTACAGCTCTACCAGTGACGAATGACAGAAAGCATGCAGAGCTCCAGCGATGCAACAAAAAGTACCTGCCTCAAAAGTACCTATCTCACTACATCACTAGCACTACAGGCTCACCGGAAGCTGGGTGCAGGGGGCCTTTAACGTGAATTGGGGGCCTATGGTTACCCGTGCATACAGAGTGTCCATGTATCAGCCATTATACTGAGACATGGTGGCCAAATTGAGAACGGGAGTCCTGCACCTCTGGCTGTCACCCGCCCCTACTCCCCGTAGGTCTAAAGGGGGCTTCAAAGCACATGGGACACATTTCATTGCCAGGGTGCTGTTCCCCTAGTCTTTTGTTTATTGGTGTAAGATGCGCACATCAAAGCGCGTGCCTCCCTCCACATGTGTTTCAAGGGCCCGATTTCAATGTTTTAACATCACAAAACCCTGACACCACCTTGATCTTCGGCCGACCCCACCACAGACTGTGCTAAGTCTTGGGTTTGGTAAGGGAAAATTGCATTTATATAGTACTTACTACCCCTAACAAGGCAAAAAGAAATCACGAAACCAAAAAAAACAGCGGGAGTCGAAGAAATACATTTAATTTTGTTAAACAAGTGAACCGGGCTTTTCAAACAATGTGAAAAACGCGAATATTAAAAATGGACCAGACACACACAGCGTTTCCTTTGCGGGAGCGAGCAGGGGCACCATCTGTTTGCAAGATAATTACAAACAGATGTCACCAAAGCTCGCTCCCGCAAGGGAAACGCCAAACGTGCACGCGTTGGCATTGAAAGCAATGCAAAGCGTGCACGTTTTTGGGCGAAAAAGCGAATCGATTCCAAGAGGTCTCCTCCTATGCAGCGCATGCGCGCTGCGTAGGCGAGACCTAAAAACCTTAGAAATTCACTGAAAAACAAAGGTTACAGGGACGTTATAGTTAGGAAATGGAATTTAAAAAACATAGAAATTTACAGAAAAAAACAAAGGGTACAGAGACGTTATAGTTAGGCTAACATTTCACTCGTACAAAACCAGAGAAATTGTTACAGTTAGTGAGCTAACTATAACTCGCACCCCCGCAATGCACTGCTTATGACCTCACATATTACATTACTCATGACATGGCTCCCCTGCGACAGCCCCTGCAGCCCCGGTGACGCCACCTCCCTGGGGCTTTTCTTAAATATAATGCGGTGGGGCCGCGCGGATCCTCCTGCAGCCCCTGGGACTATCACGTCCCCGGGGCAAAATCGAGGAAAGGAGGGGGGCCGCGCCGCATGCATGGCCCCGGGGACCGCCACCCCCCGGGGCTGGCTCCTGCTTTGCCCCGGTGTGTCCACCCCAGGGACATAGCTGTTTGCTGCGGCTTGGCGGGAGCTTTACCGCTCCCGCCAAGCCACATTAAAAATGCTCTTGCTTGCTGGAAGCAGAGCAGAATTGCTTTTAAACAGAGGGAGCTGCATGTTTAGCAGCTCCCTAAGTCTAAAAGCAATGCTGGCTCCTGCTGGAGGCGAGGAGCCGGCAGGGACTGCGGGGGGCCTTGAGGCTCCCCCCGGTGGTCCCCAACAAATGTGAGTGGGTTCCCTGGTTGGAACCAGGTAACCCACAGTAGAGGCCAGGACCCACTCCACCCTTTCAGAAAGGACAGGCCCCTGGGGTATGGGGTCACCAGGGCCTAAATTGACCCAGCGCAGCCCCCACCCCTTATTACATGTAGGCCTGGCCGCGCAGCACCCCTCCCTCATTTAAAAAAGGCCTGGCCCTAGGGGTCCTGGGGCCCAAATCGGTCCAGGGAATGGGGGCCACGCGGCCCCCCTCCCCTAATAAAAGAAAAAAGCTGGTCCAGCAAGTCGTCAGAGGCCCCACCGCCTTTCACCACCACTCTGCAAACGCGCCTTCTGGCACACTACTAGTTGGGGGATGAAGTCCCGTTGACTGTTGAGGGTCCTTGGGGGCCAACTATCCCTCCTGTTACCGCCTGTAAGTCCCACACATTGGGATTACTGAGAGGTTGTTGGAGGCCACGCCTCCTTTCTCCACCACTCGGCAAATGCGCCTCCTGACACACTACTAGTTGGGGGATGAAGTCCCCCTTGGCTCCTTAGGGGCCAACTACCCCTCCTGTTACCTACAGTAAGTCCCACACAGCGGGATTGCTGAGAGGTCTTCGGAGGCCACGGCCCCTTTCGCCACCACTCTGCAAACGCACCTCCTAACGCACTACTGGTTGGGGTGAAGTCCTCTTGGATGCTGAGGGACCTTGGGGGCCAAGAAGTCCTCCTGTTACTTCCAGTAAATCCCAAACAGCGTGATTCCTCTGAGCTGGTCGGAGGCCCCGCCCTCTTTTCCGACCACTTTGCAAACACGACTACTAGTTAAAAAACCTTAGAAATTCACTTAAAAAAACAAAGGTTACCGGGACATTATAGTTAGGAAATAGAATTTAAAAAAACTTAGAAATTCCCTGAAAAAAACAACGGTTACAGGGACGGTATAGTAAGGCTCAGATTTCACTCGTACAAAACCAGTGTAATTCAGCGGTTATAGTTACCTTAGCTAACAATAACTTAATGCCCCCGCAATGCACTGCTTATGACCTCACATATTACATCACTCATAACATCACTGATGACATCTCAAATTGGCCTACGCAATTGTATGTAAGTAGCATGTAAATACGAAAGAGCATACTTTAAGTCATAACATATACGCATTGGGCTACAGGCACAAGCACTACAGGTCTCCTCCACCACCAAACTGGCACCCTCGAAGATCTTGGTATGCATTTGACTTGTTCACAGTGAATCTTTGCATGGGAATCCATTTCCCTGTTGCACCAAGTGATTGGAAATCAGTTATGGTGTTCATCAGGGCTCAATTCTTTACCCTGCGTAGGTTAACTATAGAGTAAGCAAACAAATGAGATTGACAAGACAAACAATACTAAGCTGTGGGCAGCTCTAAGCCCACTGTACGCTAACAAAATGTATCACCAGTAACAGCACATGCACTGCCTGAGGTAAGCCCTAAAAAGTATGACAGTCACTTTGACAAGAGAAAAACTGTACTGGTTAATAGTACAAGACAGAATCATTTTTAGGTCGAAGCCTACCAAACAGCAAAGCTGTCTGGTTGCGAAAAGACTTCTTGAAGGCATTCTCAAAGCTTCCCTGGGAATGCATTCCGCCCATTGCTTACCATTGGCTTTGTGGTTTGTATCTCACATTTTTGGCTTTCTATTTGCTGACTTTATTTGTTTTAGGCTGTCCAGTATGTCTTCCTAGCTCCCATGGAGCAAACCTTGCTCACCATCGCTCCTTGTATTCTTCTATGAGTCCGTGCTTTCTGTAAACAGGTTTTGAAATTTTGTTCTTATCTTGTCACATTTGCAGTATATTCAGAGATAAAGGTCAAATGTCAGGCTCTATCTTCCAAAGGATTCAAAGTGAGAGGATTTATGTGACAATCTTATCGGGTACTGGGAAAGAGTTTTTTTTTCCTAGTGCACAATCAAATGTAAATGTCTGTAAATGAACTGTGCAAATATATCAGAATAAGCAAAGCACAAATGAAGCACATATTTTGTAATTCTGAAGTGTGGTGGAAATAAACATTTTAATGCGATCAAAACAAATCAGTACACTAGGTGATGCCATTTCCACACATTATCGTTTGTGCTCTGTATATTTCATCAGTAAAACTGCATGTGCAAATGTAATTGTCATTTCAATTTAAATTTGTTGTCTGTAATGGCAGTGTGCTACCACACCATATATTTTCCATCCTACGCCACTCTACACCCCTCTACTCTACACCACTCACTCTACACCACTCTACTCTACACCACTCTACTCTGTGCCTCTCCACTCTAAGCCACTCCACTCTCTGACACAGCACTCTACGACACAACACTCTACTCCATGACGCAACACTCGACACCACAACACTCTACTCCACAACACGGCACTCTACTGCAAGACACTCTACTCCACGACACAACACTACCTCACGACATGGCACTCTACTCCACGACACAACACTCTATGCTACTCCATGACACTTCACACTAGGCCATTCTACTCCACTCCACGACACTCCATACCACTTTTCTCCTCTCTATGCCACTCCACTCTACGACACTTTACTCTACGCTACGCCAATTTATTTGATTCCACTCTGCACTACTCCACTCTTTGCCACTCCACTCTATGGCACTTTACTCCACTCTATGCCCCTCTACTCTGACACTCTATTTTGCTAAACTCTACTCCAGTCTACGCCACTCCACTCAACTCTGTGACACTCCACTCCACTATATGGCACTCCACTCTAGGCTATGCCACGCCACTCTGCTCTACACCACTTCACTCTACAACTCTATTCCACTCCATGCCATTCTATGACACTCCACTCTACTCTGACACTTTATTCCACTCTACTCCTCTCCACTCTATACCCCTCCACTCGACTCCACAATACTCCTCGCCACTGTACTCCACTCTACGCCGCTCTCCTCTACGCCACTAACTTTTAGCTATGCTGAACCGCAGCCTGCCGGTGTACAACATAGCTAAAACACATTGGCTAAACCAATAGCTCTTGCAGAGACAAGACCTATTGGCTTTGCCAATGCTTATTGAATCAGTCACCATTGTATATAAGGCCACTTATGCCAGCAATCCACCTTCTTGGGCAAAAGTTTTTCCTGTCACCAATCTTCAAAGCACCTTTGCTCTAATGGGCAGTGACTATCGAACATCTCAAAAACTCGAACACCCACATGCGGAGGTTAAGCAATTTCAGTAGCCACTGCAAATGAGTGGAATATCTACTTCAGAAACAACTGTATCTTCTGTTGTTTAGAAAAACGTTATAAACTCATTTATTTAAAAAGTCTATGTAGTAGCAGTATTGTTACTTTGTTGATGCTCTAATTAAGAGGACGATACATAGGATTGTGACTATCTGAGACTTCATAAGACTCAGTCCAAGCCAATCAAGTAAGCTTAGGCAAGGGAGAGTTCAAGTTAAACCCCATAGGTTTATTCAAAATTAAGATAATTACAGAGGTCAAAAAGTGATTTAGTTAATCAATAGCAATCAGTGTCTCAATACTTAATCGAAATCACATAATGTTAGAGGATTAACATATGATCTACCTCCTAAGAAAGCGAGTAAGCAAGCAGTCAGAACTAAGTATAGTTCAGCAAGAGGACCAACATAGGTTTGTCCGCCTCAAGGGCAGGCCATCAGCATACAGACGGCAAAGACTGCCTAGACAGACCTCCGAAGGCCCAACGTGGTAAGGGTTTTCAGAGGTTTGGCCGTGCGTCCGCCCGCAGTATTTAGATTGGGCGGACACCTTGCCAGTTTTCACTGCCCATCATCGCCATGAAATCCCACTTTGGGATTTAAAAAAAAGAATTTTTTAAATAAAAAGATAACTTGTAAGTTTGATGTATGGCTTTGTCATGTTAACGGAGCCGCCCGTCAAACTCACAATGCATATCCAGGAACCTCCGTGATGGTGGTTTCTGAATATACTAGAGATGTCCGCAAGGGCAGCGAACATCTCTAAATGTGGTGGACAGAGTACCCTTGGTAATTACTTCATCCGCCAATAAATAAACTATCCTCTAAGTATAGATCAAATTGCATACTATCTTTGAGTCTAATCTTACTGTATAGAGATTTATACAGTGTGCAGCTCCTCGACAGAGTGTCTCGGCGCTATCCGTAAAGTCAGAGAGATGATAAGTAGAGATCCACTACTGCGTAAAGAGCCCTGCAAGAGAGAAGGATGGAAGCCCGCTACAACGTAAAAAGCCATGTCTGGAGCCTTTTCTTAAGCAATGCCTCATCATTAACCTGACGCAAATCCAGTGAGAGATTATTCCAACCCATCGGGTCCAAGATAGAAAATGAACGTCCAGCAGATTTTGCAAGACGCACTTTTGGGACCATTGCCAGATGGTTAATGGAAGACTGTAGGCCTCTTACAGGGTTGTAGTAGGCAATCCTAGCAGATAGATAATCAGGTCCAGCATGGTGGAGCGCTCTGTGCATTAACAGGGAGGTTTAGAAAATAATCAGTTTTTCTACAGGAAGCCAATGCAAATCACGCAGATGCAAAGTAATGAGTTCACCTCTAGGAAGGCCAGGAGCCAACCTTGCTGCCGCATTTTGAACAGTCTGAAGTTTTTTCAACAGAAATGTAGGCAGGCCAGCATATAATGCATTGGCGTTGTCCAGCCTGGACATAACCAAAGCAAGTACCACGAAACTGAGAGGAAATGCAGAAATGTCTTTGTCATGCGCAAAATGCCAAAGCACAAGCCTACCGCCGAGATCTTGATTATAAAAAGACATTTTATTATCAAACTTGATCCCCAAGTTCTTTACAGAATCAACTTGTGTATCTGGTGGAGACAGCCCTACGGCCACTGGACATCCAAGTTAAGAACAAAATTGTGTCAGAAACTAAGCACCTCAGTCTTTTCGGTGATACACTTAAGATGGTTCTAAGTCATCCACCAAAAGACTGCAGAGAGACAGAGTTGAATGGCATCCTGTTCAATGGGCATTCCTTTACCGAAGGTAAAGAAGATCTGAGTGTCATCCACGTGTGAAATAATCTTAACCCCAAATGATTCCACCACCTTACCCGGGGGGGCATATAGATATTAAACATTATGGGGCTAAGTGTAGAACTCTAAGTAACTCCAACTGAGACCATTTGGCCTTCAGAGGAGTAAGGAAGAAGCCAGACTTCTTGACTCCTGTCCTCTAGAACAGGAAAGTTAGAAAAGCAAAGAAAGTCTGACACATATTATATAAACATAATGTTTTATAGGGTTTTATGCAGAAAAACCACACACATTCATTGATGAGATGTGACATAATAGGGTTAAACTAGCAATGCATCATTTTGGTAAGCTAGGTAATATTCTAATACAGAAGATACGTTCAATAATCTACATCTTGAAATACCTACTTCTACTGCATAATAATGAATGAGGTGTACATTACAAATGAAAGAAATGACATGACATTTATGTAACACAGAAATATATTAGACAGTTCAATTAATTATTGGTCAATAGGAAAGACTCGAGCAAAGGACCTTGAAAGTTACAAAGACAAAAACAACCTGGACATGGCTTCCTCGAGAGGAACACAAATTAATACAATTAATTTATACAGAGACCATGGATTAGGCCTCTGTCTCACAGCTTTTCTGAAACGGAAAAGCACAAAGAGAAACACATTTAGAAAAGATAATTCATAATAAAATTAAAGTGAGAACTTTTTTCTGCAAATATGAATAGATGGCAGTTCAAGCTGACTATGGTCTAGGCATTCTAACTTATGTTTACCTAAATTAGACATTATATTTTAAATTATAGAAACACTCTAATGACTTTAAACTCTTTTTGTGCTTCAGCGCCAAGAAATCTATAAGGTGTAGTTGCACTTTATAAATAACTTAAAAATAAATACGGACAGTAGTCCTGTGTTAAGTCAAATGGCATGCTTTGTGCACTGCTGCAGATGAAAGAACGTGTTCTGCAACCTCAGAATCATTATGGATAAGCATAGGCTGAAGTACACACACAGATTATCGTGTTACCTGGGCGAAATACAAAGTCGGGATACCAATTTCACATTTAGTCAGGTCACTCAGGTTAAGGATTCACACCAGTTTACCATGAAGGGTCATTCTCAACCCAAAACGTCTATACAGTTTTGACTACATGAAAGCCACATTTTCCACTCTAAAAATGGTTTACCAGGCTGCTCCAAGAACCCATTGGCAGCCCTCGCACGGCAGCACCAGTAGCCCGTGCTGCACTTGTTCATACCAGGGCTCAACATAGTGGTGTTGCAGGTGCTCCACCTAAAGCACACCCACCTCTAAGCAGAGGTCTGGCATGAGAACAGAGATTTTTCTAACTGTGTTTCTTAGGAAATGTCGAACTTCTGCTTCTCACATTGTTCTGGTCAATACCGGCATTTAGGCATTCCAATTGTTTCTTGAATGCATGTAATGTTAGCCCATTAAGAAGAGTTGCCTGCAATTCAATTTGAAAGGCCATCTCTACCTTCTTTCCCCCTGGTCTGTTTAACCCTTGATTTCTAAAAGAAAAAAAAGGGGTAACGACATTTATTTTGTGAAATGGCTCAATGACATAGTGTGAAAAAGTGAGTTGGATTTGGGCCGAGTAAATCCCTACTCATGCAACAGCCACAATCCTGGTCAGGCTGAACCACAAAAAGTCACTTAATTAACCTGTGCTTAAACCACTGGTAGCTTGGAACTAAAGCAGTCAGGCTTAACTTAGAGGCAATGTGTAAAGTATTTATGCAGCACTCAAACAGTAATAAAGTGAACACACAACAAATGAAAATCCCACAACAATTTTGAAAATAGAGTAAATTTTAATACATTATTTGACACCAAAATGACTAAAATCCAATCAGTAGAGCCAGAGTTACAAAGCACCAACCGCTGCCATCTAGTCGTGCAAGACCGGGGCAAAGTTGAAAGTTATGGCGGAGCGCGATGGAGCGCAGGTCAGATATGCGAAGTAGATTGGGCCCGGTCTTTGTTTACTTTAAGACTTACAACAAGTTTGAAGAAAAACATGTCTGAGAAGGTGAAGGTCAGTGGGGCAAGGCAGCCAGCGTTGTAGTAGGGGAGTCACTGGACGAGGTGTTGGTGAAGATTTCTTCTTTCGGACTTAGTCTCTTTTTTGAAAGTTGAAGATTTCCAGCGGGACGCAACTGCAGTCTATAGTCAATGAGGGCTCCACAAGGCTGGCTATCCCTTGGAGTCACTCTAGAACTCTTCGGTTCAAATGGGAAAGCAGGTCTCAAGCAGCAGGGAAGTCCTCTAAGGGCATAGTGCAGGCTTCAAGCAGCAGGGCAGTCGCCTTGGTGCAGCAGGACGGTCCTCTGAAGTACACAGCAGGTCACAGGCAGCAGGGCAGTCTTCTGAGAGGCCTTCCGCAGGTCCAGGAGTAAACTGAAGAGTGGTCTGAAGATCCTATTTTTATACCTGATGCCAGCTTTGAAGTGGAAGACACTGCTGCAGTTTTCTCTCCACAGAAGTGTCTGGAATTTCCTGCCTCCCTGCCCTGGTCCCAGTCTATCTGCAGTCGCAATAAACAAGTGTTAAGTTCTTTGGGTATGAGCTAAAGTAGTGTCTTTCAAGTGCAAGTAGGGCTGTGCACAGTTCCCTTCTATCCTGCTTGGATGGCACATCCTGCCAACACCCAGTCCCTCTAATGTGTTGCTGATTTGGAGGAACACACAAATGCCAGCTGCCAACTACGCCTTGTCATGTGACCAAGGAAACAGGCTGCAGCCAGGCACGAAATGGTTAAGACAAGAAAATGTCAACTTTCTAATTACAATTCCTTAGACACCAAAGATGACATTATACCTGATCCCAAGCAAACGTTATCACTTATTAAATGTAATAGGGTAACCCAATGTAATCTTATGGCAGATGTAGGCCTTACAGTAGTGAAAAAACAAATTTGTGAGTTTTGCACTACCAGAGCATGTGAAATCTAAAAGTACATGCCCAACTTTTTTAAATACAATGCACCCTACCCTATGGCTGCTTAGGGCCTACCTTATGGGTGGCCAGTATGTATCAAAAAGGGAGTTGAAGACCGAGCAAAGGGTTTATTTTGTCAATTCGAACTGGCAGTTTAAAACTGCTCACACACTGCATTGGCAGGCCTGGGACATGTTTTATGGCGCTACTACTCAGTGGAACAGTATGTGCTGCAGGCCCACTAGTGCATTTAATTTACCAACCTAGGATATATGGGATGCCACCTTACTAGATGCATATAAAAAAATAAATATGCCATTCAGGTGTAAGCCAACGTTATCATGTTTTATGGAGTGAGCACAAGCAATTTAGCACTGGTTAGTATTGGTAAAGTGCACAGAGTCCCAAGGTCAACAAAAAAAGAAGTCAGAAAAACAGGAGAGGAGAAGGCAAAATGTTTGGGGATGACCCTGCAGAGAGGGCCAAGTCCAACACATATGATACCATCATCCGTCCCTGGCTTTTCAGTTGACAGCATCTTGCATTGTGGAGCCTGTAGTTTTGCCTTTATTTATTTGAGAGTTTTATATAGCGTGAACTTGACCCGAGGGCATCAGAACGCTTTACAGAGTTTGCAAGACAGCTTTTTTAGGGAGTACAATACAAATAGTATGCATAAATCCAGCAATATATATACATTGGAAAAAAACTCTTTCAGAACCCCATGATGCAAATTATGTTGTCAGCTATGACTTAAAAATGTGCAAATTAGTATAGTCTATTTCCAGAACTGCTTGCTTTACATGTAAACCAAAAGTAAACTGTACACACATATTTTGTGAGAGTTCACTATTTCATTCACATCATGTATTTAAACAAGATTTGGTAATGTGAATAGCTTTGTGTAGTGGAACGTTTTATACTGAGCTTCACAATTCAACAAAGGTACAACATGGACAGCAGCAGCACAAGCTTCCCAAAAGCAAAGAATAAGTAAAGGACAGGTGTCAGTAGCAGGATTAAAATCACATGATTCTTTCATACATACAGGACTGATACAGCACAGGTAGCTAACACATTAAAGAAGGAGTCAGGGAAGTTAATGGGCTGTTGTTAGCTCTCCATAAACAGATATAAACATACAAGAAGTAGAAAATGCATACAAGAAACATGCAAACCTCTTATTAAATTCCCATGCTTTGAGGTACTTATGCAGGATGATGAACTCTCACCTACACAGTGCGTATGTTTCCACATCTAGCACTGAAAAGCATCCGAACATTCTTCTGTACACTGGTCATACAGTCTCCTAGTTATGTGTTAAGGAATGACCCTTATACTGACATTTATATTCTACGTTTTTTAAACTGTTAGTTAAAATTGTGTGGGTTAGCTAAAAATGATTTTACTGGTGTCTACGTAAAACAAGATTAAAAACAGGAGAATCGAGCAGCGAACAGTTCTTATCTTTTGCATCAACATGCACTTTAATGTTTCCCCTATTAGGTCAAGTGCCTTCCTGAGGACTATAGCTATCTAGAATCAGATATGTCAAATAGTCCCTGGTTTATGCAGCTTGTTTATACAAGTGCATTCAATATATCCTTTGCATTTCATAAGAAGGGGCAACAGCAGTGGAAGCATGCATTCTTCATAGAACAGGTACACCTTGGGCAGAAACAGTGCAAGCTTACCTTCTTCAGAAGACAGCCCAGCAGCAGTACAAGCTTTTCTCAACACAGGACACATACAAATCGAGAAACAGGGATACAAGTTTTACTCAGTCGCAGAATAGAAACAGTATGGCGACAGCAAAGCAAGATTCCCTTTCTCACAGAATCCAGCTTGGGCAATCTTCCATTCCTCGCTGAACAGATTCTGGACACCTGCAGAGGATTAACTTAAAATTTGAAATTGTAGTAAACTCCTGTGAGAAACTGGGATACTGGTTGAAGGTGGTGAAGCTGAATATCAAAAAGCAACCACAATCTCTGTCCGGGTGAAACACAAGAAAACCCAAATTTACCTGTGCGTAACCCTCTGGTAGCTTGGCACAAAAGGCAATGTGTAAAGTATTTATGCAGCAGTTCAAACAGTAATAAAGTGAAAACGCAACACAAGAAAAATTCCACATCAATTTAGAAAAATAGAGTAAACTTTAATAAACGATAAAAATCCAATCGGTAGAACTGGAGATATGCAATTTTAAAGATTTCAGGTAAGGATAGCACCAGAAAAGCACACAGTGGTACTCGCGTTATCTGGTCGTGGAAGAGACTGGTTAAAAGTCACAAGTTCAGGCCGACCTTGATTTTTCGCAGACCGGATACAGAGACCAGCTGAGTCTTGCTCAAAGAGTTACCTTCAAATTCCACCGCAAAGATTCTGTTTGTGGTGGAGGGAGCCGCAAGGAGCAGGAAGAGCATCGCGGATTGTCGTTGAAGTAGTGTGAAGTACAGGCGGGGTGTCACAAATGGTCGTCGCTGTTGCGTGAAGGTCCTGTCGGGGGTCGCGGATGGTCATTGCTGGAGCTTCGCATTGGCAGTCACTGTGAGCTGTGGATGTTGTTAAGTGAAGTGCATATCTTGCTCTGCTAGGCGTCGTTAACTGCCTTGTGGGGTGAAGAGTCCAGTACACTGGAACTTCACATTGGTGGGCGGCACAGATGGCAAGATCTTGGCGCAAACAGGCCCGTTTGCGGTTGCGAAGTGCCCAAAACTTCAGGGTTTTTCCTTTTCTTGAGACGAGAGATCAACTGATGCCACACCAAGGGTCTAGGACCTGAGGGGCACCTCTCGGGGAGCAGAAAATCACTCTAGCAGAAGCCTGCTGGTTCAGTTGCAGGTCCAAACAGCAGGTCAGCTGGGCAGTTGCAGGGAGCCTCTGGAGCTTGTTATGTCCCTGTAGCTCAGAACAGGAGGTCAGTCAGCTGCCCCTTGGAGCCACTTCAGCCTGGGATGAAGGGTGCAAGTATAGTCTTCCTTCTCAACATGCTTGGCAGCAGGCGTCAGAGCTGCAGAGTAAAAGGGCAGTAGAGTTAGTCCTTCTCAATGCAAAACAGCTCAGCAGTCCTTTTTCTCTAGTATCCCCAGGTTCAGGAGTGTACTGAAGAGTGGGTCTGAGAGTCATATTTTTATACCTGACACCTTCTTTGAAGTAGACGTTTCTAGTGAATTCCCTTTGAAGTTCTTAAAGTTTCCTGCCTCCCCTGCCCTGGGTTCAAGCTAGCTGCATGAACAATGCAGTGGTGATAAGTCCTTTGTGTGAAGACAGGAGGGCACAGACTATTCAGTTGCAACTGAGACTGTGCCCAGCTCCACCCCTCATCCTGCCAGTTGATTGCCAATCTAGGCACACCTAATCCCTCCATTGTGTGCCTGTCTGGAGGGAATTAGCAAAGTTCAACTGCCAACTACACTCGTAGATGTGACCCAGGAACAGGCTCCAGGCACCAAATAGTAACAGCAGAACAATGCCAACTTTCTAAAAGTGGCATTTTCAAAATTGTAACTTAAAATCCGACATTCCTAATTGCTCCCAATTGAAAGTTAACACTTATTAAATGTAATAAGGCAAACCAATGTTATCCTATTAGAGGGGTAGGCCTTGCAGTAGTGAAAGAGAATTTGAGAGTTTGTCACTAACAGGACATGTAAAAGTTAAAAGTACATGTCCAACTTTGTAAATACACTGCACCCTGCCCTATCGGCTGTTTAGGGCCAACCCAAGGGGTGATGTATATTTATTAAAAATGAAGGTTTAGGCCTGGCAAAAGATGTATTTTACCAGGTCAAAATGGCAGCTTAATAATGTACACAAAGGCTGCAATAGCAGGCCTGAGATATGTTTAAAAGGCTATTTAAATGGGTGACACAATCATTGCTGCAGGCCCACTGGTAGCATTTAATTTACAGGCCATGGGTACAAGTAGTACCACTTTACTAGGGTCTTACAAGTTAATTAAATGTGCCAATTTGGTGTAAGCCATTTTCACCATGTTTAAAGGTGATCGCACAAGCACTTTAGCACTGGCTAGCAGTGGTAAAGTGTGCAGATCCCAAATAGCCAACAATGGGTTCAGAAAACAGGAGGGTGAAGTCTGGAGATGACCCTGCAGAAAGTGCCAAGTGCAATACCTCCGTTCTGCGAATCTGTACTTTCGGCTGGGACCTATGAAGGTGTTAATGGAACGTTCACTTCTTTTGAGATAACAAACGTGCACGACGACTGAGCAGCTGCAAAAAGTGGAGATCAAACTGCTCCAGTAAATCTTAATCCTAGCGGTGATCATCGTGGTTTGAATGCACACACAGTGACTGCTCTTGGCAAAATAGGGAACTGCACACAGGACTAGCATGCACCTAATTGGTGAAGTAAAGATCAGCACAACCCATACGTGCCCAAACAATCCCCTCCAACAATTAGGCAGGCTGGAGGTTGTTGATGGCGTTGAAATGCTGGGAGAATTTTGGTAAGTGAAAATGACAAGAGGGTCAATGAGCGCAGATTAACCATCTTTATTATTAATATGTACGAAACAAAGTGAAGACGGCCCTAGGACACTAAGGGGCCGATTCCGATCTCGGCCGGTAGTGCTCCGAATCGGATTCGGATTCACCGGATCCGATTCGGAGCCCTGTTTCTCGACCGAATCGTACGCGGGTCCGGCCGAGCGAGTACGATGCAAGCACCCGCAAAATCGCCGACCGACTCGAACGCGGCTTCAACATGCTCCGACCGACTCGCAGGGACACGACTCGCACCGCGCTATGGAGACGTTTCCCGGCCGGTTAAGTACGATGCGCGCCGCGAGCAGTCCGATCGACTCGCGCCGTCCGACTCGAAAAAACTGTCGGAGCCGGACTTTGGGGGTCCGCGTCGGACCCCCCTGTACGTGTATGCGCGCGAAGTCGCACACAGGGGGACCCATGGGTCCCCCTACCTGTGCATGTACGCTGCGATGCGCATGGACGCGCACACGCTGTAGGGGGCGCCCTTGACCGCCTCGCACCCATTGAGTCAATGGGAGCCCGCGTACGCGTTGTACGACAGGCTCCCATTGACTTCAATGGGAGTCCGACCGACTCGAGTCCGATAGCATGCGTGCGCATCGTACTCGTTCGGTCGGACTGCTAGGGTCCGATTCGGTCGGAATTCTCTCCGGGTCCGGCTCGGTCGGGGAGATTTCCGGCCGGAATCGGAATCGGCCCCTAAGTGTAGATTCTCACACTAGGAGAATCGGTTCTTACAAGTTCAAATCAGTGCCCTGGTTCATATGCCATTTGCAGTGGTGCTGCAGCTGAAGAATGAAATATAAGCAATGTACTCTTTGTAAACAGTCGATAATTTGGTGGCTTGCTCCAAAGATTATCTTGCTTGTCGCTAAATGTTGAATGATGGTAATTCGAATATTAACAGACACAAAGTCATGTTTAACAAGATATATTAAGGTACAACAGAGCTGCAGTGAACACCATACAAATCTGCTAGCAGTCTCTAGCTGAACTCTTCCCCTACATTCAAACCTCTCACATGCACGAGCATTCTACACTCCTTCCAACGTCATGTGCTATCAATGGGACACAATTCAGGACAAATACTACATACTACGGATACAATTAATAAGTAGTGTTGGTTTGCAGTCCTCATATCAGTTCAGATGCCTTCTAAAATGTAGAACTTAAAGTCAATATTTGTAGTGTATGGTTGGATTTTGATATTAATAGACGAAATTGATTAGAAGATAGAAGTTACTCATAATCATGGGATTAAAGTGCACTTTTCGTAAAATATTTGAAAAAGCTATCTTTTTACCTAAGCACAATTCTTGAGAATGCACTCCAGGTTCTAACCTATAATTCTTCTATTATGTGAGTGGGGGCAGTGCAAAGAAACACTGTATACCAGTCAGAATTCCCACCTTGTCTTTGGTGAACCCTGAAATATGAGGCTTCTTTTATTTCTTTATTCTTTAAAAAAGTAAAAGAAAGCTCAATAAAGTACTGACTTCCTTATCCCTGCCTTAAATGGATCTTGGAAATAAAAATCAGAAGCTTTAGCTTCAAATGACTTGTGCCACAGCATGTGGAGTGGAGGACCATGCATTCTTAGTCTCCCCACAGTGAGCATCAGCATATTTTACAGGATGATTCACAAACAAGTTGGTTCTGTTCTCACAGATTTTAAGAGGGTAATATGATTTAAATATTGTATCCAACACATTTGCGATAACGCTCACAGGTGAAAATTGATTTTTTTTATTTAAGCAGAATAATATTTATTAGAGGAGGGCACATTTTGTGTTCTCTGATAGGTAGTGCCTTTGCTTCTATACATCTTTAAGTTAACAATTAGAAAATTGGTATGACCATAAAAATTGATCTATGCAAGTGTTTATTTGACAATCCTCTTTATTATTTCAACAGATCAAAATTGGTGATTTTACATATTTTGAAGAGGAAGGCGGCATTTTTCGTGCAAGAGAAAATGATGGTATACAGTACTTTTCACTTGTTTTACTACATTGTATATCCAGAAGACCCAGTTATTCTTTATGCTGCATTTCACCTTTTAGCCGATATTGAGGCCATATTATTGTCTTTTATAGGATGCTCAACATTCTTCTGCTTCCTGATGATGATCAAGGCTGTGCTTGTTCTCGACTGCATATTTCAGAACACTGTTTTGTAGTATTATCATTCTCTGCTTCTATTTTGATTATCCTTTATGTACCTTTTAATTATTTTTGGAAGATTCCAAATGATCCTCTACATTCATATATGTGTATATGTCAAGTTGTCCGTACTCAAATTGTTTTTACTGTTAATTATATCAGGAAATCAGGAAATCAGACTGCCTAATATCTGTCTTTTCTTTTAAAATTAGGACTTATTCTATAATAAATTGTGGAAATAGCAACTCCCTTAATGTTTTAGCAAAATGTATTTCTCTTGTTCATACAGTTCAGAAATAAAAAATGTATTTGCATATAAAATGCTAATAGTGAAAGAAAACAATCATTGCAATACAGTAAAATCACAAGGTATAACCCTGGAATATCGTGGCCTAAATATTGTTTAACAAACATAATAGGTCTTAAATATTGTTTTGAAACATTTCGCCTCAGTGAATAATAGAAAATCTACACTCAATGAAGTGATATTTTTGTAAACTATATTTAAGCCACAATATTTACGTAAAGCAGCGTTTTTGCTATTGGTATAGGGCATACAACCAAATCATAACACTCCTGTGACTTTCCATCAATTAGTATTCAGAGAAACAGTGGGTGCCCACTAAATTAATAGGGCGCCTTAAAAATTGTATATTTTACGAAGTAATATATAACCTTAATTATATATTTAAAGCTAGTTTATTTGCGAAGTTGTAGGTCTATACAGAGAACGATTCCATAACAATCCCTTGACCTCAGATCTGCGTACTGTGCACATAGAGTTCCATTAGTAGGCATAGGTACTGAATGTATCCGTCTTCCAACCAATCAACGCAGTTTTGGTACTTTCTAAATGTAAGATTGCTACAGGTGCTTCTCGCAGTAAATTCCTCATCTTTGAATCCTCCATGGGTCTCAGACCTGAATTTGGCAAATTTTTGAAATAGTGATAGCTTTATTTTGTCACTAGGGGGTGCCATTGCGACTCCTTATGCAGACCTGCTTGATTCATTTGGAACCAATGTAGTGGTTCATTAATGTAAGACTGGTGTCCATTATGTCCCGTCTTTATTTCAGCATACTACAGAAAGGAGCATCTGGAGCTTCTTTAATTATTTTCAAAGAACCTTTTTCATCTTTGGCATACCAGATTTTAATACAAAGCATGAAAGCATTGCAAGATGGTGCCTCTAGAACTTATTTCACTTTATTTAAAGAGAGCCCAACAAACAACTGATCATCCTTCATGAATTTCTTTAGTTCAGTCAGTGTAGAGACTATGCACTCATTTCGGATCAAGTCTGTCATCATTGGATGGATAAGGAAGGAGAAAAAGTGAGGCAAGCGCATTTTCTAAGCAAAATGAAACAGTGATAGCACATCTGGAAAGAAAGATTGTTGAATTCTCAAGACCAGTTTTGTCAGGAAAAACAATATATAAGAGGGTTTATTGATCCAGAGATACTGTCGCTAAATCTGCTTGTGTTAAGGTTGTAGCATTGTTTTTGCTATCTGTCAGACAGGGGTGGCTTTTCCGTTGTGACAATGATAATAAATCAGTTATAAAACTGCTTTATTATCATTTTATTTTACTTCATAGCTAAGCCGCCTTCGAGTTTTGAGAGCTGGGCCAGCAGGAGGAGTGGTGGGCTCAGGGCACACTGCCAGTGCGCATGTCGGTTTGGCCAGCAGTCCGCGGCTGGCCAAACTGACATGCACACTTGATTAACTCCAGGCTATTGCTTGGAGATATCGGCAGGCTCAGGAGCACAGGCTCCCAGTCCCTGGTGGAGCATGGGGCCAGCCCGCTCCACCCAATCCCGACGCTTTTCTCATGCTGGGTGTAGTTTCAGCATGAGAGTAGTTTCTGGATTGGCGCATGGGACTCTGGGAGCCTGTGCGAGCATCGGAGCTAAAGAGGCGGCAGACGTCAGGCTGAAGATAAGTTTTGTTTGCTTTATTTGTTAACCCCTCCCTTTCTCCCCCGCCCCACCAATTTCCCCTGCCTGCGGCCGCTGCTGCTATCAGAAAGCTATACCGTTTAAAGACATTTACAAAGCACTACTGTTTCAACTATGATGAAAGTCAATAAGCTCATTTATTTATTTTTAAAACTTTATTTGTCATTTTTAACGTATTTATCACTACAGTAGCCATTATATTAGTACATGTGTGTATCAATTGAGAAACATTGTGAGTACATATAGAGACCACAATCAACAAGCCTCTTTCTTCATAAACAATCCGTGTGTTAACTCTCATTACAGTAGGGCTTACATACTTATCATTTATACCGTGCAGGTTAGAATAAACTATTACATTATACTATCCTATCGCTTTCTGTGTGTTCCTCCCCAATGTGTCTCATTTTAATTATCCGCACCGTCCTGCTGTGATAATGGAGCATCCATGGCCGCCGATACGACCCCCCCCCCAAACATCCAATAAGTTCATTGTGCAAGACTGTTTTGCAAATTCTGGTTGGTATTTTCCTCAGATTCTCTTCCTGAAAATGGGCATTGCTTTGAAAGCCATTTAAACGATTATGACTGTGGGAAGAATAATCCATCAGAATAACAAGTTACTTGCCTTTCATAACACTTTTTCTGGTGGATACAATATGTTCCCAAAGACTCCTCATCACCATTCTTATTCCCTGTTCTGAAGGAAGATTGAGTAACTTGATATGTAAATTCTGTATGATTCGATTAATTTTGGCAGGCCGTCTCTTTTTTCCCCTCATTGCCTCTGTGGAGCGTGAAACCATGGGTGGAATTGACTTAATAAGTATCACCATTTTATCCTACTGTTTAATTTCTACTAAAATCGAATGGATCTACAGATGGAGTTGCAGTGTTACTACTTTGCGCTGGAGTTAAGCTTTTGCAGTTTCAAATGTTTTCTGGATTTGGATAAATGTCAAGAGAGGATTTGAGATCCATGTCATTTTGACTTCAAACTTCACTCTGAAAATCTGACACTGATGAGCATTCAGTTTTGTCAGCAGAGGTTATATTTTAAAACCATTTGTTGGGGGTCCTTGGTGTCAGGAGAGATGGCCTAAGTGATTATTATAAGATATGGTTGGAAGCAGCCAAACTGAGACAAACACCACATATGTGTAGGAGGCTGAGTTGGAAATATGCTGAACGAACACTGTGGTGTAAAATACTAGTACCTGCTGAGAAAGTCATTGTGGATTTGTAAAAAAATACTACTCCTCTTTTATCTCTATGCAGTAGAGTCAAGGCCATCTTGATGTGCCTAGAATGACTCCACTACTTCAGGAAGAGTTAATAAAAAAGAATTGTTGGACAACAAATATGGCTGCCAAATGAGCCCATCCCAGGGAAATGGAAGATTGTTGCAGTTAAGGCAAGCAGCAAGACCCACTAAGATTAAAAAGTAATGCAACACAGACAGTCCTGTCAAGTTCACTTTAACAGCATAAAGATTGCAAAGCTTTAATTATTAAGTAAAATGTGAGTAGGTGAGTTGGGATAAAGCAAGCAGATATACCCTGTAATGTTTTATTTTAAGCCAATGTGATAGTTGTTCGAAAGTGGATTAGTGGAGACGGATGACAGTCCCCACAATTATTAATGTCACTATTCTTGTTAGGTCCAGTAGAGGTTTCAGTAATTTAAACCTGAGATGGAATCGCCATCAACTACAAGGACACCATCCGCTGCACGACATCTCTAGACGACCCGACCCCGATAATAGAACACTTCAACTTGCAACTCCACACAATTGGAAGAAGCACGATCAGAAGCCCCCTTGCCTACTGACCACCAGGACCATGCCCCAGATTCTGCGACGCCATCCTGGACCTCATCGCCCCGTTCGCAATCAACTCCGACCACTACATCTTCCTAGGGGACCTCAACTTCCAACTTGACGACCCCAGCAATGCCAACTCCATCAACCTCCTAGAGAGCATGAGCCACATCAGCCTCAAGCAGCTCATCACAGACCCTACCCCACATTGCAGGACACACGTCAGACCCCATCTTCACTTCCAGCAACTGAGTCAGGAACAATCACGCCACACAACTCACCTGGTCCGACCACTATAGCGTCCACTTCACCATCTTAGGACCCACTTACTACAGCACTGTCCCCCCCAGATCCATGCGTAGAGACTGGAAAAAGGTTTCAGAAGACCAATAAAACAATGATCTCGGGTCCCACCTCCTAGACCCTACACATGACCCAGATGAAGCAGCAAAAAACTTTTCCCAGTGGATCACAGAATGCACCAACACCAGCGCCCGACCAAGACAGTCCAGGCCAAAGGATCAAGCAAAAGTGCTAGCTGGTTCCCCAAGGAACTGCACTCCACCAAATGCACCCATTGGGAATACCTCACCATGCAAGACATCATATCTGTCATGAACTCCGTGCACTCTGGAGCACCCACTGACCTTTGCCCCCACCACTTTTTCAAACTCGGATACAAGACAAATGGTGATTAGCTCAGGAAGGTCCTGAACACTTCCATCACAGCTGCCTCCTTCCCGGAGAACTATAAACACGTGGAAGGGAGGCCCCTCCTCAGAAAACCTTCCACTGACCCAGCCGAACTGAAGAACTACCGGCCCATCTCGCTGCTCCCCTATCCAGCCGAAGTCCTAGAGAAAGCGATAAACCAGCAACTCACCCACCACCTAGAAGACCACAACCTCCTGAACTCCTCCCAATCTGGATTTTGAGCTAATCACAGCACCAAGACAGCCCTTATCGCAGCCACCAAGTACATCAGAGCCCTCCAGGACCACAGAGAAATGGCAACCATCATCCTCCTGGACCTGTCTCCTGCGATCAATTCTGTCTCCCATCACATCCTGAACAACAGAGTCCACCACATTGGGATCCAGGGCGACACCCTCAAATGGATCACCCCGTACCTCACCGGAAGAACCCAAAAGATCCGTCTCCCACTGTTCACCTCAGAGCCCAAGAAGATCATCTGCGGAGTCCCCCAAGGATCGTCCCTCAGCCCCACCCTCTTCAACACTTACATGACACCCCCTGGCTGATACTGTCACATCGCATGGACTCAACATCATCTCCTACACCGACGACACCCAGCTCTTCCTCTCACTATCTGAAGTCCCCACCACCAAAGCCAACTTCCACAGATGCATGATGAACGTCGTGGACTGGATGAAGGACAACTGTCTTAAAGTCTGTCCTCATCTTTGGGAACCCCCTCTCCATGGAATGACATGGACTCGGCTGACCCCTCCCCCCCAACTGACCATGCCCAAAACCTCGGCATTATCCTGGATAGCAAGCTGGGGGCAACGTCAAAATCAATGGGTGTTGTGGCGGAATGCCCACCGCAACACCCATTGCCCACCCCTTTCATGCTGAGCTTTTAGATGCTTTAAGTAGCAGATAGGTAACATTGTTAAGGTACCTTTTTGTAAAATATTTAGTACAAATCTGACTTTACGAATGCACTAGATATGTAATAAATATTTTAAAAAGTCCCAAAATTAACTTTTTAGCTGGTTCCTAGGCGGAAATAACAGAACTTTTATATTAACTCCCAATGCTTTCATATAAAGCAGCGAACCCTGCTACAGTGAAAATAGCTTTTGGAGCCTTACCACTGGTAAGACTAGTTTTACAATACACTTTTACATGTCCTGCTTTTAAATACCATGCACCCTACCTGATTGAGCATTAAGGCTTTCTTATGGGTGACTTATTAATATGTAAAAGGGGTGTTTAGGCCTATAGAGAGGGGCTATTTTTACCAGTCAAACCTGCAGTTTAAACCTGCATAGTCAGGTTACTGGTGGTAGACTTGCAATCAAGTTTTGCGCTGTCACTCTGGTGGCGGCATAATGTGTGCTGCAGTCCACTAGTACCATTGAAATTACAGGCTCTGGATATACTTTGTACCATATACCGGAGACTTATAAGTAAGTTAAATATGCCAATTTGGAGTATAGCAAATTTCAACATGTTTTAGGGGTCAGATCACATGCACTGGGGCCTGTTTAGGAGAGTCCCAGTGCACAGAGTTAAAAAACCAACAGCATCAGGTCAAGCAAATTGGGCGGTCGTGGAAAAAGAGGCATAGTTGTAGTTGAGAGGTTCCTTATTAATGACAACAAGAAGAGAAGGCACATGCCTGACCTGAGGTGGGATTTTCATCCAAATCATAAGTGCATTGCCAGAGAAATGCTTGTTTGCTGATTCCATTTCTCTTTCACCTTTTAATTTTTTTGAATATGGAAATGTTACAGCTTTGCATGCTGCACTGGCCTTCGAAAGTGGCGTTTTTTTTAACCAAGCATCTTGGAGTGTTCCCTTTCACTACAATTTAGGTGCCACTGTAGTTCTTGAATGCGATGACATCTTCGTAAATGGGGTTGACGCCCCCACATGACACATTGGAGGCAGAGTAGTTGGGTCGTGACTTATCCACGAAGGATGTTCGTCTGCTAGTAGAGGCCTGGTTTAAAGCTGTCTGGTCAGGCGTGATGCGTGTTCTGAAGACTTTGTCTTTGAGGTTAAATGGAAATTTCTCTGTTCTACATGGTCAACCTGAATTTATTACCTTTTTTTGTTGAATCTGATTTTTTTGCTGGCTATAAAACTCTGTGCACTTTACACCCTGCATACAAGGGATAAGTGCTTGTGCTCCTTCTTTCAACATCAAGAAATTGGCATACCCATGATTCGCATATTTAACTTACCTATAAGTCCCTAGAATAGGGTACCCTGGGCCTGTAAGTTGCATGCCACCAGTGGGCTGCAGCACACATTGTACCACCCACTGCAGTGAAAATGCAGGGCCTGCAACCAGTAGCCAGGCTGTGCAGGTTTAAACTTCAAATTCAACCTTTCAAATATCACCTTTTGACTGGCCTTAAACCCTCCTTTCAAATATCAGTAAGTCACTACTAAGTATGCCTTAATGCCCATTAAGACAGGGTGAATGGTATTTAAGAGAAGGACAGGTAAAAGTTTAATGTTAAACATGTCCTTACAGTGAAAATGCCCTCAAAGCTATTTTCACAGTAGCAGGTTTGGCTGTTTCTTAGGAAAACACTGGGATGCAATATTAAATACTAATCCTGTAGTTTTGAAATGGGACTAGCTAGTTAAATAATTTTAATAGTTATTGAAAATTCAATTCAACAGTGAAGTCGGATTTGTTCTAAATATTACGGAAAGGCAACTTTGAAATAGTTAGCTTTGCCCCGCCTGAAGTCCCTGGAAACTTAATCTGCATTTTGTTCTCCCACTTTGGCCAGCTACTAATTAGCATTTAAATAGGCGTGAAGGAGGTGTGAACCTGCTATCAGGAGCAAAACAATGGTCGAACCTGAATGGGCAGAGATGGCACCTCTGAACCTGATAGAATATGCAAAGTGGGGCTTGGAGGATCCTCTTAGCCATTAAAGTGTCAAGTCCTGCTTGAATGTCACATCCTGCTTGACAGGCCTGCTGGGGCTTTTCATACAAAACCTGGGGCACACTTCAAAGAGGCCTGCCCTGTCACAGGTAAATATAAGGCGACACTTGGGCAAGGCCCTTCTCTTGTCCTGTCAGCAAGTCAGGCCCCCATTATAGCATGACCCTCTTTGGCATTGCAGTGTAACAGCATGCTTGACAGGTCTGCCTGGTTTACATATAATATTTGGGGCACACTTCAAAGGAGGGAAACAGAATGCCAAAACACTTTGTGTGTATTCAATGTCTGGCTGCTGGAAGCTCAGCTTTGATTTTACCACACGTCTGTCTCTGAGTTTGTTGGGGTACAGGGACTGTCTAAACCTGGATTTAGTGTAAGATGCGAAGGACACCATGATTACGATAGTACATGCCCCAAATACACCCAAGTCCTCAGAGCCTAAGTTTAGTGTGGTTGAAAGTTTTGGCCATGTTAAAAATGCCAAAGTGGGTAGGGTCAGCCCCAGGAACGTTTACCCATTGATTAGGGCCCCCTCAGTGGTCATTCCCAACCATTAGCTTAAGCCAAACACAAATGGGGAACCCACTTCAGAACACTCCTGGGAGAGGACTGTACCTGCTGTCTGAGACCCGAGAAGACCCCAGAAGACTGGACCTGCACTCCCTCTTCTACCCAGGACAAAGAAGTGGACTTCAAGGGTCATAAGGCTGACCTCTTGTTAAAGCTACAGGGACACAACAAGCTACAGAGGCCTTTTCCTACAACTGCCCAGCTGACCTGTGGCTTCTGCCTGCCACCCTGTGTCTCTAAATGCGTCCCTTGAGGTCCTGTGGGGCTTTAGAAGTGTACTCTTATGGTGGATTGGGACTTAAAGGACTAAAGTCAGAAGGTAAAATCTTTGACCAGGACGAACCTGACTAGTGTATCTGACCCCCACTCCATCGCGGTCAGCGTCAAATAGCGCCTAGTTCTTGTTCTACTGCAACTATTGACTATCATAGTCACTTTGTGCTTCTTGCCGCTAGTACTACTTAAAACTTTAGAAATTTATATCTTCAGTTTCCCCATTGGACTTTTGTCATTTTGGTGTAAAATTTGTTTATTAAATTTTACTATATTTTTCTAAATTTGTTTTGGGATTTTTCTTGTTATGTATTTCGACTTTATTACTGTTTTAGTATTGCATAAATATTTTACACATTGAATCTAAGTTAAATCTGTCTGCTCTGCTCAATAGCTACCAGGGGGTTAATCTCAGGTTTATTTAGTGACTTTAATGGGTTACCCTGACAAATATTGTAATTATTACTTGAGGTAGGTACTTACCCCCCTCAACTAATAACCCAATTTCTTGCATTACTATTCTCATACATATCTTAAAAAATGTTAAAGATTTAACGCATGCTTCTTTTGAAGTAACTACAATTATACCACCACATTACTTTTCCAATTTATATTTCAATATAGATTCCCAAGATTCTCACTTGAAAATGAATACTTGTTTACATCATAATATTTAGTATTTTCATTTCTTATTGCTTTTGCAGGACTTGTTGAAAATGTGCTCCTTTTGGAAGATCTTGATTTTTCTGTTGGCCGCATTCAGCGTATTCGTATTTCTCCGGATCAAGAACGCCTCGCTGCTAGCGTAACTGTCGGCGACAGTGAAGAGGCTAGATGCATTATTGTGAACCTGCTGAAATTGCAACATATTGAATATGTCATCCCAAATGTCTTTAGTTTTGGTGAGTCTTATCACATTTTAGACCAAACACATTTAAGTACACACATCAGTCACGTGTGAATAATAGAAACGTGCTTCGGTGAAAGAATGGTTTTGTTACAATAGTACCTTCAGATACTTTACAGCACGGTTTTGCAACATATGCCAATTCTGTTATGTACTGGTGAAGAATTAGTGTGCAAGTTGTCCTGTTTGTGGTGTTTCGATGTCTTCTTCAGGAATTCCTTTACCTAAAAGCTGTAGGAGAACAGCAGTAATATACAGCCTACAGATAAACCAAAGCTCAATGTATTTTGCCCTCAAAGATTTTGAACATACTTCCGCAATGCTGCAAGAAATCCTAGCAAACACCATGTCTTCCTCAGTTAGACCTTTTGGAATCCCTAACTACAGACTTTAACCACAAAGTAAAAATCTGAGGATAGGAAGAGATGTCACCCATCTTAATGTATCCTGCAAACGATTACTCTCCTTAAAAACATGCTTTCTCAGAAGATTTGCAGTCAGTACCTACCTTATTGCTTTCATTGCATGTTATTCTTTCTGTCCAAAACGATTGCATTTCCACAGTTCTGACAGTCTCTACCCTACAGCTTGCACAAGCTGTCTTTTTCTCCAGTAGTTGTCAATTAATAATACATGGAAGATCACACCATAGAGCTGATAGTCTTTAATATTCTGAATAATACAGAGCTCACATTTCCTTCCCAATACAGATTAATCCTGATACACTCTTTGTACATGTAGAGTCGAACAAATTTGCAAAATCGCTAAAGTCCATAGTCAAAAAAATAGGAATTGCCTTTGACTTCAACATACACAAATACGTTTCATAGAGAACTTTTTAAACCTCAGCCCAGTGTTCAATTTTTGAGTTGCTGCATCGTAGTGCGTAATTGGTGCTATTGTCAATCCCTCAGCCAATGGTAAAGCTATTAACATCAAATCTGTAACATGAAAATAAAGAGTACAACTATATAGAATTCAAATAAAGACTTAATAGGTAGATCTTGACGCTGGCTATAGTGTCTATGATATTTCCTGGAGCCCATAGCAGAAGTTCTCTTACTTTGCTGATCTGGCTATTGTGAGGGGCAAGAGGACCAAAAAGATGGGGGAAGCTGAGAGGAGAGGCGCTGCTCCGTAAGTGCAACTGTAGAATGATTTAGGCCCCGGGATACGTGTTGCAGTGCTCTCTGCTTCTCCCCCCAGCAGACCTGTCAAACAGGTGCCCGTGGTGTCTCACTTAGGCCCCTGCAAGGGTACTATATCGAGGTGTGATGGGAACTTTGAGACATGAGCGAGGATGGACAAGACCGAGTTCTGAGATGCAAACCTGCACCGCAAAGTGGACTACTCTGCTCGGTGGCAGGGTGTAGCAGAGAAGGATCTGGGAAGGTTTACATTTTGGTAACCACATTGGCCTTGTTTATGCTAGAGGATCTGCAGAGGATCAAGGATAATGGAGTGGGGATGAATTGGTCTCCTTGAAACCTTAACGGGATTGTTTGCATGAGGCTTTATGATGTTGAAATTCCTTGACTATTGCTTGAATTATTTAACATTCGGCCAAGAGCCCTGTTAGAAGATGAGGCAAACATCTTTGAGAGGAGCATCTTGCTGAGACCATGCCAGAGAGCCCCGAGAGGAAAAAAGAAAGATGCCAATTAAGAATTCTTTAAAGCAAAGTTATTTTTCTCACATAAGAGCTAAAGAGAACCGCTCATGGTGGGTTTGATTTGAGAGGGTGTAGTACTTACATTTAGAGAAAATCGAGTGTACCTCATTCAATGCTTTACATATCACCTTGTCAACATCTCTATGGCGTTGCATGCAGCGAATCAAAAAATAGAGGGGCTCATAAGGAGAATGATGCGCTTTGAGCAAACACTTGAGGTGCATAAGCTTAATAGCACCTTGGGCCATAGTAAAGACAAAACTCCTCCCCGAGGGCATGAAGGGAATTTAAACATTCTGTGGTTACAAACATTTTACTTGTACAGGGTGAAAGTCCTCCCCAGCTTGTGTAGAGGTGCCCAGCTAAGAGTCTGAGCTGTCCCTGTGGAGATCCGAGCTTCTAAACTGGAGAGTGAGATGGAAGATTTAATTCACACCATGTTGGAGTCTGGAGGCATTATGATATCCTGTTGTTACACGGCTCCCACAAGACGGTATAACTGTGATGAATTGGCAGAAGGAACTGTAATTCTATTCCCTAAATCAGCAGATCAGAAGGCACGGGATCTTGTGAAAGTGATGAGATGAAAAGAAGTTTGCTGTGGGGGTGCTTGCTTCTTGTTCTCTCACCTCCAGTGTCAAATACTGACCTTGAAGAGCAGTCAAGTTGGCCTTAAAGAAGGATATTGACTTGCTTTGTCCTTGCAAGGCTTAATACGATGGGTTTGTCTTCACACGAGAAGAGACCCTTAGGGCTTTTATAGATAGGATCAAGTGTGTTGGTTCTGGACCACAATGATTTCCATAGTTTGCTGTCGAGAATCTTGTCTAGCTGTTATAGGGCACATGGGTCATCTGGTATATCTCTTCCTGATGGAAGGAGGGACATCTTTGGGAATAAGGGATATTATCTAGTCTGAATGTATGGATGTTTTGTGTCTGTATTACTCATTGTTTCCTGATTCACTTCCTTCTCCTTTAAGGGCCCTTATGGGCCACAACAACTTCCATTCTAAAAATGATTTATCGATTGGAAAATCTGTAAGGTTGTTGTTTTCAGCTAAAATAATTTAAAAATAAAAAACGACTTAATAATAATATACAGCACAAATAAAAACCACACAGCGAACATCTACCTGCAATGATGTAGAACTGCAACTAATCTTACTGACAAGCCCTTGCTCCCAATTTTGCTATGGCTGGAGATAGACCAACAATGTAACCCTGTCTTACAATAAATAGCGATTGACTTTTGATACTTTTGATGATTTTTGGGAAAAGGCAATCATTTTAGTGGGTAGACATTTTAATTTGTCTTTTATTTTGCACTCTACATTTTAAGTCTTTACTATTATTCAAAGTCCAACCTTAATCCCCTTGACATGGCTCCATGATGTCTACAGTTGGCCCGCTAGTTGTATACTTCCCTAAGGCTAGGGATCACAGATGGTTACAAGTGCTTAGTAGAGTTAGTACCCAATTCTTGATTGCTGCTAATGATCACCTGCCTCTTTCATCTGTCTCAGGTCTCTGTCTCAGGTCTCTGTCCCTCTCAGATCTCAGTGACTGCTGCTGAAGAGCGCCTGTCTCCTTCACCTGTCTAAGACCTCTGTATTTGTCAGTTCTCAGTCTCAGATTTTCACCTATAATGGATACTATATGTCCTAAAAAACTAGTGAACTGCAAGACAAAAAATGTCATTTACTTCATCATATGTCCCTGCAAACTTGGCTATGTTGGAGAAACCTCACGTGCAGTTACTACACGCATGAGCGAACATCGCTCTGCTATACGCAATTCGAAACTTAATGCACCCCTAGTCAAACACTATCTAGACTTAGGCCACACTATAGATGACGCCAAATGGCTAATCCTGGAGAAAATAGAGAATACAGATGTAAATAGAAGTAACAAAATCCGCAAAAAAAGAGAAGTCTTTTGGATTTTTACTCTAAATACATACAAATGTGGTTTGAATGATGAAATACCGTGGGAGAATGCGATACTATTCAATAACTATTAGATCTGATTCATGCGCTCTTCTTTTCCCACCTTTTTGACTTAGTGAAAGTACCCCACCTTCATTTTTAGGCAATGGCTTCTGAAATACTATAATATTGTCTTCACTTCCGTGATTTGTCCTTCGACATACCATTTTTCTTTCTAGTTTACCCACGCAGTATTCATCCAGTGGATGTTTTACATTATCCGATATGTATTTATTTGGATGTTTCCTCTCTGTTTGTCTAATAGTGCATTGCAGCATCTTGACAGAACCAGGCAGTTTGTTCTCTACTATCTGCATTCAGACTCTAATAGTCTTTTTCGTTTCATTTTTAGTTTGGGTTGTTGCACCTATTATTAAACATACAATTACAAGTCTTTTATATAAGATATATTTCTTGTATTTGTAACGTGTATCACATACTTGTCTATTTTCGAATTTCATTATCCAAGAGGTCATGTGACCCCGCCACGTTACGTAGCCTGTCTTTTTAAACCCAGCTGCTCACGATTCCGGTTGTTACTTCTTCCGGTTCCTGAGCATGATCGCCTCTGTTTAATGACCACGCACATACAGCAGGTAAGACTCTGCCACAGAGAAACTTGCCCTCACTTACGCTTGCAGGCAGTTAGAGAGACTAAGTTTATGACATGTTTATCGTCTGTACTCTCGGAATCCCAGATAGTTTAAAGAACGTGAGGCTCGTGTAGCTTCCCATACGCTATGTGTTATTAGACTGGTTAAAAGATTCTGTCACAGAGGAACTCGCATCCATTTACGCTGGCAGGCAGGCAGAGAGACTAAATCCATGACACGTTTTTTGTCCGTACTTTTGAAAATCCCAAATATTTGAAAGAACGTGAGGCTCGTAAAGCCTCCCATATGCTATGTTTAAGAAGACTGGTTCAAATTGTCACTTTATTTACTAGAGAGCCCAAACCTAGAAAGATATTTCTCTTCAGTATACTTTTAAATTATCCATGCATTAGCGCACCACAAAGTCTAGAGATGCCACCATTACTTTGTTTGTCAACTAAAGATACATGAGCATGAGCCAGTCACTTCTCATATCTTTGACCCGTGCATTATTTACTTTTAGGCATCAGACGTATTTCACAATCGTGAAGTCCTGACACGCTAACGCGGTCTTGGCTTGTTTCAGCTACTTTATATATTACTAGTACCAGAGCAGAGGTACTCATCTAACTCAGGTACATAGTGACCCCGTCTAGTAGAGATACATACCTTTCTATTTGAGTGCTACAAACAAACCTATGTTCCATTTATTCTCAATGTCATTTAATTACACATATATTATTTCTTTTTCATTCAGAAACGACACAGTTTCACTTACTTGGAGCGAAAACATTCCTCTTTGAATAGTTTTTCACTCTCCACATGCATTATAGGTAATCTCTCCTAAAGCTACTTAACTAAACTGTTATAAGTTACTGTTCTAGTTTTAACAAGACATAGAGTTATACACCATTTTTATCATTATTATATTACGTTCTGCTCTCCATCAGTTTTTAGATCAGTGAACAATACGCACAGCGACCTAATATTGACAGCATTCAGCACTAGAGGCACATGCATTGGCACTTCCTATATTAGGGTAACTATGCTCAGTATTGATCAGTGACTACTAGAAAGTATAATTATTATATACACTTTTGTTACTTAACTATTCCCAATTAACTTGTAGATTTGGATATAAACTTCCTATGATCTGGCAGCTGACTTTTTAGTATTTCCAGTTATTTTCCCATCTACAGCAGTAAATTTAGTAAGCAACTTGATTTTTTGTCATCACACCCTCTCCTGTTAAACCTTTATGTTCCCACACAATGCTGGGACCTATAAAATAGCATGTCACAATCTGGAACACGTGTCTATCTCTGAACACTTTTCTTCTTCTTTTTTCTTATCTTCCTTATATAATTTTTTCTTTCCATTCACAACATATCTTGGTTCACATCTTCTTATCTTGCTTGGTGACGGTATCATGATACTTCTTCCTTTACCTTGATTCCACTGGAGGTCTTTATTTAATATCTTTACTGAAGAATTTCGGTAATGCTGTAATTTACTCAAAGTTAAGGTGAAATCAAAGCGGATCTATGTATTAGGCTAAGTTTGTAACTCAGTGTATTTTATTTGGTTTTATTTCACTTTGTAGGAATATTTTGTGGCTTTCCTGATGAAGGCGCAGTGTTGCACCGAAACGCGCGTTGAAGATCCATCATACAGCCACCACAAATTTTGATTGTTTTTCTGTCTTTATTATACCAATTATTGCATAATTTTTGTGACTGTCCAATTTAGTTAATCACACTAATTTGATGGTGTTAGTTTGTTTGTTTATGTGTAGATCCTGAAAAAACCATTGTGTGTTAATTTTTATGTCAAATATGTTCGGAATAATTTACGGACATAATTATTGATTAGAAATGTTTTTTAACAAATTTCCATTAAAGAAATGAAATTTTAAAATGACCTAATTTTAGTCTACACTGAGTTCAATTTATCATGTTTTCTTTTGATATGGGTTGATTGTCTGAGACCTTTTGACTGCCTAGGGATTTATCCTCAACTGTGTTATTGCCCTGCCCTAGGAATCTCATGTATTAGCAGGGGGTCCTTGTTACTCTCTTTAGATCTCAGTCTGTCACCTCACTGTAGGGGTGAGGCTGCCTCATGCAAGCTCGCTGCCACCTGATCCCAGGGCACCTTTGTGCATCTCTCTTCAATCTGTGGCCTGGCCACTGGGTGGGTGGCCAGTCAGCCATCTAGAGCACTATCCCTCTCTAAGTTGTGGTTTCACCTGGTCATTGTCAAGATCTGTGGAACATCAGACATATCCTCACTTTTTGTCTGTTACGTTAACACCCAAATAGGTGCTGAATACTGCATCACTCACTCTACGAGCACACTCCTCTCCTCACCTTCTCTGTGACTCCCTTCACTGTTGCTTCACCCAGCTGGGCCTCATGGCATCTCCACTTTCCGCATGCATAGTCCAAACATCGGCGCGATCAGCTACCCGGCCTCAAGATGAAACAAGCACCACTTCAAAGTTTATAGTTAAAGAGGAACTATTTCAGTCTTTGAGCTCCGATTTCATTGATCCTCTTGGACCGTGGCAGGTCACCAAGACACCAACCTATTTCATATCCTAAAATTCAGTGATGTATTGAATATAATAAAGTTCCCAAGCAAGAGAAGTGCCTCTTATCAAAATAGTGGCCTCAACATAAACATGGAATGTTTGTATTTTCTCTGATTTTCTTCTGTAAATTAATGCATGGTTATATAGTCATCCGAACTGTTCATTCCGATTCCTGCTGGCCTGGTAGAGCAACACATGGCTGGAAAATCAGTGGTTGCTCCCAAGCCTGTTTCTCATTTTCAAGAAAGTTAAGTTAGAGTCAAATAGCCGAGTGAGCGCTTATAATGAAACGTAAAATTGCTTCTCTGTTTCATTTCAACCTAAAATAAACAGAGGGCTTGTTACACTGTTTGTCAGACATTACACAGCTAATGCGATCCCACATTACTCCCAAATTAACACAATTTTAAAACATTTACTGCCAATGGCGCCTAGATAATGGGTTGTGTTATCAGTGCTGTGCCAGGAGACAAATGGATCGAATTTAGATAGAACTCTTTGAAGAAATATTAATAATTGTCAATTTACAATTCAGAGTCGTGGCATATGATAATGCATTATTATGGCGCTTTTGTTTCAGTTCCATTGCTAGACATGGTGCTCCCATGGGACAGGTGGCAAGAGAAATATGTTTGAATAGTCTTCCTTTAACAATGTTCTTCTCCTCTGAAGACCACCCCTGTCCACTCAAGATTTAAGAGGAAAAGGTAGTGAGTAAATAGTTATGTTCCTTGTGTAGGCTCAAAAAGAACATGATGGTCATTCGTGTTAGTCTATTTTGAGGTGGCTGACATGAAAAACATTTGCCTCTCGACAACCCCAGAGTTGTTAGAACGAGGTGTCAAAAACTGACGAAAAGCTGTTTTTGTAGCAGAATCTTCAGCAGAGCCTAATTGTTGTTAGGCAGTTTTCCTGTATCATAAAGATTTCTCTGGAAAATTCGTTAACCAAATATCTTCCTTTTTTCGTAGGAAGCTTCATCCCCAGCAGAAGTTGGGCTAAGTGCACTAAGGTTGCAACGGCAACCGTTCGGGAGGGATTGGGACTTTAGAATAAATCTCTAGTCTTTCCAAAGTGAAAACTCACACTGCAGGAAGTATGAAGAGCAATCTTGGTAGACATTTTGCAATCTTCCTACTATGCAAAATTGTGCTATTCTGAGGAGCACATAATAAAAAATGTAATTTTTATGAATATGGGCTTTACAGCAAGAGGATGCCACAAAGGCCTCCTTCACAAGGTTTTCTTTTCGTAAAATTAACACATTGAAAAATTGTTCACAAAATCCAATTCTGATTCATTAGGCAAGATCTTTTTGTCTGCGGAGAGGTTACTTATGATTTTCACCATGCATGCAGATTTTTCGACATTCTTAGGTGGCACCTCAGTGAAGTGTACTAAGTGGAGTGGAACACCGATTTTTTTAAGAGTGTATTGGAAAGTGATGTATTCACACTGAAAAAAATCATTTTTAAAACAAAAATAAAGATATGTATGAAATTTAAAAATAATTATGTAACCTTAAGCATGCACTCCTCAGTGGAATGGGACTCAAAGAGATCATCCCCTACCATTCTATCAGTTGGAGTCTGTCATGGCTCAGTCCTATGTCAGCTCTTTTCCTCCCTTTACTCCACTTCCCTTTGGTGACATCATCTCCTGATTTGGTTTATCCTGTCACCTTTACGCCAATAACACACATCTTCTGTTATCCCACCCTGTCTTCTCACCTACAATCACGCTTCTCTGACTGATTCACTGCTTACTGACATTGAATGACCCTCGGTTGTTTCATGTTGAAGTCCTCCAACACTGAGAACTTTACTTTTCCTCCTCATCTGCATCCAACACTCTTATTCGTTCAATCCACTTTCCTTCTGATTGTGCCTCCTCTGCCAGGATCCTTGAGGTTCTCTTTAACCCTTTTATGCGTTTCGAGTCATTTATCATCACCACCGCACAGCAGCATGTACCAGGTACGAAATATAAGAAATATATACAGAGTTATCCTGTTTCACTTTACCATGGCGCCAAGTAATTCACTAGTAAATTAGAATACTTAAACAGCATGGCCTTGGGGCCTCCTACAATACTCCTTCTCACATTTGGACAATGTTCTCTGTATTGCCACCAGAGCCTTGTTCAACATACCAAGGCACACACCCGGCACTTCCTTTCACCACTAAACAGGGTGGCTCTGAGCTAAAAGTAGGACTCTCTACAGTAACTGACAAAGTGGCCCACTTTTCCTCTTGTTCTTATTATCTTGCCAACATAAGGATCCTTTACACACACTCAAAATCACCTTGTGCTGCATATAGAGTTCGATCTCTATTCCTTCTATACCTACATCACGGGAACTCACTGTTCCCATTGATCAGAGCATGCCCCACATTCAGTGTGTTCAAAACTTCAGTAAAATGCCATCTCATAAATTTGGAACAATAGAATAATTTATTAGGCACTGTTAGACCTCACATCCTTGGGGTGGTTTCCCCCTAATGTTTTGCCTTCTAACTTCTTGTCTTTGCTGAATTTGTTTTTGCTGGCCCTAGGACTCTGAGTACTTTACCACTGCTACTACCAGTGCTAAAGTGCATGTGCTCTCTCCTCTAAACATGGTAATATTGACTTGTACCCAATTGGCATATTTAATTTACTTATAAGTCCCTAGTAAAGTGGTACCACATGTACCCGGGCCCATAAATGAAATGCTACTAGTAGTCTGGCTGCACTGATTGTGCCACACACTTAAGTAGCCCTTTAAACATGTCTCAGGCCTGCTATTGCAGAGCCTGTGTGTGCAGTTCAAACTACCATTTCGAAAATAAACCGTTTGCCAGGCCCAATCCTTACTTTTTCATACATATGTCGCCTGTAGGGTAGCCCCTGGACAGCCCAGAGGGCAGGGTGAATACACTAAAAAAGTAGGATTTGTACTTTTAACTTTTACCTTGTCCTAGTAGTGAAAAACTCTTAATTCCTTTTTCACTACTGCAAGGCCTATCTCTCCCATAGGATAATATTGGGATTACCTTATTACATTTTATAAGTGTAATTTCCAACTGGGAAGAGATTGGAACCCCAAGTTTGGTGTCTCTAAAATCGCAATCTAAAATCACAACTTATAGTGAAGTCGTATTTTAAACTGTAATTCTGAAAATGCCACTTTTAGAAAGATGTAATTGTCTTACTTTAGCCATTTGGTGCCTTCTGCCTGACATGGAAGGGAGGAGCTGGGCACAGCCTCACTTACACTTTAATATGCTGTGTCTGTTGCAGGGATTCTGCGAGATCACAGAACTATGCTTAGGACCATAGAACCTTGGTAGGCAGGGACTGAGTTATCCTACCACCTTAGTACCAATGAGCTCGGGACCGACTAGCTATAGTGTCTCACTTGTCCTCCTACTCATTCACAGAGGAACAAGTGATTAGACACCTCAGAACACAACACTCCCGACCCTCTCAGGAATTGTGGTGACAGAACACACCCTTTCGCTCTCACACTCGTATTTGTCCACAATAAGATCTGACAAAGACACGAGAGAAGTGGGCCACTTTGTCAGTTACTGTAGAGATTCCAGTATGCAGTATACATGCCACAATAAGTAAGAAAATGACTAACACAAATACGGTCAGCATAGTAAGTAATCCGTTAATCATAAAAGGAGCTGTCATTGTATAAGACATTGTAAGCTAGCCCCCCTCCCCTTCTATAGAAGCAAATTGATCTCAAAAGATCTCTGGGTGTTGGCAGCAGACCCCGTACTTCAGCATGCACAGATGAAGATTCTACATCTCTGGTGTAGTTGCGATCTCGTCTGTGTGTTTGCAAGTCTGTGCATACCTACATCACAAAGAGTACGTGTTCCCAAATAGCATTTGTGTGTTTTGTCTGTGTGCTAGAGCCTGACCAAAACAGAATAACAAAGGGCATTGTTGTTCGACCTTATCTACGGTGTTCAGACTAAATCCCAGGAAAGAACAGACCTCAAAAACTACAGTAGGTTCTGTGTGAAAATTCAGAGTGGCACAAAGAAAAATACGTGTGCATAGCAACGTGTGCAAAGCAAAGTAAAGGCTGCAGCGTGCTCATGCTAACATAGGGGAAACGACAATGGGCCTGCATGGAGCACATGTCATGTCCTGCCTCCACACAAAAAGCCTAACGACCCTGCATTGTCACTTCAGTCAGCTTGGACACAGGTCAGGAGAGGTAAGGAATTCCATCCACTTCTAAAACGCTGTCTAGAAGCATCTCCGACCTTCCAGAACCAGGGCACCAGTGTATAAAAGAAGGACCTCAGACACCAACTCTTCAGTATACTTCTGGACCTATGGATACTCTGCCGAAAAGAAGGACATCTGTGCTGCTGAAAGGACTGTCACTCCCCTACAGCTCCTGGACCAGTTGTTATCGAGTTCCTGGCCCCTCATTGGTGCCTCTCAAGTCCTGGACCCCTCGTGTGGTTGTGCGGGCACTTAATTCAAGCTTTTGGGCACTTCACGACTGCGAGTGCGCCCGTTCTCACCAGAACCATACCGCTCACACCGAAAATCCGAAAATCAACGCGAGCCTCTGGCAGCCTCTCTTCTCACAGCAAGCATCAATCCCTGCGGAGGACCGCCTATGCGAGGCTTCAGCCCGCCTGTCTGCGACACCCAGTCTGCTCCTCGCTCCACGCCGACAACCGCCAGCTATGCTCTCCTTGCTCTCTGCGGCCCTCCAACACGAACGGGACTCTTGGGACAAAACTTGAGAAGGTAAAACTTCAGTAGGACTAATCTGGGACTGTACCCGACCCGCGTTCCATCGCGGTCAGCCTGCACTTGTGACCCAGTTGGCACTTTATGCTTTTAGGTGCTATGTTGCAGTTTACTCTTTAAAAATTCATAACTCCGGTTCTAAAGATTGGAGTTTTGTCATTTTGGTCTTGTTTTATTTATTAAATTAAACTCTATTGGTCTAACCTGTTGTGGGATCTTTTTTTGTGGTGTTTTCACTGTTGGATTCCATCATACCGAGTTTGCTCTGTACCGCAACTGAGTTCATGTATGATGCTTGAAACTAAATAAATAAACTCACGAGTTAAACACACTTGACCCTGCAAGACTGTGGCATTACTTTAAAGATTTGCAAAAACATTATATTTATGAAAAAAACAGAAAATGTCTAAAACGTATAACATTGCCAGTACCTGTTTCACTAGCTATGATGTCTACTAAATTGGCATATGTTTGTTTAAAGGTCGCATTTTGCATTTGATCTGAACCTATACACAATTAATACGGGTGCAGAAGATATATATATATTTTTTTTATTTAATTAATGTTTGTATTATGTTTACATCACATATTGATGCTGCTTCTAATTATCTTTACAGAGTGGACTACAAACAATATTTTATTCTACACGGAGCAGAAGTATGTTCGATGCAGTAGGGTGTTTTTGTGTGACTTCACAGAAGGAAATTATACAAAGCTTGTTTACACAGAAACAAATCCAAGGTAACTAACCCTATTTGCTACCTAAAACATGTCCACTGGAGAACAGATTTGTTATAACAGCTTTGTGCTTTTCTCGTTATGTTACAGACAAGCTCAAATGCCTACTCCTTTGAAGGCAGACTTACCAATGTAATTAGCAACATAAAAAATTACTTTTGTCCTGAAATGATGCTATTTCGGTGCATTAGGTGGATTTGCGGCTTTGGAGAAGTCTTTAATCACATATCTCTTGAGGAGTGGAGAACTAGTTTTTTCTTGACGCAGATACTTTACATTCTTTCCTCCTCTGCACACAATGCTTCTAGTTCTATCCACTTTCCTCCTGATATCTGTTCTCCTCATCTGCCAGTATCCTTGAGGATCTCCTTAACCCTTCTATTCGTCTGGAGTCATTTACTATTACCACTACAACTTCATCATTGTACCAGTTATAAAATAAAAATATGCCAGTGGCTCCTGTTTAGCATCCCCATGGCTGCAAGTAATTTCCTAGTAAATGAGATTACTGAAATAGTCTGTCCATGGGGCTCCCACAGTACTAATCTTCACCTTTTGATAAGGTTATCAACGCTTCCCCCACACCCTTGTTCAACATGTCCACGCACACACCCACCACTTTCTTTCCCCATGAAATTGGGTGGCTCTGAACTAAATATAGGACCCTCTGCAGTTATTGATAAATGTGTATAAAGTGGTACACAATTTTTCTCCAGATTATCGTGCCAACACAAGTACCTTCTACACACCCTCCAAGCCACCTCGTGCAGCATATAGATTTTGATCTCCTTTACGTTTGGTCCCACATCATTAGACTCCATTCTATGTCTTTAGAACTACCCTGCAATGCCATGTCATTAATCCAATAGACAAACACTAGAGCAATTAATTAAGCACACTGATGATATATTCCTATAATGACAAAGATGCTGGGCAGCCTTTTACGGGAGAACACCTTTTATCCTTGAGCTACCTCAGAATAGCATATAGAAATGTATCTCTGTGGCAATCTTTAATTACATCTTTCTTCAGGAGAGACGGGGGGGGTATAGAATTGCAACATGTGTCTTCTTGTTGCAACTAGTAAGAACACAAATGGATGTCCTAAAGATTCACCCAATGCATATTCCTCAAGGAAATTATTTGATGACATAAATAATGTATTTATAGGGAAAGTAAAAAAAAAAAAAGATACATGATTTATAAAGGCGATCAATTGCCAAATGAACGTTTGTCGTTTTTGATCTGGAAGTGGCCAAGCTTTAAACATTCACATCACCACAACCTAATCCCTTCCATCTAAATAATGGCTGCATGGAATTCACATTCCTTCCATCTGAAGTATATCACAATGTAATGCATCTTAGGGATTTGACCCAACATTAAACTTATGAATTCACACTTGGCCTGAGCTCCTAGATGAGTTACGGAGACCCACAAGACCCAATTTGACCTCTCGGAAAATGTATTTAATCCTTAGCAAAAAGTATTACATCTATTTTTTTTCTTTTTTTAAATAATAGCTCTCTTAAACCAGAGAAACTACTGTGTTACGATACACATCACAATATCAGCAAAGGATTTCAGTCATTTCTCAAAATGTTATTTTATGTTAGACCATTGCCGATCGAAACAGAACACAATACAAGTCAGCCTTATGCCAGAAAAAAAGTGGATCTTAATTGTTAACGGACATGTGTTTCATAAATCCAAAACCACCAAACAAAAAGCTCTACTCCCAGTGTGCTTCTTCCTGAACCTCTGAGGTCTAGCTGAAAAGCTGACAAACATTGCTCTGGAGATCATGGTGCACCAGTTTGATTGGTGAAGGTGAAGCCCTGGTCATAAACATCATGCTGGCTGATATTCAAGGCCTTGAGCATGATCCTTTGGTTGAAGTCACTTCAAGATTCTGAATATCAGCAAGGCTTGATCTCTCAGACCCAGGCACAAATCCAAATATTATTGAGTGTGTGTAGCCAGAGGGTATATCCTGTCAGAGACCTATTTAGATACCATTTGCCTTAGTGGTTTGGCCCTGCAGAACACCTGTGTCAGATCTGTTTGCACTTTATTTGGGAAGGTGAACAGTTGGAAAATGTGGCTCAAATATTGTCTGTAAAAGCATCAAATGTTAAGGCTGTCGAGATTTGCGGAATCATTTAAGTTTAAATCAACGCACCAACGTTCTTTGCATGGTATTCTGGATTGGCCAAGTGCTAGAGTTCCAGGCCACATTTCCTCTGGACAATAATTACGAGCAGTCCCAAACACCATGATACTAAACCATTCATTTTTAGTCTGTGCATTCTCGATGATTGTGAGGAAGAAAATGTTATTTCTTGATGCCTTTGATACAGAGATACGTTTGAGTAAAAGTTGAGTATTAGAATACTTTTATAGTTGTGTTTGTAGGCTGAACTACTAAATGGACTAGGTTTAAGCGAATGGTTACATTTTAATAATGAGGGATAGTGCAGAGAGCTGGGAGACCTCACAGTTCACTTAGAAAATAATGATCTAATTGGGTGGGCTGGACTAGCCAATAATGGATTGATCCAATAATACTCTCAGCGCCCCCATCACTTTGTTTACACTCATCACTCTGCCACTTCATCACCCATTACTACTCCCATGCTCATACCATATTGTATGTTGATGCATTTTCCTCTTTCCCTCCTCCTCCGCCCCCATTTATTTTGCCCCACTCATTTGCATGGATGCAATTTTGATTTTTCTCACATGCTTGATTTGTAATGTGACTCACTTTCTTCTATATAAATATATATTTTTGAGAACCTTTCAAATTCCCTAGATACTGTGGCAATGTTTTCCTCTCCCCGGTATTGTATTCCAGTCAAAACAAGCATTCATATCCCTTTGGCGAGCACAACCGCAAAACCCCATTTCCTCTCCAGGAAGGCCCTCAAGCCAACAAAGAAAATTGTAAGAACAAGCATTGGCAAACCAATAAATCTTCCGTATAACTGAATGTGCCACTTTACTGATTGGTGAGATTAGTCACTGAGTCGCTCATCATGCGTGCACTCTGTCATTCAGTCAACCATTCATGCACTCATTGACTCTTTCTACCTTTCACTCACAGACTCTCTCATTCAACCGTTCACCCATGCATGCAAACATTCAACCATCCCTTCATGGACTCCCTCGGCCCTTAGCAATTCCTACACTTAGTCGCTCATTCATCCATTCATGTGCTTCCTCATGCCCCCTAAGTGTTTTCCTATTCTTACTTTCATCCACACAACCACACACAGACACTGACTTGCCACTAAGTAAAGAAGTAGTTTTACTGAAAGAATAGCCAGACCTGTTGGCGTTCCCAGTGCTTGTTCCTGTAGTCTCAGTAGTAGCTTTTTTCTGGCATATTGATGAACAGGAAGATCTGACCCAAGATAGATTGTGGTAAGGAAGGGTTAATGGAAGAAATAAAGGCATGAATAGAATACTATGTGGTGTCTAGCCTGGAACCACCCATTGGCACCATAGGATTTCTTTGTTGCACAGAAGTTGAGTATTTTATTTATTAAAAATTATTGATTAAAGCAAATGCCTAACTGTTGGAAAACGCGGCAGTATCTGTGAGGCCTGCACAAATAACATGACTACATTTGTCCTTCACTGGGAACCAAACACCCCATTGTAGCGCTTGACTCTCAGAGGGTAGCGTTGCAGAGCAGTCTAAGGCTTACTCAAGGGAGGTGGTGTGGGCTAGTAATCGCCATTTACCAGTACGCAGAAATAACACTCAATAATTGATTGTCCAGTCTGTACTTTGCTTTATAAAAGGAAGAGTACATTTATTTAACACACACACTACTCAATACTATGCACCAATTTACAAATATACATAAGCTGTTGGAATTACTTTGTGACATTGCATAACATTCCCACCCCTCCCGAAGGGGGGGTGGGGTCTAGTACCACCACTCCCATGTATGCACATCATCTTGCCCCCTCATGCAGTGGGTTGAACATAACCTGGAGCGAGGGCCTTGCCCACTGGCACCATCCCAGTGGCGACCCACCCCTTTATCTCAACAAGCATTTAAAATGGGCAAACCAGCCATGGTGACACATAACCCTGACTGAGCATCTCATACTGACCATACAGTATACACCTCTACATCTTAGTGGCTAACAGTCTGGGTTGTTCTTCACCTAACGCAGTAGCAAGAATACATGTTTGGGTATCACTTAGAATGATAGTACTCATCATAGTTGATAACAGTTAAAATGCATTGCAATTAAAGCCCCTAACAGGCATCACAGTTAAAATCACAGGATTAAGCATATACAGCCAGACACCCTAGCAGGAATGTCCAGCAACTTAACCCCACTTTGCTTATGACTTCACTTTACACAGGTACTTCACATTACACATGTGACTTTCAGTCCCTCAAAAAGAAATAACATTGGTAAATGCACTTCTCGTGCAATTACACCTCTTCACCTCCAGGGGATGCCCTTCTCCAGACATCCCCAGCACAGCCCTCCAAACCTTAAGGCAATCCTTAAGGCACCCCCAGCTGTAGAACAAAAGTTCCAGCCCCGGGATAATGTTGATTGTTGGCTGAGCCCTTGAGGGGCTACTTCTATGGAGTCCCCAGAGACTTAGGGGGGGAGGACTTTCCTCTTCGCGCTGGGGGAGACTGCGTAGCTCCTGCAGCTCCCCCTGCACCTTTGCATTCACTTGGCGGTGACCCCATCCTCCTGGGGTCACCACACGCAGAGAACCATCCTCCTCTCCATGCAGGCCGCTCCGGGCCTGCAAGGCATTATGGGCTGTTTCCCTTGCTGTGGTGAATATTATAGCAGCGGCTCCCCTGCTGCTCCGGGGAGAGCCGTGACGCGCTGCTGGCGGCCTCTCGCCGCGTCCAGACCTCGGTGGAGGGCCCGGTCCCACCCGGACCCCCTAGGTGAGTTATGGCAGCTCGGGGAGCCCACCCCCGGCTGCTCCAGCTGTCTTTTGGGGGCCCGGTCCCACCCGGGCCCCTCTCTTCTCCCAGGTGTTGGAGAGCCACCCAGGGAGCCCACCCCCGGCGGATCCCCGCCCGCACCCTCGTGTGCGGCCGCGAGTGCCGGAGTTTCCATTTCGGTCTGTCTGCTCCGGCGGGCAGACACGGAGGCGGCCTCTCCTTTGGCGGGTCTTCGGGGGAGTGCGATGGCACTCCCCCCGCCTTCCCGCTGCTGTGGGGGAGTGCGGCCTCCTCCACCGCACAGGGGCCTGGAGTTGGGGATCCCAGGCCCCCCTTGGGCCATCTTCAGGGGGAGCGTGACGGTGTTCCCCGACTTGGCTTCCTCGCGTCGGGGCACACCGGGGCCCGGAGTTGGGGATCCCGGGCCCCTCCCCCTGGACAGTCTTCACAGGGAGCGCGACGGCGCTCCCAGGCTTCCCTTCTGGGCGTCGGGGCCCGGAGTTGGGATCCCGGGCCCCAAAGACATCTTCGCGGGGGGTACGACAGCGCTCCCCGCCCTCAGTTGTCGCCGGGGGCCAGGGTGGGCTCCTGGCACCTTGTTTGGGCCACTTCACGGGGAGCGCGATGGCGCTCCCCGACTGTGCTTCGTGTGGGGGCAGCCCCCGGGGGCCCATTCAAGACCGGCGGCGGAGCCCCACGCGCTTCGTCGGTCAGGCCAGAGGTCAAAGGTCGCCTACCTTCTGGGGGGCATATCTCGGCCCCCAGGGGACCGATCTTCACCATTTGTGCCTCTTCTTGCTCCTGGTGGCGCGCCCCAGCCACTGGGAGCACTTTCCTTCGCCCTCCTGGTCTCAAGGAGGGTGAATTCAGCAGGGAGCTGTCTTCACTGGCTCCCTGCGCCAGCCTTTCGCCTGGCTCTCCTCCGGGGCCTCTCCTCTCCTTGCGCAGAGGCCCAGGCTTCTGCTCACTGGTCCTGGACTCCCCTCCTGGCGCAATTCAGGGTCCTGGGACAGTCAGGGGGTTCTTCCAACTGCCCATGGCGCCAGGCTCCAGCACCAGTCTTCCTCAGCAGACCACACCCCAGAGAGAGCTCCTCTTCCTGTGCAAGACCTTTTAAAAGAATTTGGAGGGGCTGGCAGGAAGGCTCTGCTTGCCCTATCAGGCAGCGACACATCACCTCTCTGCCCCTGCTCCCTCCTTCCTGCCCAGGCCTCTGGGATAGTTCAAAATGGCGTCGTCCAGGGGTCCCATGCCACATGGTCTCTGAAAAGCCCCTTCCCCCCTTGCTGCCTTCTCTCCAGAGCAGCTTGGTGCCTGGCACCAGGTGACAGCTGCTAATGGATAACCGGCAGACTCCACCCATCCTCTCTCCCTCTTGGAGTGGAGACCTTCGCCCTTGGAATGCTTGCCGTGAAGGGCTAGGCCTCTGATGCTTCAGTTTGGGGAGGAAGATCATTAATCCAGCCTGGCAGGGTCACACCCAGTCAGGCTCTGGTTATGAGCTGACTCAGAGGAATATGACATTTCTGGATGACCCACAAGCAGTACAGATATGACTTTGGACTCTGCAGAATAGTACTTCTCACCTAAGTTACAGTGGACTTTAGTGTGTGTCTGGAATTTGTAGGCCCTAGGGAAGTGAAACTATCCCATGCGATCCCCGTCCTCATAGGAGAATAATAGAGTGGTCCTTCAGTGAAAACAGTAAAGCACACTGACTTTCCCTTACATGTTTCTTCCCATTGAATAAAGCCTATTCCATGTCACTACCCAGCTCTGCATAATTCCTGCCACACCATTCTTTCTGTACCTGCTCCTGGGCTGCGCACCCCAGGTATCTCCCCTGCGCAGCCCTTAGACGTGTGCACACGCATGTACACACATGTCTACATGTAACCAGCCCGGTGCCCCTTACTCCGGCTGCAGCGCAGCGGCCTACTCTCACCAGGGGGACACCGGTAAAATCCACATGCAGTCTCTTTCATCATGAGTTCACTCGGGGCGAGTCCCAACTTATGATGCTCTCCCACAGTGAAAGCTCAACAATTAGGTGTTCAAAAAGCGAAAAATCCGGGCGGCTCAGATGGTCAGAACCACTTTCTACCACACGCCGCGCCCAGCTGATTCCTACAGGGAAGAAATAGCCACTATGCATGGGTACTCTTCCCGTAGTCAGCGATAACTAGTTATAAGGGGTTCTGACCAGACACCCCTTACTCACCAGTTATCCGCTCAGACCACCTACTCCTCCCATCCATTAGACCTCCACCCATTACAGGGATCCCAGACTACCCTAAGAACCCTCCGGGTTCTAGGTTAGATACCTCTAGGTCACTCACGGTCTACATGGACTCAGCCTAACTAGGCCTACCTTTGCCCTTGGTCACGCAACACTATGCCTACCACTTCTCTGGACAAGAGTACAGTGCCTCAGCACCGATGCGGTCTTCTGGGATAGGTCTACATCCCATCCCCAGGGTCACTAGCTGGTCTCCCTTCCGGAGATTGTTCCAACCAGTACCCTCTCTCTTTTTGGTCCTTTCACCCTAAAGATGCAACCTCTCCGGACCCTCACCCTCAGCCTGCCGCTGGGGTCATTCAGCTGCCACCCCCCTTTCGGGATGACTGTCTTCCCTAAAGAAAGCACAGCCACTCGTGCTCTTCCTTACAGAGAAGCACCTTTGGCCCTTGGCCTGGCTCCCTGATAGGACCTCAGACCGGACTCACTACCACACTGGCAGTGCCAGGGAGGAACACTGAGGGTGCCTCATCAGACATCCTACAGCTCATTCCCCCCGTCAGTAGCTCCACACGGAAACTACCCCGGGAACCTAAACCCTGTCCTTGTTCTCCGCTGCGAGAACAGGGCCTATGCACCCTTCCCTCCGAGAGGCGCGCTCTCCTCCCGGAGTACCCTTAGAGAGCCTGTGGGCTCCGGGTTAGCTACACCCAGACCCACCTCTCAGAGCCCTCCTTGGTCTCCCTGCAGCACCTTGGGAGACCGTCCATGGACCCTCATGATCCCTGGATGGCCTGCACCACCCCCTTCTGAAGTGCAGGGTCCTTAACTTAAGATAGGCCCCACCTGCCTTCAGGGTGGTACTACCACACTCAGCCAGGGACCCTCAAGATCCCGGCTAGGCCTGCACCACCCTCCTCTGAAGCACAGGGTCCCTTCACTTAAGATGGGCCCTACCTGTCTTCAGGGTGGTACTACCTCCATCAGCCAGGGACCCTCAAGATCCCGGCTTGGCCTGCACCACCCTCCTCTGAAACACAGGTTCCCTTCACTTAAGATGCGCCCCACCTGTCTTCAGGGTGGTACTACCAGGCAGAAGTGCACCTCCTGCATCGAGCTAGGAGAACACCCCCATGCTCCTGATCCTGGGGTCCAACTCCCAGGATCTACCTGACTGGTCACCGGCTAGGCATCGCCCCAGCCACCATCTCAGGTTCACAACACCAGCTCCAGAATGACATCCTGTTGCTTCCTTGGGTAACCACCTACCCGACCCTGACACCTCAGGGTCCACAACTAACCCTTCACCTGGAATCCAGGGAGCCCATCACCCCCTTCTCAGATCTCCACCGGGTCAGTTACCTAGCCCACCTAGTGTACCTAGGGGCTACCACTACACTTCCTGCTCGAGAACTACCCTCCTTTGGGGCCACCCACTACCATGGCCACCCCTGGGTTGTTCACCTTCCCCACCAGTTAACCTGGGGGCCTGCCAGACATACAACTCTACCACTCCCTCCTCCCACCGTGGGAAAAGTTTTGGGGTCCCCCACCATGGGAACCCCTGGGATGTTACTACCCGGAGTTAAGAAACCTCCTGCCCCACCCTTCCAGTGGTTTTGGCCTGCGCCAATGGCAAGAAAACTTTCAGCAGGGGAAAGATATCTGGGGCCCCTTCTGTGGAAACCCTCCCTGCCCTTAAAAAGCGTGGGAATCTCCCAGGACCCCCTACCTCTCCTGTCCCCCCAAAGTACAATCCAACCCTACACCCCCATCTGTGATGTAGGTATCAGTTGCTGTCCCTATCTCTTGAGAAGACACCCTCCTCATGCAGGTGTAGTGTGTGTAGTGTTAGGGTTCAAAGGTGTACAATATGGCTTAGAACACTTGTATGCAATCATTTTCCTGGAAAGCACCATCCCGCTATCACATGATAATCAACATAACTCAGTCACATCAATACAGTTTGCATTTAAACCATAATATCTTCACATGACATATATGTGCGCGGGGCTTTCCTTTCCCATACTTTTAGTTCACATAACCACCCTTTGAACCCCTCTCAGAGCCTTGTGCTCTCCCATTTGCTCATTACTGCATAGGTAATGTGTGGAAAAACGGGACTTATCAAATGCCATAAATGCGTACCAGAATAGGATACTATGTTTCCCGCCGCTAGACACCAATGTTGGAAAACGAGGCAGTATCTGTGAGGTCTGCACAAATAACATGACTACATTTGTCCTTCACTGGGAACCAAACACCCCATTGTAGCGCTTGACTCTCCGAGGGTAGCGTTGCAGAGCAGTCTAAGGCTTACTCAAGAGATGTGGTGTGGGCTAGTAATCGCCATTTACCAGTACGCAGAAATAACACTCAATAATTGATTGTCCAGTCTGTACTTTGCTTTATAAAAGGAAGAGTACATTTATTTAACACACACACTACTCAATACTATGCACCAATTTACAAATATACATAAGCTGTTGGAATTACTTTGTGACATTGCATAACATTCCCACCCCTCCCGAAGGGGGGGTGGGGTCTAGTACCACCACTCCCATGTATGCACATCATCTTGCCCCCTCATGCAGTGGGTTGAACATAACCTGGAGCGAGAGCCTTGCCCACTGGCACCATCCCAGTGGCGACCCACCCCAATATCTCAACAAGCATTTAAAATGGGCAAACCTGCCATGGTGACACATAACCCTGACTGAGCATCTCCTACTGACCATACAGTATGCACCTCTACATCTTAGTGGCTAACAGTCTGGGTTGCTCTTCACCTAACGCAGTAGCAAGAATACATGTTTGGGCATCACTTAGAATGACAGTACTCATCATAGTTGATAACAGTTAAAATGCATTGCAATTAAAGCCCCTAACAGGCATCACAGTTAAAATCACAGGATTAAGCATATACAGCCAGACACCCTAGCAGGAATGTCCAGCAACATAACCCCACTTTGCTTATGACTTCACCTTACACAGGTACTTCACATTACACATGTGACTTTCAGTTCCTCAAAAAGAAATAACATTGGTAAATGCACTTCTCGTGCAATTACACCTCTTCACCTCCAGGGGATGCCCTTCTCCAGACATCCCCAGCACACCCCTCCAAACCTTGAGACAATCCTTAAGGCACCCCCAGCTGTAGAACAAAAGTTCCAGCCCCGGGATAATGTTGATTGTTGGCTGAGCCCTTGAGGGGTTACTTCTATGGAGTCCCCAGAGACTTAGGGGGGTGAGACTTTCCTCTTCGTGCTGGGGGAGACTGCGTAGCTCCTGCAGCTCCCCCTGCACCTTTGCATTCACTTGGCGGTGACCCCATCCTCCTGGGGTCACCACGCGCAGAGAACCATCCTCCTCTCCTTGCCGGCCGGTCCGGGCCTGCAAGGCATTATGGGCTGTTTCCCTTGCTGTGGTGAATATTATAGCAGCGGCTCCCCTGCTGCTCCAGGGAGAGCCCTGACGCGCTGCTGGCGGCCTCTCGCCGCGTCCAGACCTCGGTGGAGGACCCGGTCCCACCCGGACCCCCAGATGAGTTATGGCAGCTCAGGGAGCCCACCCCCGGCTGCTCCAGCTGTCTTTTGGGGGCCCGGTCCCACCCGGGCACCTCGCTTCTCCCAGGTGTTGGAGAGCCACCCGGGGAGCCCACCCCCGGCGGCTCCCGCCGGCTCCCCGCCCGGGCTGCACACTTGTGTGCGGCCGTGGGAGCCGGAGTTTCCATTTCGGTCTCCCACTCCGGCATACCGAAATGAGCTCCTGCCCCCCCCACACTGCCCCGGGGACCGCTTCCTCCCCGGTGCATTCGCAATTATGTGCTGGGGGGCCTCGCAGGCCCCCCCAAGCCCCGGGGACGCCACCTCCCCAGGGCTTAAATTAATATAGATAAGTGTGGGGTGGCTCCTGCCCCTCCCCACACTGCCCCGGGGACCACCACTTCCCCGGGGCAATTTTAAATAAAGGGCGGGGTTCCGTTGCGGCCCCCCGGCCCCGGGGACCACCACCTCCCCGGGACTTTAAAAATGCTGGGAGGGGGGCCGCAGGACCTCAGGACTAAAGTGGACTTCATCCCCCGAGCAGCAGTGCGCCAGGAGGCGCGTTTGCAGATTGGTGTAAAAAGGGGGCGTGGCCTCTGACCACTCTCAGCAATCCAGCTGTGGGGGGCTTACTGGAGGTTCCTGGTGGGCTAGTTGGCCCCAGGGACCCTCAGGATTCAAGGGGACTTAATCCCCCAACCCAGAACGAGCCAGGAGGCTCGTTTGCAGAGTGGTGGAGAAAGGGGGGGTGGCCTGCTACCACCTCTCAGCAATCCCACTGTGTGGGGCTTACTGGAGGTAACAGGTAGGCTAGTTGGCCCCTAAGGACCCCCAGCAGTGAAGGGGACTTTAATCCCCATCCAAGAGCGCGCCAGGAAGCGCGTTTGCAGAGTGGATGGGAAAGGGGGCGTGGCCTGCTATGAGAACTTAGCAATGCTGCTGTGTGGGACTTACTGGAGGTAATAGGAGGGGTAGTTGGCCCACAAGGTTGTCCTTGGGGGCCAGCTACCCCTCCTGTTACCTCCACTAAGTCCAACACAGTGGGGTTGATAAGAGGTCTTCGGAGGCCACACCCCCCTTTCTCCACCACTCTGTAAACGCGCCTCCTTGCACAGTACTGGTTGGGGGATGAAGTCCACTTTACTCCTGAGGGACGTTGGCGGCCAAGTAGCTCTTCCTGAGCGTTGGTTGGAGGCCCAGCCCCCTTTTCTCCAGCACTCTGCAAACGCGACTACCAGTTAAAGAAGCATTTGTAATGTAATAGGTCTCGCATTTGCAAGAGTTAGAGCTATTAGCGTTGTAAATCTAAAAGTGTTTTATTAATGTTTCTTGGAGTGGAGTGGATGTAGGTTGTGTGTAGTGGAATTATGTGGTATGTTGTGCAGTGAAATTATGTGGATAGAAAGTATGTCGTATTTAGTGTATAGGAATTATGTAGAGTGGGATTATGTGTTACGGAGAGTAATTATGTGGTATGGTAGTCTGTGTTGTGGAGTGGTAACCTCAGGTTTAGTCTTCCTCGTTTCCATAGAAGCTAAACTATGAACTCAATGAGACAAAAAAAAGAAGGAATCACTGAGGAGCACTTCTGGACCTAGTCAGAGGTATGAGCAGGGCCACTGGAATTATGTGACTGTTTGGCTGCACCAACTTTCGCACAATTATACATTTTCCGCTTTAGCCACATAATTCATCATCTGCTGCCTAATCTGCAGATTTGAACAAACAAAACCTTGTTTCTAGCTCCAACGGCTCAAACGTTACCAAAAATGCAGCGACAAGTGTTACAGCGTGGTGGAAGGTCCTTTGTAAACCTAGAATGGTCACCTGTTACTTATTGCTGAATGTGGGTGTTAAATTGGTACTAATGGTGTGCAAGCCACTCTTGCTTCTTTCTGCGCCTCTCTCGCCTCTTTCTGCATTTCTGTTGCTTCTTTCTGCACCCCTCTTACTTCTTTCTGCACCCCTCCTGTCTCTTTCTGTACCTCTCTTGCCTCTTTGTGCACCTCTCATACCTTTTTCTGCACCCCTCTTGCCTCTTTTTGCACCTCTGTTAGTTCTTTATGCACTGCTCTTGCTTCGTTCTGCACCTCTTTTGCAAATTTCTGTATCCCTCTTGCCTCTTTCTGCACCCCTCTTCCCTATTTCTCCACCTCTCTTGCTTCTTTCTGCACTTCTCTTGCTTCTTTCTGCACTGCTCTTGCTTCTTTCTGTACCTCTCTTCTCTTTCTGCACCCCTCTTGCCTCTTTCTGCACCCCTCTTGCCTCTTTCAGCACCCCTCTTGCCTCTTTCTGCATCCTACTTCCCTCTTTCTACACCTCTCTTGCCTCTTTCTGCACCCCTCTTCCTTCTTTCTGCACTCCTCCTGCCTCTTTCTGCACCTCTGTTCCTTCTTTCTGCACTTCTTTTGTTTCTTTCTGCACCTCTCTTGCTTCTTTCTTTACCTCTCTTGCCTCTTTCTGCACCCCTCTTCCCCCTTTCTGCATGTCTGTTGGTTCTTTCTGCACTTCTCTTGCCTCTTTCTCCACCCCTCTTCCTGCATCTCTGTTGCTTCTTTCTGCCCTTATCTTGCGTCTTTCTGTGCCTCTCTTGCTTCTTTCTGCACCCCTTGTGCCTCTTTCTGCACCCCTCTTCTCTTTCTGCACTCCTCTTGCCTCTTTCTGCACCTCTGTTCCTTCTTTCTGCACTTCTTGTTACTTTCTGCACCTTTCTTGCTTCTTTCTGCACCCCTCTTGCCTCTTTCTCCATCCCTCTTTCTGCACCTCTGTTGCTTCTTTCTGCACCTCTCATCTTTCTCCACCCCTCTTCCCTCTTTCTGCACCTCTGTTGCTTCTTTCTGCACCTCTCTTGCTTCTTTCTGCACCCCTCGTGCCTCTTTCTGCCCCCTCTTCCCTCTTTTTGCACCCCTCTTGCCTCTTTCTGCACCTCTGTTGCATCTTTCTGCACTACTATTGCTTCTTTCTGCACCTCTCTTGCTTCTTTCTGCACCACTCGTGCTTATTTCTGCACCCCTCTTCCCTCTTTCTGTACCCCTCTTGCCTCTTTCTGCACCCCTGTTCCTTCTTTCTGCTCTTCTTTTGTTTCTTTCTGCACCCCTCTTGCTTCTTTCTGCACCCCTCTAGCCACTTTCTCCTCCCCTGTTCCCCCTTTTTGCATCTCTGTTGCTTCTTTATGCACTTCTCTTGCCTCTTTTTCCACCCCTCATCCCTCTTTCTGCACCTCTGTTGCTTCTTTCTGCACTTCTCTTGCTTCTTTCTGCACCTCTGTCCCTTCTTTCTGCAACCCTTGTGCCTCTTTCTGCACCCCTCTTGCCTCTTTCTGCACCTCTGTTCCTTCTTTCTGCATTTCTTTTTTCTTTCTGCAACTCTCTTGCTTCTTTTTGTATCCCTCTTGCCTCTTTCTCCTCCCCACTTCCCCCTTTCTGCATCTCTGTTGCTTCTTTATACACCTCTGTTGCTTCTTTCTGCACTTCTCTTGCTTCTTTCTGCACCTCTGTCCCTTCTTTCTGCAACCCTTGTGCCTCTTTCTGCACCCCTCTTCCCTCTTGCCTCTTTCTGCACCTCTGTTCCTTCTTTCTGCATTTCTTTTTTCTTTCTGCAACTCTCTTGCTTCTTTTTGTATCCCTCGTGCCTCTTTCTGCACCCCTCTTCCCTCTTTCTGCACTCCTCGTGCCTCTTTCTGTACCTCTGCTGCTTCTTTTGTGCACTTCTTTTGTTTCTTTCTGCGCCACTCTTGCTTCTTTCTGCACCCCTCTTGCCTCTTTCTCCACCCGCCTCCCCTTTCTGCATCTCTGTTGCTTCTTTCTTTCTGCACTTCTCTTGCCTCTTTCTGCACCTCTGTCCCTCCTTTCTGCAACCCTTGTGCCTCTTTCTGCACTCCTCTTCCCTCTTTCTGCTCCCCTCTTGTCTCTTTCTGTACCTCTGCTGCTTCTTTCTGCACTTCTTTTGTTTCTTTCTGCACCTTTCTTGCTTCTTTCTGCACCCCTCGTGCCTCTTTCTGCACCCCTCCACCCTCTTTCTGCACTCCTATTGCCTCTTTCTGCACCTGTTCCTTCTTTCTGCACCTCTCTTGCTTCTTTCTGCATCCCTCTTGCTTCTTTCTGCACCCTGCGTGCCTCTTTCACACCCCTCTTCCCTCTTTCTGCACCCCTCTTGCTTCTTTCTGCACTTTTGTTTCTTTCTGCACCTCTCTCGTTTCTTTCTGTATCCCTCTTGCCTCTTTCTGCACCCCACTTCCCCCTTTCTGCATCTCTGTTGCTTCTTGATGCACTTCTCTTGCTTCTTTCTGTACCTCTCTTGCTTCTTTTTGCAACCCTCGTGCCTCTTTCTGCACCCCTCTTCCCTCTTTCTGCACTCCTCCTGCCTCTTTCTGCACCTCTGTTGATTCTTTCTGCATTCTCTTGCCTCTTTCTGCACCCCTCTTGCTTCTTTCTGCATTCTCTTGCCTCTTTCTGCACCCCTCTTGCCTCTTTCTGCACCCCTCTTGCCTCTTTCTGCACCCCTCTTGCCTCTTTCTGCACCTCTGTTGCTTCTTTCTGCACTTTCCTTGCTTCTTTCTGCACTTCCCTTGCTTCTTTCTCCACTTCCCTTGCTTCTTTCTGCACTTCTCTTGCTTCTTTCTGCACCCTTCTTCCCTCTTTCTGCACCCTTCTTCCCTCTTTCTGCACCTCTCTTGCCTCTTTCTGCACCCCTCTTGCGTCCTTCTGCAGTTCTCTTGCCTCCTTCTGTACCTCTGTTGCTTCTTTCTGCACTTCCCATGCTTCTTTCTGCATCTGTCTTGCTTCTTTCTGGACCCCTGTTGTCTTTCTTCACTCGTCTTCCCTCTTTCTGCACCTCTCTTGCCTCTCTCGGCACTTCTCTTGGTTCTTTCTACACCTCTGTTACTTATTTCAGCAATTCTCTTGCCTCTTTCTGCTCTTCTCTTGCCTCTTTCTGCACTTCTCTTGCCTATTTCTGCACATCTCTTGCCTCTTTCTGCACCTCTCGTGCCTCTTTCAGCACCTCCGTTGGTTCTTTCTGCATTGCTCTTGCTTCTATCTGCTACTCTCTTGCACATTTCTGCACCCCTCTTGCCTCTTTCTGCACCTCTCTTGCCTTTCTGCACCTCACTTGCTTCCTTCTGCACTTCTCTTGCTTCTTTCCACACCTCTGTTGCTTCTTTCAGCAATTCTTTTCTCTTTCTGCACCCCTCTTGCCTCTTTCTGCACCCCTCTTGCCTCTTTCTGCACCTCACTTGCTTCCTTCTGCACTTCCCATGCTTCTTTCTGCACCTGTCTTGCTTCTTTCTGGACCCCCGTTGTCTTTCTTCACTCGTCTTCCCTCTTTCTGCACCCCTCCTGCCTCTTTCTGTACCTCTCTTGCCTCTTTGTGCACCTCTCCTACCTTTTTCTGCACCCCTCTTTCCTCTTTTTGCACCTCTATTGGTTCTTTCTGCACTGCTCTTGCTTCTTTCTGCACCTCACTTGCCTCTTTCTGCACTTCTCTTGCTTCTTTCTACACCTCTGTTGCTTCTTTCTGCAATTCTCTTGCTTCTTTCTGCACCCTCTTGCCTCTTTCTGTACCCCTTTTGCCTCTTTGTGCACCTCTCCTGCCTCTTTCTGCACCTCACTTGCCTTTTTCTGCAGTTCTCTTGCCTCTTTCTGTACCCCCTTGCCTCTTTCTGCACCTCTGTTGGTTCTTTCTGCACTGCTCATGCTTCTTTTTGCACCTCTGTTGCAAATTTCTTCATCCCTCTTGCTTCTTTCTGTACCCCCTTCCTTCTTTCTGCACCTCTCTTGCCTCTGTCTGCACACCTGTTCCCTCTTTCTGCACCCCTTTTGCCTGTTTCTGCAACTCTCTTGCCTCTTTCTGCAGTTCTTGTGCCTCCTTCTGCACCTCACTTGCCTCTTTCTGCATCCCTGTTCCCTCTTTCTGCACCTTTCCTGCCTCTTTCTGCACCTCTCTTACCTCTTTCTGTATCGCTGTTGCTTCTTTCTGCACTTCTCTTACTCTTTCTGCACCCTTAGCGCCTCTTTCAGCACCTCTCTTCCTTCTTTCTGCACCCCTCCTGCCTCTTTCTGTACCTCTCTTGCCTCTTTGTGCACCTCGCCTACCTTTTTCTGCACCCCTCGTGCCTCTTTTTGCACCTCTGTTGGTTCTTTCTGCACTGTTCTTGCTTCTTTCTGCACCTCACTTGCTTCTTTCTACACCTCTGTTACTTCTTTCAACAATTCTCTTGCTTCTTTCTGCACCCCTCTTGCCTCTTTAAGCACCTCTGTTGCCTCTTTCTGACCCCTCTTCCTTCTTTCTGCACCTCTCTTGCCTGTTTCTGCAACTCTCTTGCCTCTTTCTGCAGTTCTCTTGCCTCCTTCTGCACCTCACTTGCCTCTTTCTGCACTTCTCTTGCTTCTTTCTGCACCCTTCTTCTGCACACCTGTTCCCTCTTTCTGCACCCCTTTTGCCTGTTTCTGCAACTCTCTTGCCTCTTTCTGCAGTTCTCTTGCCTCCTTCTGCACCTCACTTGCCTCTTTCTGCACTTCTCTTGCTTCTTTCTGCACCCTTCTTCTGCACATCTCTTGCCTCTTTCTGCACCTCTCTTGCCTCATTCTGCACATCTCTGGTTCTTTCTGCACCGCTCTTGCCTCTTTCTGCACCGATCTTGCCTCTTTCTGCACCCCTCTTGCCTCTTTCTGCACCTCTCTTGCTTCTTTCTGCACCCCTGTTGTCTCTTTCTGCACCACTGTTGTCTCTTTCTGCACTTGTCTTTCCTCTTTCTGCACCTCTCTTCCTTCTTTCTGCACTTCTCTTGCTTCTTTCTGTACCTCTCTTGCTTCTTTCTACACCCTTCTTCCCTTTTTTGCATCCCTCTTGCCTCTTTTTGCTGTTCTCTTGCCATTTTCTGCACCTCTCTTGCCTCTTTCTGCACCTCACTTGCCTCTTTCTGCACTTCTCTTGCTTCTTTCCACATCTCTGTTGCTTGTTTCAGCAATTCTCTTGCCTCTTTCTGCACTTCTCTTGCTTGTTTCTGCTCCTCTCTTGCCTCTTTCTGCACCCCTGTTCCCTCTTTCTGCACCTCTGTTGCTTCTTTATGCACTTCTCTTGCTCTTTCTGCACCCTTCGCGCCTCTTTCAGCACCTCTGTTGCTTCTTTCTGCACTTCTTACTTCTTTCTGCACCCCTCCTGCCTCTTTCTGTACCTCTCTTGCCTCTTTGTGCACCTCTCCTACCTTTTTCTGCACCCCTCTTGCCTCTTTTTGCACCTCTGTTAGTTCTTTCTGCACTGCTCTTGCTTCTTTCTGCACCTCTTTTACAAATTTCTGTATCCCTCTTGCCTCTTTCTGCACCCCTCTTCCCTATTTCTCCACCTCTCTTGCTTCTTTCTGCACTGCTCTTGCTTCTTTCTGCACTGCTATTGCTTCTTTCTGTACCTCTCTTGCATATTTCTGTATCCCTCTTACCGCACCCCTGTTCCCTCTTTCTGCACCCTTCTTGCCTGTTTCTGCACCTCTCTTGCCTCTTTCGGCACCTCTCTTGCTTCTTTCTGCACTTCTCTTGCCTCTTTCTGCACCTCTGACTTAGAGGTAGTTTTAATCCTCCTGCCCTATTATGTACTAGGGCCTTACAGGCGAGGTCATGCCAATCACAGGGGTACCCCAACCCAGAGTGTACCCTAGTGTATGTAGGTGTTTTCACTGTATTCTAAGTGTCTATCAGCATAGCACTGGTTCCGGGCCTGGTTAGTCAGTCAGTTAGCACCAGTACCAGTCAGCAAAAAGTTGGGGGCACAGGATGAATTTGCAACAAGGCCTCTTTCTGCACCTCTGTTAGTTCTTTCTGCATATCTCTTGCTTCTCTCTGCACCTTTCTTCCTCTTTCTGGACTTCTGTTGCCTCTTTCTGCATTTCTCTTGCTTCTTTCTGCTCCTTTCTTCTTTCTGCTCCTTTCTTCCTCTTTCTGCACGTCCTACCTCTGTAGGCGTAGTTAGAAATTAGCATTTAAAAAACCTTAGAAATTCACTGAAAAAACCACAGGTTTCAGGGACGTTATAGTTAGTTGGACATTTTACTCGTACAAAACCAGAGAAATTCTGCTGTTATAGTTAGTTGAGCTAACTATAACTGGCGCCCCCGCAATGCACTGCTGATGACGTCACATATTACATCATTCATGACATGGTCAGTGACATCACTGATGACATCACTGATGACATCTCAAATGACATCACTGATGACATCATCCACGTGATAATCTGATGCACCTCCTCACACCCTAATATAACCTTTGATACACCCACTCTAAAATACAGACTACCATTTTCGAAACCAAAGACACACCAATACCAGTTACTACATACCCACTCACTGATTCCTAGATCTACACACACACCCACTAATTCACCCATACAGTCACTCATACATGCAGTCACTCATCAATACAGCACTATCATATGCACTCATACACCTATGCAGACACTAACACACCGCCACTCATCCATAGAGTTACTCACACACTTAGTCAGTCATGCAAAGAATCAATCACACTCCCATTTACTCACCTATACAGTTATACACACACACCACCTCACTTATTCATACAGATACTAACACATACTTACTCTCTTCTACAATCACTGATACAAGCACACACTCATCCATACAGCCACTCTCACAATCACGCATTCTCACATATAGTCATTTATATACTCCAACACTCACACATACTGCCTTTCACATATGTAGTTACTTACACATGTACCACTGAGACATCCATTCACTCACCAACACACCCATACACACACTCACCCACCCATACAGCCCTTCACAGATGCACTCTTGAACCCATACACCCAGTGAATCACCCACTCACACATCTATGCACAGTCACACACACCCCATCCACCCACACAGACACTCAGGCACCCATACAGATACTCAGACAACCAATCAATAACCCATATCGACACTAATGTAGCTACTCACCAACCCATGCAGCCGCTTACACACCAACTGACAGACTGATACAGACATTCACACAGATTAGTCAATAACGCATGCATTCAGTAAGACACGTTTAATCACTCACTTATACAGTCACGCACCTACTAAATCATCCATTCAGACACTTATACACCCACTCATTCTTCAATACACCTTGGCATATATATATATATATATATATATAAAACATATTTAAACTTTACAGAAACACAGTCACTGGATGATGTCATCAGGAATGTCATCAGTGATGTCATTTGAGATGTCATCAGTGATGTCACTGACCATGTCATGAATGATGTAATATGTGACGTCATCAGCAGTGCATTGCGGAGGCGCGAGTTATAGTTAACTCAACTAACTATAACGGCGAATTTCTCTGGTTTTGTACGAGTGAAATGTCCAACTAACTATAACGTCCCTGAAACCTGTGTTTTTTTCAGTGAATATATATATATAGTCAGTTTTGCGTTTCATTTTAGAATGTGAAACAATGAGGCGTTATTTGCACAAGGCACTATTCACTTTATAAATTAAGCGACATTTGCACACAAAGATTATTGATTACCAATGTTCAGCCCAGAGATGAAGCGGTGAGAGTGCGTTGGTCAACAATAAGGCTTTTGCCTAAAGATAGAACGTTGTTTTATTATCTAATTGTTTTAAGTATATTTATTACTTAAATTGTGTAAAACTTGCGATATTGCCATGGGTTTTACTTTATTTGCCTGTAATATTGGGTACCGTATGACAAACAATGACTATATGATGATAATATTCATTGCAACTGTCATTTTAAGGGAAACTGTTGCACTGTCACTTTAAATTTCCTAGTGTGCAATTTTGCTGCGAATGTTGCACTGTCACTTTAAGCATTTCACTACTATAAAAGAGCTAAAAATGGCGGCGTCCTTAGGTTTGAAAAAGACCGCTTGAGCGGTTGAAAGGCGTCACCTACACCTATGTGGCAGGAATAAACACTTGTTTGAGCAACCCTGAGCGTGCTGGAGTCTGTGTAAAATTCATACAAACAGACATTGGAACGAAGATTTAGTTCGTAGCCGGTGCCGAATTCCGGCACGCCCTCCCGTTGAGGAGCACCGCGAGGATCGGGTGAAGAGGAGAACGCTGTACGAGTTACACAGCGCAGAGCCCCCTAGCTGCAAGAGACACAACGCGAAGCAATTGCTAACCGCACACGCGAACCGCAACCGGAGGACACTGTCCAGAGGAAGCGGTAAGATGCGAGCGGCGTTCGAGATGCAGCACGGAGGGAGGAGAGCAGCATTAGTTCTGCGCAGCGGGGCGCTAGATTGGGATTGTTTGTTCGGCCGCAGCACATCCGACATGGAGTGGCTGAAAGAAAGGTAGAGCGCGGCAGACCAATTGTTCAGCGATGCTGAAATTAGTGATGAGCCTGCAAAAGTTAGGAAGGAAGGAGGTCCAGTGGCCAACGATTGTAAGGAGATATTACAAGCATTGGAGAAATTAATCGGGAGAGAGACCTCCAAATGGCTGGAAGTAGGAAGGGTCCCGAGGGGCCTTCGCATATTGATTGCGCCTACGTATGAGCATCCTAACCCAGATATGCTACGAGAGTGGGCCCTGAATAATGCTGATTCCTCGAAGCGTATGTTGGCTATTTTAATCAAATATGCCGACATAGACAGGGAGGCCATTCTCAAAGAAATTGACACACTCTCTGAACAGCTAAGCAGATTGCCAGATCAAGAGAACATCAAGAAATTACAGGGCGAAATGCAAGAGAGGATTAAAAAATATGAACAGATTATTAAAGATCGCAAAGCAACAAAGTTCAGAAGGGACAAGCTGGACTACCAGAGGGGCCAGATTTTTACTTTCTCCAAACGATTTGAAAATATCAGGCAAAAGAAGATGGCCACAGGCCCCAAAAGTAATGTGAATCAGCGGATTGTGGGGTCGGAATCGGATCTCAGTTCAGAGGCAGAAATTGAAAACGATGATACACGGCAGCCTAGTAGCATTCCCACTGTAGAAGACGAGTTGCGTTTTTTGCGGTGGGACAGAAGTACAAATTTGATGCCCTTACGGGGACAAGAAAAACCATTCTGAGGGGGAGGAAAAGGAAAGCCCGCAGGTCACGGAGAACATGTAGACCAGACGGCAAAGAAAGTGGCCAACAAGAAGAACAGATAATGGACAATAATATCAGTATCATCAATCTTTCTGATCTAATATTAAATGCTGAAGAAATGAACATTTTGTCCCGAGGTCTTTCTTACTGTGCCCCTGAAGACATTGACTACGTACAAACCTGAATAGTTTGTTTTAAATTTGCACGTAAACTAAGATTGGCCAAATATTATGCAACAGGTAGGCCTGGTGAACAGCGAGATGTGAGAAACGTGGATGTTCCAACAACATTACAGATTTCCGATTTGGAAATTCTAAGGGACATGGACAGTTTGGAAAGGGGTAGAGAGTATGAGGGGTCGGATGATGTTTTATTGAGGGAACAGGGTGTCAATGTATACAACGAGCCCACCACTCCGTTCAAACCCCGCTCAGTATTTCTGCCCATGGTCCCTAAGGATGCAATAGATGTTTTTAATGAGTTGGTCATTCATGATTTAAAGAAGTTACACACAGATCAACAGACCAAAAGAACTATACTAGCAAGAGATATCGGCTATGATAAATTGGTTAAGAAATTACAGGCAAGACAGGACATAGTTGTAAGACAGGCGGACAAGGGCGGTAATATTGTCCTTTGGCCGCTTGCCATGTACCAATAGGAGGCCCGGTTACAACTTGGAGACAAACAATGTTATACAAAGGTTGATGACAAGGTACTACTGACCACCATTACCAGTTTTCATTGCCAGTTAAACCGTTGGAGATCGGCTGATCTCATAACTCAGGCAGAATACAAGTTTCTGAAAAAGGATAAACCAGTGACTCCGGTATTATATTTAATACCGAAGGTACACAAGAATATTTTGAAACCGCCAAGCAGACCAATAATTTCTGCGATTGGAAGTGTATTTGAGAACACTTCCAGGTTCTTGGATCACTTCCTGCAGGAATATGTGAGGAATCTGTCATCCTATGTCAAGGATACAGGAGACTTCTTAAAGAAAGTGTATGGTGTTATCTGGGAGGAGAACTATATTATGATAACATTAGATGTCTCCTCCCTATGCACCAGTATTGCGCATGAGCATGGAGTCAGGGCAGTGCGTCACTATTTAAAAACATGCCCCCTCACTTTATTCAGGCATACAGAAATGCTGATCAACATGTTACAATGGTGCCTTAAGAGTAACATTTTTCTATTCGGTAAGGACCTATTTCAACAGCTTCAAGGGACAGCAATGGGCACCTGCTTCGCCCCCAGCTATGCTAATTTGCATATGGGCTGGTGGGAGGAGCAGGTGCTGGCTGCTGATTATGCCGAAGAGATGTCAGATAACGTGTTCCTATGGACCCGTTATATTGACGATCTTTTTATCATTTGGCGGGGCGATGTAGCATCTGTTGAGTCATTTATTGATCGCATTAATATCAATGACTTAAATTTGAAATTTACATCGCATATCAGCAGAAAGGAGGTCCAATTTTTGGATTTGACAGTGTACATTGAGGGTGGAGAGATTAACACCAAAACATTCAGGAAAAAGACGGCAGGGAACATCATTCTCCATGCCCAAAGTTTCCACCCTCTGAAACTGGTGAACAGCATACCCTATGCTGAAAATCTAAGGATGAAACGTAATTGTAGCTGCCCTAAGCAATTACATCAGGCGCAGGAAGCGCTAGATATGAGATATAACAGCGAGGATATAGTCCATTGGTCCTGAAAGCAGCTAGAATTAAAGCAGATGCAAGGCCCAGGGATCAGTTGATTTTTGGGAAATCTGTTGTGAGTAATATGACTGTAGAAGTAAAACCACAATTCCGTTTTATCACAGGGTACAACAAACAACATAAGGATTTAAGGTGTATCATGCAAAAGCACTGGCATGTTCTACGTGGAGATATTTTTTTGCGCCAAAAGTTGGGCAGTGGGCCACTTATTACCCTTCGCAAAGCGAGATCATTGCGGCAGGCATTAGTCACCAATACCCCAGGCATTTCACAACAAACGACATGGCTTGGGGAAAGTAGAGGCTTCAGGAAATGCCACAAATGCAAGGCGTGCAAGTATGGAGAGAATACTACTGAGATACCCTTGCCATTTTCTAACAAAAAGTGGCAAATCATGAAGCCTCTAACGTGCAAAAGTCAATATGTGGTGTACATTTTAAAATGTAGTTGTTTTAAGATATACATAGGTAGTACAATTCTACCAGTGCACCAACGGATCTTACAGCATATTCGAGCTATAAATAACAATGATCAGGCATACCCCATGGCTAGACACTTCCACGAATTTCCTGATAACAAGTTGGAAGGTCTAAAGTACTTTGTGATTGATCAAGTTCAACAAAGATTACGAGGGGGGGACAGAGAGAGATGCCTGAGACAGCTAGAATCGAGATACATTCTCAGATTTAATAGTAAGATTCCGTATGGTCATAATACTGAAGAAGATTTGCATGTGCACCTGTGAATATGAATTGAAACAGCAACAGTACCCTTATGATGAGATGATGTATATATTAATTGTTTTTAGGTTTTCTTAACTTTGCAGTGTTCTGAAGTTTTAACTATATGTGTCTCCTTTTATGGCGAGAATAGCTGATTAAGTTTATGAATTGCTAATTTGCAGCCACTCAATGTAAATATTATTATTTTAATGGTCGCACTTGCGTTTGTAGCACAAAGCACTTTAGTTAGGTTGTGAATAGCCTTGTTAATTCCTGAAAGTATAAGGGCACTTGCCCATGACAAGCAGAGAGAAATAAGCCATGGTGGATTGTCTCCTGAGTAATCCTTTATGAGTCAGTTTCACGTTTTATTTTAGAATGTGAAACAATGAGGCGTTATTTGCACAAGGCACTATTCACTTTATAAATTAAGCGACATTTGCACACAAAGATTATTGATTACCAATGTTCAGCCCAGAGATGATGGGGTGAGATTACGTTGGTCAACAATAAGGCTTTTGCCTAAAGATAGAACGTTGTTTTATTATCTAATTGTTTTAAGTATATTTATTACTTAAATTGTGTAAAACTTGCGATATTGCCATGGATTTTACTTTATTTGCCTGTAATACTGGGTACCATATGTCAAACAATGACTATATGATGATAATATTGATTGCAACTGTCATTTTAAGGGAAACTGTGTTGCACTCTCACTTTAAATTTCATAGTGTGCAATTTTGCTGCGAATGTTGCACTGTCACTTTAAGCATTTCACTACTATAAAAGAGCTAAAAATGGCGGCGGCCTTAGGTTTGAAAAAGACCCCTTGGGCGGTTGAAACGCATCACCTACACCTATGTGGCCAGAATAAACACTCGTTTGAGCAACCCCGAGCATGCTGGAGTCTGTGTAAAATTCATACAAACAGACGTTGGAACGAATCTATATAGATATACACACAAAAGAAATTCCTCACACAGAACCGGTGAGAAGAACGAGCCACTCCGGTTTTGAGATGCAAGTTAGCGAACTTTAATGGCACAAAAGACGCGTTTCGACCTCTCTTGGGGTATTGGTCACATGACCAGATGCAAAGTTCAAGAAGTAATATAGTGGCAGCGTCATGCACGACGCAGCGTGCACATAACAATAGAAAAAAGACTGTACGGAATAACATGAGTGATTTAGCAAATAGTGCAAAACGATAAAAATACAAATAAAAGTTTGAATCAATGTTCATAATTATAGTTGATTTTACATTCACGTCTGTATATAAGAAAGGAAATTAGGCAAGATCAGCGATTTGATCATCAGATATTTACAGGCATACTGAGGATAGTATATGGAAATCGTTATCGCTTGGTGCAAATATGCATTCAGTCCGTGTAAGCCGCCAAATACCTCATGTTTAGCAAGGTTAATCTGACACACGGTTCAGTAAACAGTTTAAGACATTTGAAATTCAAAATGATTCAAAAAGCTGTGCATTGTGGTAGATGTCAATAATTATGACATGCATGCAGGGTATAGTACCCCTTAAGTCAATTTTACCCTATAATGGAGATGGGAAGTAGGACCAGCTGCTGCTGTGCTCGACATGTAAAAGAGCAGGGCAATACCTAGTATAAAAGCCAGATTACTGATTAAATCAGGCTTGTTGAGTGCAAGTATTTATGCGGCACACTATAATATGGTGACTGCCCAAATGAGGGGGAGAGGTGCACGTTCAAAGTACGTCCTTCAACCCTTCGTGCTCTTAGTCATAAACGGTGGCTACTCTTCAGTTCGAGCCGCTGCCTGGAATTCTATCAAAAACAAATAAAGGGAGTCGTTAATATCCAGACTACTGTAGTCAACTGCCAATCATTGTGTTTTGACCCCGGGTAGCACAACACGGAAAACCACTCCCCTTTCTCCAACACCCACTGTATACGGGTAACAAAGTGTCCTCATAGGGATGATAACAAACCATGTCACAACACCAATTGATTGTTGCTAGAGAGGTGTCAGGCATACAGTCGAACGAATAAAGAATATGAACAGTGAACAACAAAAACAATAAATGATATCTGTACAGATAATGTTTCAATAAAAACATTTAAAAAAGAATAAGGAACAACTCTAGAGTCGGGCCTAGGGAGGATATCACTTCTCTACATCGTTATTCATCCCCATGGGAAACATACTGCCTGCTTGCAAAATGAAACGTGACTCGAGTCTGCGTAATGCTTGGACACGGTTACCCCCTCTGGGGTGTTTAGGTACTGTGTCCAATCCAAAGTATTTGCCCAGTGTCCAGTCACTATTGTGGACTTCATGGAAATGTTTTGCTGTTCTGTATCTAAAATCTCGATTGGTAATCGCCTTCCAATGTTCCAGGATGCGCTTTTTTACTGGGAAGGTAGTGGATCCGATATACCACTTATCACAAGGGCAAGTGATCACATATACCACAAACTCTGTTCCACAATTGATAGATCTCGGGATTTTCCATTGCTTTTTTGCCCTCTGTAATGTCACTTCTCTAACATTTTCGCTATGACTGCAGGCCTTACATTTCTTGCATTTGCGGAATCCTCCACCCTGATCTAACCAATTGGCTTTACGTGGTTTTAAATGGCTATTGACTAGGAGATCTTTCAGGGATAGGTTATTTCTGTATGATACTGATGGCGCACCGCATAGCTTTTTTCCCAACAGAGGGTCTGGGAATATCCCATCTTTTTCTCAGGATATGTTTGAGGTCTACTGCCTGTGTGTTGAATGTGGTGATAAATCTTATTGGGTTTGGGTCACTATTTCCCCCTTTTCTTGGGTTTGGGTGGTTGAAACAGAGCCTCATCTCTCTTGATGTTGTCTGCCTTGACGACTCCCTTATGTAACATCCTTGTGGAGTATCCTCTCTCTTTGAACCTGTTCAACATGTCATTTTTGGTTCTCTCATAGGAGGCCTCAGAGCTACAGTTATGTTTCGCTCGGAGGAGTTCCCCGTAGGGGATGCTCCATCTGAAGTTAGGGGGATGGCAACTAGCTGCATGCAGGATAGAGTTCCCTGCGGTCTGCTTTCTATGAAGGTCTGTAGATAGATTCCCTCTATTAACTGTCAGCCTGAGATCAAGAAAGTCGATGGTGGTTTGGCTGTGTTGCATGGTAAAATTTAGGTTCAAGTTATTGCTATTCAATTTGGTCACAAATGTCAACAAATCACATTCTCTTCCCTCCCACACAAATAATATATCATCTATATATCTCAGCCATAGATTAACCTTTTTCGTCCAGGGTTCCATCTCCTCACTCCATAGCACCTGCTTCTCCCACCAGCCCACCGTAAGGTTGACGTAGCTAGGGGCGAAGCAGGTGCCCATGGAAGTGCCCTGTATTTGTTTGTACCACATACCATTAAACATGAATACATTCTCTGTTAGGCATATCTCAATCATTTGGAGGATCATGTGTGTGTGTTCCAAAAAATGTATGTTTTGTGTCTTCAGGAAATCCTGGTAAGCCGTCTGTGTGTCTTATAATAGTGTAGAGGCTCTCAACGTCAAGACAAACCATCCAGTGTTCATTTACCCAATGTAAATTTTGGATTTTCTGTAGAAAATCGTTTGTGTCTCTCACATATGAGCTCAGGTCCTTCACATACGTGAACAAAAAATGGTCCACATATATGGATGCATTTTCTAGTAAGCTATTTTTCGAGGACACAATGGGACGTCCAGGCGGGTCAACACTGTTCTTGTGTACTTTAGGTAAGAGAAAAAAGGTAGGTGTTGTAGGTGTCTCATTTTGTAAGAACTGCTGCTCATACCAGCTTAAAAGCTGGTTGTCAAACCACCCCTTCAGAAGGTGAAAATATCTGTGTTGTAGATTACTGAGAAACGACCTGTCAACCCTCTCGTAACATGTAATGTTACTCAACTGTCTATGTGCTTCTTGAATGTATTTATCTCTATTCATAACAATGTTGCCCCCCCTTGTCAGATGGTTTGATAACTATGTTCTCATCTTTCTGTAGTGTGGTAATGGCTTTCCACTGTTCCCTTGATATGTTCCTCTTCATGGGTGTTTCGTGTGTGAGTTTCAAGATGTCGAGGATCACTGCCTCATGGAACACGTCAATATTATCCTTGGGTGTTTGTGGAATGTACCTAGAGGTTGCCCTGAAGTTGGTGTCACTCGCTATGCTTGTCTCGATACCCAACGTGTGTGATAATGCCTCACCATGTGTTGGATCAAAGGGGTCCAAGTACCGTCCGTTCTTATATCCTGCGATTGGTTACTTAGGTCATGCAATAGTTTTAGTGTTTCGATATCTTCAATATTTAATGTGGGTATTTGCCCTTCGTCTGACCTACTCAGTGGATGTGTATTGTCTTTCTTTCGCACAGAATGTATTTTAAACAACTTAAGTTTTCGTACAAATTTGTACAAATCTACTTGTGTTTGTGCATAATCTAGGGGTATGTCAGGACAGAAAGACAGACCCAACTTGAGGACCTGTTCTTCGGTCTCAGTAATCACTCGGTCTGAGACATTCATTACCGTAAGTTGTTGTGTGTTGCCCACCATCATAGTCTCTTTGCGTTCTGGCCTCCCGTTCCCACACCAGTGCTGCTGCTCTTTTCTCCGGCATCGTTGTCTTCTTTGGCTTTGGTTTTGCCGCCTCGACCTCTTCCTTTTGGTTTGCCCCTGTGCGACTGTTCCAGGTTCCTCTGTATGAGGGAGGCGCAGTACCCCGGAAAAAGAAGTGATTTCTCTTGGGTTGGATGAGTTGCTGTCGAGGGATTCTTGGTCAGAGCTGAGGTCCGTGGTGGACTCACATGTTCCCTTGTCTGCTATTCCAAGGGCTCTGTCTATTTCTTTATTCAGCTCATCAGTTGTGGACTGTATTTGCAGCATAAGCTCCTTATGTTCTTCCCACAAGTTTTTAATGAGAATTTGAAGCATTGTTTTTGAGCATGCGTTGGTATTGTCAGTCCATTCCTTAAGTAACTGCGGTTTGGGGCTATTCAGGGTAGGGATGATAAAGATCCTCAGACCTCTGGGGATCCGGTTTACTTCCAGATAGTTCTGCAGGGAGATTGCCTCCCACCACCTGCTCACCTCCTTGCGTCACAGTCTCTCTAGTACGTTCCTTCTTTGTCTTATGCTTGATGCTGTTTGCTGTTCGCTAGGCAAGTTCACGGCATTCCCCTTGCCTTTGGGACTTTTCTTGAAAATCAGGTTCGAGGAAGCCTCCCGGCCTTTTAAAAACTCAGTTGCCATTGTTGTTTCTGTTCACGTTGACGATCGATTGTTTTGTTTTTCAAAGCCGCGCCTTCGGTAGACACTAAATGGGCGCACCCTAGCGTGACCGTGTTCACGGTCTTCGTTGGATTGTAACTGACCGTGTTCTGTGGTGGTGGACACAGAGGTCTCGGCGAACGTCCTTCTAATCGCCGGTCCCCTTGTCCACGAGATAATAGTCCTCAATTGACACGAAGCTCCTGCTCTTTCAGGTCAACTGCCGGAGAGCGTTCCATTAGAAAATCCAAATGGGAAACTGTCGGTGATTGACAACGCCCATCCAGACGGGTCGGGGCTCGGAAGCGGACGCCTCCGCTCGAATATGCAAAAGAAATTCCTCACTCAGAACCGGTGAGAATAACGAGCCACTCCGGTTTTGAGATGCAAATGAGCGAACTTTAATGGCACAAAAGACGTGTTTCGACCTCTCTCGGGGCCTTGGTCACATGACCAGGTGCAAAGTTCAAGAAGTAATATAGTGGCAGCGTCATGCACGACGCAGCATGCACAAAACAATAGAAAAAAGACTGTACAGAAATTAACGTGAGTGATTTAGCAAATAGTGCAAATTGATAAAAATACAAATAAAGGTTTGAATCAATGTTCCTAATTATAGTTGATTTTACATGCACATCTGTATATAAGAAAGGAAATTAGGCAAGATCAGCGATTTGATCGTCAGATATTTACAGGCATATATATATTGAAAACAATTGCCCTGAAACTTACAGGACGCACTCAGCCGCCAGCCTGCCAAATTTTGCATGCTCAGTGATTGGTTCATAACCCTCAGTGGGCGGCATGCAGTTCATGACAGAATAAATGCATGATGGGCTTAGTAGTCCAGCATTAAGAACAGTCCATTTTTACCCACAGTGGATTCCGCCCATCATGCATTTATTCTGTCATGAACTGCATGCCTCCCACTGAAGGTTATGAACCAATCACTGAGCATGCAAAATTTGAATAAATAAAGAGCCTTTCGCACTCACATGTAAGCTGCCTCTGAAGATGGACCACGAGTCTTGAAACGCGTCAGGCTGAATACTTACACCTTGAAGGGGATGCGAGTTGTCTTGGAAGGCCTTATGGTAGGCTGGCGGCTGAGTGCGTCCTGTAAGCTTCAGGGCATTTGTTTTCAATCTAATGTACACGGCGGCCCGTGCCGTGACAGGACTGCACCATCTTGGGGAACTGAGAGGCTGGGGTGGAAACTATTTCTGTCTGATACAGCGAGGCCAGCCAGACGTAATGAACTCACTTTCTCTTTTAGGATCCTACAAAGGAAATAATGTGCTTTAAGGAATACAGTGAGTGCGGAACCCACTGTGGGTAAAAATGGACTGTTCTTAATGCTGGACTACTAAGCCCAACATGCATTTATTCTGTCATGAACTGCATGCCGCCCACTGAGGGTTATGAACCAATCACTGAGCATGCAAAATTTGAATAAATAAAGAGCCTTTCGCACTCACATGTAAGCTGCCTCTGAAGATGGACCACGAGTCTTGAAACGCGTCAGGCTGAATACTTACACCTTGAAGGGGATGCGAGTTGTCTTGGAAGGCCGTATGGCAGGCTGGCGGCTGAGTGCATCCTGTAAGCTTCAGGGCATTTGTTTTCAATCTAATGTACACGGCGGCCCGTGCCGTGACAGGACTGCACCATCTTGGGGAACTGAGAGGCTGGGGTGGAAACTATTTCTGTCTGATACAGCGAGGCCAGCCAGACGTAATGAACTCACTTTCTCTTTTAGGATCCTACAAAGGAAATAATGTGCTTTAAGGAATACAGTGAGTGCGGAACCCACTGTGGGTAAAAATGGACTGTTCTTAATGCTGGACTACTAAGCCCAACATGCATTTATTCTGTCATGAACTGCATGCCGCCCACTGAGGGTTATGAACCAATCACTGAGCATGCAAAATTTGAATAAATAAAGAGCCTTTCGCACTCACATGTAAGCTGCCTCTGAAGATGGACCACGAGTCTTGAAACGCGTCAGGCTGAATACTTACACCTTGAAGGGGATGCGAGTTGTCTTAGACGGCCGTATGGCAGGCTGGCGGCTGAGTGCGTCCTGTAAGCTTCAGGGATATATATATATATATATATATATATATATACATACACACACTTTGGTTTCCGTCGAGCACTGCAGTATTCTTCCCACAAACGGACCACGGTATCTGTGCAAATAGTCTTGTTTATTCAAACAGCCATTACGCGTTTCGGCTCTAACGAGCCTTGATCACATGACATGCGCCACGGCATGATCTCATCTTTTAAAGTGACAGGCGCAGAATCAAAAAAGTGCAAAACAACGCCATCATAAACATGGACAACATCTTTGTTTAGTGTCACATTCAGTCTGTCTTCATATACATGTACTCTTGAAACTATCTACGGGGTATTAACATCTCCGTTAAATTCATTAACTTGTGAGAACACCCCTACATAGATTTTATAGTTTGAACAGTTAAATCCATCTTGCCCACAGTGGACATTTCATCTCTATACTCGTGTTAAATAATACAACCGAGAAAGTAAAAAAGGGGGAAAGGGGCGAGGGTGGGAGATGTATGGTGATAGAAAAAGCATACATAGCGTATAAGATTTACATATAAATATCATATATATATAAATACTATATATAAAATTAAATATGAATATAATTATAAAATTCCTTGTAAAATACATTTCTTATCCTGCTAAAAATGTTATCACTGATCCACCCATGGCACAGCAGTTTTGATATATTTTAAACTTGGACTGTTTAGTTGCCCATGTATGACATGTCTCAATAAAGTGCCAGTGACTAATTACCGAAAGAACACTCAGTGTTTTTTCCTCTTTCTCTTTGTTTTTCTCCTCTTTTTTCTTTCTTATTGTGCAAAGTGCCTAATAATGTAAAACCAATGTTTATAAACTTCTCATTTAAAAAAACCTAATACCAACATTATAACACTGCTTTCTGTTACTGTCACCATATATAATTATATTTTCATTAGTCTGATCGACAGTTTGGCCCCTCTATTTGCGTTTCCTAATCCCGGTATTAATACCTGTTTGAATGTGTTCACCGTTAGATTTTACATTTATCATGATTAAATTTTGTTATTTGTACATACATTGTATTTGTTGTTGTTCATAAATATTGATGCTGAATGTTGGCGAGGTTTGTAGCCTACCTTAGATGGTACACCCTTGCTTTCTGCTCCATGTAGTGCCAATTAAGAGACCCATTGTATACATCTCCCTGTATGTCCCTGACTCTCTATTAACGATCTCATTTGGGGTACTTCTATTGTTTGTCATGATATCCCTCCTAATATGGTGCACGCTCATTTGTAGATTCAATGGAGGCAAGTGTAGAGGTCTTCAGATGTATTGAGGCCTCGTGGGTGTTTGGAATCTAATTCCAAGATATAGCGTGTCTCTAATTTCCTTAATTTGGTCTCTCCGTTTCCCCCTCTCCTGCTCGGTGGGACTGCGTCTATAAGATAATACTTGAGTCCTTGTACCTTCGAATCATGTTTATCTTTAAAATGGCGTGCAACTGGGTAGGTGTTGTCTTGATTTACAATGGTTCTCATATGCTGGAGGATTCTTTTATGTGCCTGAAGTTTCGTACTACCAATGTACTGCAAATTACAGGGGCATTGTAGAACATAAATGACATGGTCAGTTTTGCAGGTCAGTGCCTTCTTAATTTTGCATTCTTTGCCTCCAAATGGGGTTTGGTACGATGTCGTATTGACCCCGTGTTGGCAAGCCTTACAGGTTTTACATTTATAAAAACCTCTATGCGATGTTAACCAGCTTGTCCCTTCCATAATCTCTGGACTAGTTTTTACTAGACTGTCTCTCATAGAGGGTCCCCTACTATGAGTGAACGAGATTTTATGCGGAAGTAGGTATCCTATAACCGGGTCGTTGAGTACCAACGGCCAATTTTGTTTGATTATTGACCTTAGACTCTGCTCTTGCTTACTATACCCGAGGATAATCCTGAACTCATTGAGCCCTTGATTCTCTGTTTTGGGGTTTTCAATGTCTTTGAGCTGGTTGAGTTCTGTTGAGGAATTGCTCCGTTTGTCTCTGAGCAATTCGGCCCTGTCTGACTTCATGAATTTTGTGATTGCTTTGTCAATGATTTTGTGTGTATAGCCCCGTTCTAGAAATCTCTGCTTACTGGCTATTTGTGCAATCCTAAGATCTTCATCATTACTACTAATCCTTCTCACCCTTAACATCTCCCCGTATGGAATGCTCTCCACCAAGTGCCTGGGATGAGCACTGCTGGCATGCAGGATGGAATTGCCAGCAGTCTCTTTCCAATACAATTTTGTTTCGATTTTACCATTAGATACATACACCTGGGTGTCAAGGAAATTAACTGATTCGTGACTGATAGTGGCAGTGCCAGTTTCCCGTTTGGGGGCATATATATATCTATATCTATATCTATATCCTACTGGAGGTCGCCAGTAAATTTCCATAGTAAAAGCATTTTTTGACTTGCCTATAACTTTTGTGTCGTTTTGACAATCTTTATGAAATTTTCCCAAAAAAGTGTCAAAGTAGGTTCTGTGTGTCGCGGAAAGTTTGGGGGTGATCCATGCAGTGGGGGCCGAGAAATAGTGGCGCAGAAAAAAGTGTGTTTGTAATGTTAATTCCCATAGGAACGCATTGTCGAACCTACAGTCCGAACCACTGGATGGAATTACACCAAATTTGGCAGAAAGGTAGATGTTGTTACACAGATTGTGCTTTTTGTTATTTGGTGGAAATCCGTTCAGTAGTTTTTGATAAATTAAATTTGTACAGTATAGTGATATTTCTGGCTGTGGATATATCGCTGCAGTTTTGCGGTGTTCGCGGTTAAATCTGATGTTTCCACGGGAACTCGCGAATGTGCGCATCAGCGGGAATGCTCTGATTGACTGGTCGTAACCTGAACAGACAGTTGTGGCCGCCATTTTATATATCCGGGACGGTTCCCGGGACTGAATTTTGTTTTTTCAAAGTGACATAAGGGTCTTGGTAGAGGTACTCTGACCCCATGTTTGGTAGGTATTAGTGACACAAGTTATGTGTGCAAATATGTTTCCAAAATTGATTTTTTTAATCGCACGCAATATTAGTGACAACTCTGCAATCGCCAGCACGGCCCCCCATGTACCGTCGTGGGTACCGACATATTTGCAACACCCAACATCACTGCGAACACGGAAGATTGATTTTAAAGATTAACTTTATACAAACTACCTAGAAAAATATGATTTTAAACAGTGCACTAAGAAACCCCAAGTGTCTAAAATACTGTAAAATGTGTGCGTATATGTGTTTTACACTTTATAAAAAATTACACGATCATCGCGGTTACCGACATCTTTGCGATGCTTGGAGTACTCGCGAACATAGAAAATTGGTTTTTAAAAGATGTTTTTATATAAACTCCCTATAAAAAGATGACTTTAAACAGTGCTGTAATAAACCCCTAGTGTCTACAATACTGCAAAATGTGTGCATGTATGTGTTTTACAGCAATTAAAAAAGGCGCGATCGTCGCGGTTACCGAAGTCATCGCAACTCTAGGCGTAATCGCAAAAACAGGAAGTAGGGTTTAAACACAGTTTTTTAAAAAGTTACTACAAAATATGTGTACAAACATGTTCTTTAATTTAGTAATGTATGTATTGTAATAGTTAGAATAAATTTTTTAAGTTAACATTTTTTAATGTGGTGGTGGTCGTTTATCGTCTGCTTTTGTTTCGCAATTTCGCGACATGATCGCGATCATCGCGACGTCAGAGCAAATTTAAAAAAAAAATCATTTAACAAAAAAATGAACAAAATGTTGGTCTCTTGGGTGGCTCTGACAAGAGCCTCTGTTGAGAGTTTGTATCAGACAGCTACAGATAAGACTGTATGCAGAGTTTCAAGTTGCCTAGAAACACCCTGCTCCCTTCATCTGTAAAGTGTACTCCATCACTTCTATACATTCCATGCAAGTCAAAACGTAGATTGTTGTTGTAGATAGAGCCCATGTTTTGGTCTCTGAGGAAAGCACAAACAGTTTTATTAACATGTTTCCTGGCTTTGTCAATCTGTGGACAGAATTGATTTGACCACTTCCATTTCTGTCTTTGGCATGTATTAAGTACACCAAAACAGTGTGAGGGAAAAGCGACATCAGTTCTGCAAAGGTATCCTTCATTAGGATTTCCGCCCTGCCCCAGTCAATGGGTGTCAACTGATGAAACTTTGTGTTTCTCTGGTCAAACCAACTAATCTCCACATTTGGCAAACCCAAGTCCTTGTCAGTACCTTTTTTTTGCAGCCTCTTTAGCCAATAGCCATAGCTGTGGCCCACAGTCCACGCTCTAAGCATTTTGAAGTGAAGGAGCAATAGTAGTCAGGAGAAGACTGGAGCTGAATGAGGTAGTTTTCCAAATGAAAAGCAGTTAAGATAGAGTTTTTTTAAATTTTATTTAGAAAGATATTTCATTGGATGCTGTCAGCATGTAAGTGTGTTAGATGCATTAGCAAGAAGTCCTATTATTGGCAGTTCTTTAAAAAAGAAATGTAATATAGACATGGATATGCTTTTGAATCTGTGGAGTAAACCACATCTACTGTATCTCTTTTTGAATTAGCATATTCCTTCTAGAATGTGCTGTGAACTTGTGGCCTACTAGTTCCACTGGGTTGCTAGGTACACTGAGCTAGGAGTGTATTGGAGGAAGGGTGTTAATGAGACAGAACATTTTTTTTAAAAGTTGAGGAGTGATGACACAATTTAAGTAATTGTTACAGCAAACAAATGATGGACGGAATGCTGACAATGCAAACATTCTCCCCCAGTCCAAAGATCTGGGTTAAATCCATCTTTCTTTTGCCCACTACGCCACCCCAGTTTGGACCCAGCCATATGCAAATCAGTCTTGACCCTGTGCCCCATGGGAACAGTCCAGACCGAACTGCCAGGCCAGGTCCTCCCTGGACCGGAAACAAGCATCCTGGGACCGGTTTCAGGGTATGTCACCCTTCTTCACCCAGGCTAGCTTGAATCCAGTGGCACAGTGAGCAAGGGACCCACGTCTGGGCATACCCATCCCACTTAAGGCGAAAAGTGTTACAGCAAACAAATGATGGACGGAATGCTGACAATGCAAACATTCTCCCCCAGTCCAAAGATCTGGGTTAAATCCATCGTTCTTTTGCCCACTACGCCACCCCAGTTTGGACCCAGCCATATGCAAATCAGTCTTGACCCTGTGCCCCATGGGAACAGTCCAGACGTGGGTCCCTTGCTCACTTTGTCACTGGATTCAAGATAGCCTGGCTGATGAGGGTTTTGAACCCGAAACCGGTCCTAGAATGCTTGTTTCCGGTCCAGGGAAGATATGGCTTGGCAGTTCGGGCTGGACTGTTCCCATGAGGCGCAGGGTCAGACAGATTTGCATATGGCCATGTCTGAACTGGGGTGGTGGAGCGAGCTAAAGAATGATGATGGATTAAACCCAGATCAGTTGACTGGGGGTGAGTGTTTGATTTGCTCTTACGCTCCGTCCATCATCCCCTTTGGTATCGCTTTGTCCGCCCTAAGTTGGCAGGGTATGCCCAGACGTGGGTCCCTTGCTCACTTTGTCACTGGATTCAAGATAGCCTGGCTGATGAGGGTTTTGAACGCGAAACCGGTCCTAGAATGCTTGTTTCCGGTCCAGGGAAGACATGGCTTGGCAGTTCGGGCTGGACTGTTCCCATGAGGCGCAGGGTCAGACTGATTTGCATATGGCCATGTCTGAACTGGGGTGGTGGAGTGAGCTAAAGAATGATGATGGATTAAACCCAGATCAGTTGACTGGGGGTGAGTGTTTGATTTGCTCTTACGCTCCGTCCATCATCCCCTTTGGTATCGCTTTGTTCACCCTAAGTTGGCAGGGTATGCCCAGACGTGGGTCCCTTGCTCACTTTGTCACTGGATTCAAGATAGCCTGGCTGATGAGGGTTTTGAACCCGAAACCGGTCCTAGAATGCTTGTTTCCGGTCCAGGGAAGACATGGCTTGGCAGTTCGGGCTGTACTGTTCCCATGAGGCGCAGGGTCAGACTGATTTGCATATGGCCATGTCTGAACTGGGGTGGTGGAGTGAGCTAAAGAATGATGATGGATTAAACCCAGATCAGTTGACTGGGGGTGAGTGTTTGATTTGCTCTTACGCTCCGTCCATCATCCCCTTTGGTATCACAATTTAAGTAATGGCAAACTATAATTTCTAATTCAAGACTATGTAATAAACTGTTGTGCAGTATTTAAATAAAAAAAAACTGAAGCTAAATATCGGTTTGGACTCCCGTTTTTCTTTCCGCAATTACTCCGCAATGATCGCAAATACATCACAAACACGCGGAGACAGGAACCTCGTTTTGAAAGAGAGGTAAAGGGTTCAAAGATGCTAACCATTCACAAGTGGAGATACAGTAGTCTAAAATGAAAGACATGATTTAATTTGCTGCCTTTCTCATGATCATAGAGTGGAAAGTTGAATAGGTTGCCATTTTATAGTTGCTTTCTACGAGAGTGGTGTACCATTCTTGTGCTTAGTTTTTACAAATTTTAACAGTGTCAAAACTATCTAGAAACAGCTAAAACAATTATATAATTTACGAACTAAATTCACTGGTATGTATATAACTTTTAAATTATTTAAAAATTTTACATTAGAAATCAAGATGTACATGGTAGTTTGATTAAAAAGAGTATCACAGTGATGTAAAAATAAATATATCAGATGAACTGCATCTGGCAGAGGGTATGTGTTTAAGATGTTAGTAGTGTTGAAAGTATTCATGAGCAATGCCTTTAAAAATGACAATGTTTTAAATGTCTAAGCATCATGTGCAGAACAGACAGATCTATGTAATTTGCATTCTGGGAATTGTAGTACTTTTAGTCACATTATTAAATAGGAGTAGTGTAGTCATTCATAAAACATAAGAAAATGTGCTGTGCCTGTATATGAATTATAAAGTAGTAATACTTGTTAGGTTTGTATTAGTAAGTGTTTGTCAATGTGATTTTTAACTTATATGACCGGTTAGCATATGTTTAGATGGTGAGATATGGTTTTTCTGGTTGCAGATAGTTATATGTATGATGAGACTCTTGAGTTTACTTGAAGATGTAGAGAACTATATATTTTTTGAAAGATGGCCTCAAGGTGTATATCTATTATGAAATCACATATATGTTTACATGGTTATATATTTTCTTTAAGACCATTGAAATTTCATGTATGTGGTGGGGTTGGTGCATTTCATTAGACATGCTCTGTTTAAAATTGAGTAGGTTAATAGTGCAGAATGTCTTTTGAAAATGTGTGTGCTAGCTTAAATTGGTGTGTAACTTTTCTTTGGGAAATGGTGAATATATGTTTAAATGACACAAGAAATATTTGATAAATAATGTAGGTATGCCATTAAGATAAGGTTTTGTGCTTTGAAAAAGTGAGAATTGTTTTTATCAGTTTTAGAAACTTACCAATGCATGTGCACACTGAGTAACAGAGCAATGTAAGCTCCTAGAGAGCCATGTACCCAATTATATATCAAGTGTGATATCTAGACTTCACTTACAGATAGCTCAGTAGAAAAAGATAGATACACTAAAACAGGTAGTTTCATACCGACAGGAGGACTTAAACAATGAGTCATAGATATAGTCACAACTGTTATGTATCTAACAACAACGGAGGTACTTTCACAGTAAGCCAGGCACTAATCAGGCACTCATCCAATCAGCCAGTCACTACTAAATCATTCATCAAATCACTTATGCACTGTCTACGCACTTATTCAATTACCCAGGCACTACATATGCACTCTTGCAATCATGCAGGCACTAATTATGTAGTCATTGAACAATGCACGCACTACCCATGCATTCATCCTATCACCCAGGCACTAACCATTCACTTATACAATCACCAAGGCTGTACCTATGCAGTCATTCAAACACACAAGCACAGCCTATGCACTCATCCAAACACTCACTTATAGCTATGCACTCATCGAAATACTGAGGAACAACCCATGCACTCCTCTAATTACGCAGGCAGTACCATTGCAGGGAACCTAACACCCATCCAGTACCTATGCACTCATTCAATTACTGAGGCAATACTGTTGCACTAATACAATCACCCCAGTAGTATACTTGCTTTCATGCAATCACTAAAACTTTAACAATAGACTCATGCAATCATTCAGACACTAGTCATGCACTCATCTGATCAGCCAGGCACTATTGATGCACTAATTCAAATATCCAGGCACTACCCGTGTACTTGTCTAAACACCCAGGCACTATCTGCTTTCTCAGCCAAAAACACATCGGCACCATCCATGTACTCATCCAATCACTGAAATACTACTCATGCACTCATCCAATCTGCCAGGTGCTATGTATGCACTAATACAATTACATATGCACTATCTATGCACCCTATAAATCACCTATATACTATGCATGCACTCCTGCAATCATCCAGGCACTAGAGTTGCACTCATTTAATCATCCAGCCACTATCTATGCATGTATTGAATTATTGAGGCATCAGTGATGCACTTTTCTAATTATTCAGGAACTACTCATGCACTCATCCAACCACCCAGATAGTAGTGATATACTCATGCAAACACGCAGGGAGTAACAATGCAGATATGGAACGACCCATGGAGTTCTCACATACTCAGGGCATCATCCAGGCAATACCTGTATTCTCAGGAAATCACCTAGGCACTACCTATGCACTCATTCAATCATCAAGGGATTATTCATGTGTTCAACCATAAACACATGCATTTACAAGTTTTAGTGAGGAATATGTAGTCTTTTAGAACAATCTGGTGAATTATAAATGCAACCTATCACACACACTTTGCATGTACTCAGAAGAATTAGTGAGCTATATGCTCTGTTAGAGATTAATGTGCAGATTTTTATATGCATTGTTTCGCAAAATTTAAATGTGATACATTTAAGTAGAAAAGTACTGAGATACTAAATACACCAGTGGCACAGTAGTAGAGAGGTACACAAGTAGCTCTTATGTTGTGTTTTTGGATTTACAGTGTTGAGACACTGTATGTACTTCTACACTGATGTTCATTTTAAAATTTACTACAGAAGGAATAAACTGGTCTTTCAGGTTGCCCCTGTGATCCTTTTCCCCCTTCCGTTTTCAATCAGTTTTCCTGATTGAAAACCAAAGGGGGGAAAAGGATCATAGGGTGAACCTGATTTCGCCAGATCATAGGCCACAGTCTCTCCTCCATTTTCAACTTTGTTTATTACAGGAGTTTTTCCATCCATATGGAAAAGGACCTCTATATTACCTCTCCTGAAGAAATGCAACCTGGACTGGGCCGACCCCAATAACTACAGACCTATCTCGCGTCTCCCACTTCCGGCCAAGATGGTGGAGAAGTTAATGAACACTCAGCCAATTATTTACACGACAATCACCTTCTGGATGAGACACAATTTGGCTTCAGGTCAGGGCATAGCACAGAAACGGCCTTGAACAAAGCCACTGAAGAAATCAGGGCAGTACTAGATGACGGGTGTGCGGCTGCACTCATCCTTCTCGATGGTTGTATGTCGTTACAACGCATTCCGTTGCAACGCATGCCTTTACCACGCATGCGTTACAACGGAATGCTATTCCCACGCATAACCTTTACCACGAATATTCCTTTACCACGCATACCTTTACAACGATTTTCTTTGTAAATTTATGCATGGTAAGGGCATACTCTTGGTAAAGGTTATACCCCTCCCCTGTACCGTTACGTGACCCCCCAGCCCCCAATCCTTCTTATAATTACCCCTGCCCTGAACCCTCAATCCTTATATATATATATTTTTTAAAACTAAAATTCCCCTTACCTCTTCACGTCGTCTCCTCTGCTTCATCTTCCTTTTTCATGTCGTACGTCGTAAAGAGGAAGCGGAAGTTTCTTTCCGTTTCCTCTCAAACGACGCCGATTGCCTCCACTTTGCGACGTGACATCAGGTTCGTGTTTTTTTTGGGGGGGGGGAGACCCCCCCAAGCCCCCTTTTTTTTCCCCACGCTTTTTTTTTTATTTTTGGGGGGAGACCCCCCAAGCCCCCTTTTTCTAATTTTAGCCTTTACCACACATGCCTTTACTACGTATCTCGTAGTAAAGGTATGCGTGGTAAAGGCTTTCGTGGTAACCACGCATGCGTTGTAATGCATGCGTGGTTAAGGTTTTCGTGGAAACGGCCGCGTTGTAGTGGCCGTTTCCCCTTCTCGATTTGTCGGCAGCGTTCAACACTGTTGACCACAAGCTTCTGATTAGCCACTTGAGCTCCTTAGGAATCAAAGATAAAGCACTATCACTAATCTCATCCTTCCTTTCAGGAGTTTGTTCCACGGTCGATAAGTGGATGCATGTATGGTGGCCTTAGGTATGTTGATTTGTGGTGTATTCTGTTGGAGCTACCAGATTGTGATCTGACAATATGACTGGAGTAATCGTTTGAAAGGTAACTAGTTCTGGATTGACATCTAGGATGTGTGCAGCGATGTGTGTGGGTTTGTGGACAATCCAATGTAGGTTCAGCATGTCTGGGCTAGTGATGATAGTTCTTGGATGTAGGTCACCAAGGATGTAAAGGTTTGAGTGTAGTGTCATAAGGTTTGAAACGGAGTCTAGAAAGGTGTCTGGGAATGTTGCATTGCTAAGTGGTGGTCTGTAAAGAAGGAGGAAGTTACAGGAGGAAGTTGGTGAAGGGTTACATCTGGTCATGAGGGCCTCACAACCGTGTATGGAAATTTTGTCAGCTTTGGCGAGATGTATATAACAGCTAGTCCACCTCCTCTTTTGCCTATGCAGTTTTGCGTAACAGTTTGATAGCCTGGAGTAACGGCTCCATGCAGCACTGCAGCCATGTCCTCTCCCAACCATGATTCACTTATGAAGAGTGAGTCAATGTGTGTGTCATTGAGTAGGTCGTAGAAGTGGTGCTTGTTTTTAGAGATTGGTCAAGCATTTATTAGTAGGCAGTCTAGATATTGTGTTATGGTAGTGGTGTGACTTTGTTTGCTTGAGGAGTGAGTAGTACTCTTTGAACTTGTAGCATGTGTTTTATTAGCAATATTTATTTATTTGAAAAGTTTTATATAGGACTGGCTAGACCCGGAGGTATCGGAGCGCTTTCCATGAAGACGAACATTGTTTCAGAGCATAGTTACAAGTTACATGAGTTACTGGAGTGAAGTTACATGCGTTAAAAACATAGATGTAAGGAAAAAAAGCAGGCAAGGGGAGAGAGATTAAGGGGAGAGAGGATAGGAGCAGGGGAGGTAGACCAAGAATGAGAGGGAAAGAGGTGGGGGAGGGTGAAGGAAAACACAACCGGGAGACGAGGAGAAACAGTGTCCGACGTCCGGTGTGCTGTGATCCCAGTGGAAGAGGTATCATTCCCACACTTCTGCTGTGTGTGGTTCCCTCAGCGCTGTGGACTCTCTCAGTGGGGTCTCTGAAACTCCAGGGCATAAATATTGGATCCCTCCCCAACAAGGGGAGAAGGAGTGCTTTGGCAAGGGGCGCCATTCCCACACCTCCGTTGTGTGTGGCTCCCTTAACGCGGTGGACTCTCTCAGGGGGGTCTCTGAGACTCCTGGGTATAAATGCTGGATCCCTCCCCAACAAGGGGAGAAGGAGTGCTTTGGTAAAGGGCACACACAATGGTGGTAAATTTAGGGATAATGATGTATTGCGTGGTATAACAGTTTTAGAATCCGCCCATGGGACATTGTCATTGTCAGTCCAGGCAGGATGTCTCAGTAGTTGGAGACCTTTGTGGCTACTTTTTGGTGGGGAAAGGACTGCGGCATGAATCTGTCCTGCTAAGTGCGCAGCTCACCTTCTGACTCGTGGGGCTCTCGTGTAGAATGGAAGCAGGTAGAGCCTTGCTGGATGGTTGTTGTGCGCTCGGTGGCAAAGCTTCCAGGAACCAGATATGCAGGCACCATTATGATGTCAGGTAATTGCAAAAGCTTGAACCACTCAACGATGGTAAAAATATGTGGGCTTCCCTTAATAGCGGCAGAGCAATGGTGAGGGACGCTTATGCACGGTGATGTTAGGTCAGCGTGAGGGGAGTAAATGCTACTGCAACAGAAAGTAGACGCCATCTTAGGGTCATGCAACACGCTGCTGGATAAGTGTTTGGATAAGGTTCGGATTCCGACGTATAGGAGAGAGGATCGGGAGGAGACCGAAAAGTCTTTAGCCCACAGACAGGTGAGTGATCCTAGTGAAGATTCGATGGAGCGATGGATTTCTCAGCAGGCAGTCATTCAGGCAGAGAAAAGGACAGCCACCAACACTACATAGTAGCAAGAGACTTTAGTGGAGGCGTCGTGATATTCGTGATAAGCGTTAGTATAACTGTATGAAGATAGCCATCATGTTGTTTTTCTATATCGTAATCCTCGTCCAGCAGGTTTAGATGGCATTTTGTTGGGTCCGCGTGTGTAGGTGGTGGTGATGGTGTTTAAGAGTGAGTTGGTGAGCTGTGTTGTTTTTGTAGAGTAGCCTTGTTGTGTAGCAGACATGGACATGTGAAGTTGTGAAGAGTGGCATGTTGTTTATTTTGTTTGCGTTTGTTTAGTGTGCAAGGTGTATGGGTTAGGGGTGTTGGTGGAGCATGTGGTTCATGTTTTAAGGCTCTAAATTGTGCAATGGATGAGAGGTGGGTGAATGAGTGTTGTGTTGGGGTGTTTGTGGTAGGTGTTGTTGAAGATAGAAGATTTGGGAGTAAAGATGGTTTAGGATCTGTATTATTTGTGTAGTCATGAGGGTGACAGTGGGTGTTTGTTCCTATTTTGTGTCGAAATATAGTAAGAAGTTGTGCGTGTGTGAGATTTTGATGTGCTGGTATGTGTGTTATGTTCTGTTTATGTGGAGTAGTGAGATGAGATATTGATCTAGTGAATTTCTGTGAATGATTTGAATGTAAAGTACTGTTGGTGAGTGGAAGTTGAGTTGTAAAGGGGTGGTGACGTGCGTTGAAGGAGAGTGTATGTGGTGTGTAAGAGGGAATGGGCAGGGATTATGAGTGTTTGTTTTAGATATGGTAGCAGGAAGAGGTAATCTGTGTGGTGGAGTGGAGTGTAAGGATTGTTTAGTTGTGTGATTTTGGTAGAAAGAGGCGGAGGCTGTTGTTGTTGGTTGATATGAGAAGGTTGAGTATTGGGTTGGTGGTGATGGAAAGGGGCCTGATAGGAGAAAGTAGAGGGTAGAGCTGGCGTTTTGTATGAACAAGAAGTGTGTTTGTAGGGATTAAGGTTAAGTATAGTGTGGGTTTGTGTTGTGTTGGTGATGTGTGGATTTGATAGTGGCATAGGACAGAGTGTTGTTTTGTTTAAGAGTGAAGGTGCCATTGTGTGGCAGTTGGGGTACAAGGCTGTATAAATGTGCTTTGTGGGGTTTTGTAGTGGTTGTTGAGACATTGAAGTGTGGATATGGCTTGTTTGTTGTAAATGAGCAGTGTGCATTTGCTGAGAGTGTATTATGTTTGTGCATGTGGATGGGTTAGGGTGGTAGCTGGTAATTGGAAAAAAGGGCAGCATTTTTGATTGAAGGCCCGAGCAGGCCCAGAAAGGCAAGTGCCTTTGTCCTCTCCACCCTTCGCCACGACGCCCAGGCTGAGACGCCCTGAACCCTAAGGTTAAATTGCCCATGGTTAGGTGACCTCTGGCCAATGGGAGCCCTAACCGATCAGAACCCTAGGCCTAAGTCCTAGGAGCAATGTGAGAATGTGTTACCTTCCTGTTTCAACATGTTTTCAGTGATGTTAAAGCGTTGCCTCTTACTACGTCCAGGGTACCATGCCACCAGATTACCTATATTCTCCAAAACTCCACACATGCTGGTATTTTAACATTGATTTCACGCTGTATTTAAGTGTGTTTTCTCACGTCTGGAGTCTTCTGTCCTGGGGTGCGGGTTTAAGTACTCCTGCGTGCGTCTGGACACGTGACATTTCTGCATCATGTGATCAGTTGGTAAGATGGGAAATGAAGTTCTTCCCCTTCTTATTTACTAAACCGGCTGTTGAAACCCCCAAAAGCTATGACACTGTATCGAGGTTGTTAATATTCACTACATCGCTTACCATTACATCATCAAGGTGAGTATATATTTACTTTCATTCTTACACTATACTTAACTTGTGATGTAGAGGTCAGGTTGTCATCGATGTAGTGGATGCAGTAATTTTGTTATGCAATATATCACACGTGATAGACGGGGTTAGCATTAACCCTGGGCAAAGCACTATGCTACGCTCGCGTAGTTTGCGAAGTTTGCGCTACTTCGCACTACGCAAATTGCACGTAGCACAGTGCAAACACGCGTAGCGTAGTGCAGCGGTCATTTTTTGCTTGCTCGCGGTCCTCAACGTCAAGTTGGCGACCGCGAGCAAGCAAAATGACATCCCGGCGAGACTTTTTCCTCGTTCGCGATCAGCAACATCAAGTTGCCGATCGCGAGCGTGGAAAATAAACCTCCCGGCGAGATTCTCAACGCGGGGAGGTCAGGTTTCTCATTGCGAGTGGTCGCGTATGCTCGCGACCGCTCGCGATGAGAAACTACCAGTCCGCGTTGAGAAAGCTGCAGCTCGAGTAAAAATCTACTCGAGCGGCAGTAAAAGACAGCTCGCAATGTGCAAGATGCCGTTTTCAATGATTGTACAGTGCGGACAAGCATCCGGCACTGTGCAATCATCGCGAACAGCGCACTACGCAGTTCGCGTAGTGCTACGCGTAGCTCGCGTAGTGCGAAGTGCACTTCGCGTAGCGCTACTTCGCGAACTACGCCCAGGGTTAGTTAGCATCACCTCCAGCACCCCTTGAGATGATCAGACCTCTCTGGCACACCTTGAAATTACTGAAATATTTCAGGCGGCCCTGTAGGAATTTCTGATAAATCCAATATATTTATGTAGTGAATGTATTTGAAAATTATGTTGTAAAGTTCACATTTGGATTCCATTTAACAAAAAAAGTCATGGGGAACCAGTCCTATGGAACTTTCCCCAAACATTGTTAAGGTTCCATCCAGATGCATGACAAATCCAGGGTTGTCATGGATCCAGGGTGATTGACTTTATTAAAGCGGTAGTGCAAATGACAGTTTATTTGAGAAATAAAGATAAAACATCTTAGCTTACAACAAATCTCTAATTGAGATAAAGGTCAGAAGCAGCCAAAGATCTTTTTCTCGAAGGTAAATAGAGAGGGACTTTGGGTCAGCCTTCTTCATAGGTCTGCCGCCTTCTGCCTTTGCTTGAATTAATTATTTTTCACATTTGGTCAGCCAGCAGGAGCACTGCAATTGTACTTTTTGGTGATTAGCAACAAAAGCATCCCGATCTGGTAATGCAGCTCATGAGTCACTTGTCAGACACTGCAGGGGATCCAGTACTTCATCTAGACTGCAGTCCCCACTCGGCTACCCCTGCACTGCAACTGCCTAAAGCTGCGGGCAAGTTCCTGGGTGATGCTGTTTTTCTCGCTGTGCTTATGGTTTTCTCTTCTATTTCAGAGAACTCTGCTGGAGGGTTTCTGTCTCTCTGATATTAACTTGCGCTCCTGCTTCTAAATGAACTGCCCAGAACCATGTTCTATCTAGAGTGTTGCTGCTGCTTAATTTTGTTTATCAAACTTTGTTCTCTATAACTGGTTATTGTATTTCATAATATCTTCGGACATAAATCTTGTGTCCTAATCATTGTTTACAAAATATTGACCCATTGGGTGTAGACCTTTTATTATTAACTCCATTAGGTGTTTTATATTTATAAATTATATTTATGACACAATATTTCTGCCAGACAATATTTTGGTGACAATATTCTGGTAGCTTACCATAGCTGGTTTTAGAGGTATTCTGCTCTAGGCTGAGGCCGTGCAATGCTGCTGTGCTAGTCTTTTCACCTCCTCAATTGCATGCGAAATTTCAATGGTGCAGATAGAGAAGGGAGAAATTAGGAGGGCAGAAAAATATATGTAGAAATTCTGCATGTGCGCGAAACACGTACAGCAGAAGTGTGGACATACCCGTTACACAAAAAAATCAGAACCCCTGCAGCAGCTGAATATCGCAGAAATTAGTTAGGTGAATTGCCACCACACAACTGTGTGGAGGAAAGGTGGGCACATTTTTTGTTTTAGAACTAAAATTTGAAAAGTGTTACTTTTCGAAGTGTTGTTTTCAGTGTTTTGAGGCCATACCTACAGGTTATTAAGAGTATTGCATCCCATTAGAACAGTAGAAACACTTGTCTTAAGAGCTGCATGCTGTGACAGCTGCTCTTTAGGTCTGGCTTAGAAACAGCTTCATGTTTTAAAAAAAAAACGAATATATACATGCACATAGAAAGGCTTTTGGTCAGAGATCCTTTTTTATTGCTGTATTACATTGTGATTCACATTTAGCTTCTGCCCAGTACAGCACACAGCATGCTGCAGTAGATCAGCCTACCTGGATTCCTTCCCTGTGAGTGATCTTAAGCTATTTGCATTGTAAATGACAATGCCTTTTATCTGTTTTAAAAACAACACATAAATAAAAGGCATTGTCATTTACAATGCCAATAGCTCAAACTCTCATAAATGCGAGACCTATTGCATTCCAAATGCTTGTTTAAATCTTTTTTTCAATTATTTGCCAATGCTTTTTTTGTGGGCATTGCCAATGTTTTGTCGAAGCTTTTTCTCATAAGGAAAGACAGCCACAAGAAGCTGAGGATGCAACATACACCAGGACTGCTGGAATCTCTGTACTCGGTCACTATTTACCTATGGGTAAAATAACAGAACTAAAATGGCAGTCTCTCTGATTTTGCTACAATCATTTTTGTTACGCTGCCCTTCACTTGTAAAAGAGCTTTTCTCATATAATTACAGCTGTGCCCTCAAGGTACTTCGTGGCCTCTAGATGTATATTTCAAGCAAATCCCAGTAAACTATATTTCGGAATGGGTATGATAAGAAATAAGTTGCATTCTTGCTAAATCAGTTGGACTCTGTAGTGGTCTTGTGTTTCCCTCATTGTTTCTTCTCTTTCTAATAAGAATGCTCGGGACCAATGTGTTCTGGTTCCGAGCATTCCCCTGTAGAATGCTGATTATTACGGTTTTGAATTATGGTTCAGTTACAGTTTGCTTGTCTATGAGCCAGCTGCTGCGCAGCACCTGATGCTACATTAAAGCATTACTTCAAATACTTCAAGTCTTTGGTGTATCGTTATTAGACTCTTTGTTTAGAAGTTCCTTATGTTGCAGTAATATATACAACGATCAGAAGGGTATCTTGAGTGTAACTGAAGTCCCTTTGCCAAGTAAAAGGAGCTTTTTTTTCAGGCAGCCGGCCACTGTCTATCGTGAGAGGCAGAGTACAACCCCACTTTGATTGTTGGCGGAGTTTTACTACTCACTTCGTATTACTGCTTGCAATGATGGGTGGGAAAGAGGATAGGAGAGAGCCATTGCTGTGGAAGTCAGAGGTTACTATGTGCTTGTGCTCACTGCAAGCTTATTCTTCCAGCCATTCTGATGAAGAAATGGAAGCTAAAAGCCCTGGAGCAGGCTAAGGGGACAAGAGAAAACAAGCATCTGCAATGCAATAGATCTCGCATTTACGCGAGTTTGAGCTATTGGCATTGTAAATGACAATTCCTGTTATTTATGTTTTGGTTTTTAAAACATAAATAAAACGCATTGTCATTTACAATGCCAATACCTTAAACTCTCGCAAATGCGAGACCGATGGCATTGCAGATGCTTGTTTAAAACTGTGTGTGGGGGGGGGTTGCAAACAGAAGGTAGCAGAAGGAACACAGATGGGAAGGGTGTAGGGAAGCAAAAATGATGGCGCAGTGGGGGAAGGGGCACGGATGGCATAGGGAAGCAAACGATAGACAGAGCAATGTGGCCGGCAGGGGGAGAAAAGCAAATGAGCGAGAGCAGCGTTAAGCTAGGGGAAAGCACACCCTTTACAGGTAATCTAAGCCGAGGAGCAAAGTGCCGCGAGCTGCCAGCTTGGAACTGAAGAACTGCTCAGTAAAGCGCTCCAATACCTTCCGGTTGGGTTCACTGTTGCAGGAGAGTGTGTCCAAAGAGACATTTGCAGCTAGAGACATTTGCAGCTAGAGACTTTCTTTCTTTTTTGGATCCATTTCACATAGCAACAAATTGAGAAAAGAGGGTAAGAGCCCTTTGTTGAAGTCATGGTTTTTAGCAAGTGAGCGCAGGAGCAAACCTAAAGCATATTCATGTTTAACATAGATGTTCGTTCAGAAAATAAACACGCCAGATCTAGCGGAATTTACATCACGCACCTTTGACCTACCTCCTGAAAGGCTTCGCTGAGTTGCCCCCTTCTGTCTCCCATGGTCCATGAAGAGCTCCCCGTTTGCTACCAGTTAAGCAAGCCGGTGGTCACAACTGCGCATTAGAGACCCTCCTGCAGTAAGAGAAACTCATTAAAGAAAATAGTGCTTACAGACTAAAGAAGACATACTGTGTAGTAACCGAAGTAAAAGGGCCACTCCTCATGGGAGGTTATAAATCAAGACAAGGCGGTACTAAGGAGGGACTAACAAGCCTAATAACGAATCGGAAGCCAGCATTTACAAAGGACAATGACACAAGCCAAGTACATACTCCAGTACAGCATGCTTCGCAGAGCAGCACATGCGCTGCCCAGGCTCGACCTAAAAAAAGGTTGCTGGGACAGATGCCTTATGTCCCTTGCAGGCCACCATCCATGCAATGGAATTTTCATTAGGCAAGTCATTTTGCTACCACATGATAAGATGCAGTTTGTGATGTGACGTATTAATGCATAGATCACCTAGCAAACTGCACACCCATCCGCAAACCAGTCAGCGTGCAGATGGAGCATCGTAGAGTGTGAATGGGTCTGCGTACATTGGGCTCCATGTTCTTTATTTGTTCATTAATCACAGCTACATACACCGTGTCTCTGGCCAGGATCTGTGAGCAAGAAATGTGCATAAGGCAAGTAACAATGAGGGTGGGAGACCTGCCCAGGCAAGGAGGTGTGCATACAGTACTCGATCTGGTTCATTCAAGCATTCATTCACCTACAGAGCCAACCCTTAACAGGGAGAATACAGTTTCAGAACAAGGATGAATACAAGGACTTGCTTGCAAAGTACCAGCACGCAGGAAATATAGCCCTGTAGGTCTCACCTGCCCTTAGTAATAGTCTCTTTACAGGAGAGAATAAGGCCCTGAACTCATTCTGAGCTGAGTCAGAAAGGCCAATGGAGTAGGGTCAGAGTCAGTCAGCACCATTTTAAGGGCCTTTCAAGCGATGTGCTCAGCATGATGCCATGTTCCCGTCCTGAGTTTTCATTTCACAAACCATTGTTTTCAGCTGCGTTTATCCAGTTAGCCAGGGTGGGAAGCCCTCTGCTTCCATGGAAAGAGGAAATGTTGCCCCTCCCCCGGCTGGTATGTCTGACTGTCCTTCCACGCTCTCTCCCCGCGATGACATCACACTAATTACGAACTCATCACCAGGGTAAACAGGTGCCTGGACAAATCCTGAATTCAATAAAGCGCCCTGTTTGCTAAAGAGGTGAAGCGTGTGTCAGGCTTCCGTAGCTTAAACCCCCTCCCCTCCCCCCCACCCCTCACCCCCTTTCACACTCTGCACCCCGGGAGGATGTGTCACTTGGCTACAACACTCACCCATTTTGCAGTAAGAGAGGGGGCTGTAAACACAAGTCTGCATGGTAAATGAGGTTTTCTGTAGAATTTGCAATTCTTGTGAGCTTTCAGTGTGTCGAAGGGTTCGGGATCTTTTCGAACATTTCAAGAAGTTTTGTTTCTGTGAGAATTCACTGAAAATTTGTGGTTGGTGATTTGTTCAGCTCCACTTCAGAACAATTTACAGCTGCCACCAGCATCTGTCTTTTAGCCACTTTAAGTTTTCCACCCATGAAACGACAGGACTCCTGGGCAAGAAATGCACTCACTACGTGACAATATGGGGGCAGCCCGAAAGGTCGGCAGTGCTGCCGAGGTCAATATGACAACGCGACCATCCCGCTACCCCTTCGCCAAGCAGCGCCTTTACCACATGGAGGCTTTTCTATAAATCGGAACCCTTCCAAGCCTTGCCTCCGCATACCTCACAGAGGAGGCCTTTCTGTGACGCGAACCCCCTCCAACCCTTTGTGCGGAGAGGTACGTTACATCACGGGAAACAAAAGCCTTTCAAATCTTTTGTGCTTAGCCTCCAATGTACCTGAAGGAAGAACTTCCCTAAACCGAAACCCTGCCTGCCCTCCATGCCGACCTACACTTCTTCACGTGGAGGGCTTTCCCTTTTCGAGAATGGAAACCTCCTCCAAGCCAAGTCTCACTATGCCTCATGGAAGCCTTTCCGTAGAGTCCTTCCAGCCCTCCGTGCCAGGTCGCACTTCACCTCACAGAGGAGTGAACTGCTCCTGACAGGACGTTCACACGCAGCAACACATCGGCTAAATGCGTTTTGTACCAAAAGCGCATTCAGGCAGAAACAAACAAAAACAACAAGAGAAAGGCATGCAAGCATTGTGCGCGCCCCTGCTCGCTCCCGCGGCAATACTCCATGGGAGTTAACTTTTATGGAAAGGTGGGACATGCAACACCCATCAGCCATTACCACACTCGCATTTTTAAATGGCACGCAGATAAGCCAACCAATCCTAAGCAAAGGAGGAGTCAGACTCCACAAACTAGATACAACAGATCGCCTATAGCGCAAGCGCTGTTTAGGCTCGACCTAAAGACGGAGCTGTGTAGAAAAAACAAGCCTTGGGGAAAGACAATAGGTCTTGCCTTTTGGACCTATTGGATTTGCCAATGCTGTTTACTGATGCTATGCAGCATCAGCAGAGAAAAAAGAAAAGAAAAACAAAGGTGTGAGGATGCGACCACTGCATGCACGCGCCTGTAGCATGACACCGGTACCGTTTTCTTTTTATATTGACCAATCTAGGATGACGGGCACTACTTAGAACCATTAAAACATTATTTTAAGTTTGTTATATTGTTGTAGCAGCGCACCCTGCAACAAACAGAACCTGTAGGGACCTACAAAAATTGAAAAAATGTATATGCCCACTAACGGTGGGAGAGAAACGGAGGAGCAGACTGGCGAAAGCAATGGGGAGAGAGGCAATAAAAATAAACTTGGATGGAGAGGAGGTGAATAGCAGCACACGAGGAGAAGAGCAACATGGAACTTGGGGATAAGCTCACAAGAGAGAGTAGCACATGAGTAAGAGACAACATAGACGAGAGAGAACAGCATAGAGCCTTCTGGGTATTTGATCTGTTGTTTGGGGGAGACAAGCAGCTCATGAATGAAAGAGGAAGAAAACATAGGCTCTCTATTGGAGGGCTGAACAAAAAGATACAAATAGTTACCTAAAAGTGAGCAGTGGAAGAATACAAATTAGCCAAGAGAACGGATGGTAAAGAGGCTATGCTCCAAGGGAGAAATAAGCACATGATGGGCAAAGCAAATCATCAAATAAGAAACAAGTAATGAGTCACAATAAAGCCAACCAATGGTAAGCATTGCACGAACTTTAAGCCCTCTGTAAGTTTTGGTAAGCAGAAAATAGGTCTTTCATAATCACAGTTTGCTCCGTCTGGTAGCTGAGACCTAAAAACCACACACCACCTCTTTGGTCTTGCACATTCCAAGAAGACAGTGGCTTTTATTCAGCGATGGCTTTAGGGTAGTGCGACTGGTGCCACCAAATCAGACTGCAAACTGAGAGAGGGAGGGCGCCATTTGCGCTTTGACCGGAGGGGACAGAGCAGACAGAACAAGCAATAACAGGCAAGATAAGAGCAGCTCTCAGAGATTTTTGTGTGTCCAACAATCTTCAGGGGGTATTAATAATGGGAAGATAACTCTGGTGATCAGTGCACATGCGGGAGAGATTTGTGTTTTGCCTAATCACAGTTTTGACTCATTATAAAGTAGCACAGAGGGATAATGTGCCTGCTGCACATCACAACGTACAGCATGCTTGTCATCGATGTTTATTTTATGTAGCTAGCTCAGTGTGGGTTACTAATTTTCTCTCGGAGTTCGTTTTGTTACAGTTCATGTTACAGTCCTTCCAATATATAATATGGCACAGAGCTTTGAACTAGCATCAATGAGCACACTAACTGCAAGGCATGGATTTGGAACCATATTTTTTTCTCAATCTTTCATTATTTTAATGTTGCTAAAAAGGGTTGCTTTGGGTAGTAATAAGCTCTTATTAGTATAAACCACCCCAACTAGTGTGATACATGTATTTCATGACTAAGCACACTAGAAATGTAAAGCCTACTATCATGGATGACATGTATTCTACATTTTACGATCCCCATTATCTTTCTTATACATTGATTTACATGCTTGTATGATACATTGTCTCTGTATATGGTGTGTGTTGTAAAGTGCTCAAATACCCTTCATTGGGCTGAGTAGCATTATAGAAAAATGTATTAAATGTGAGAGACAGGTTATGGAGACATGAGGCGCACCATTGGAGAGTGGCTCTAGAGAAATTCATGGCGAAGGACGCCGTTGGGTGGGAGGGTCGTCAGCAAAGACGTCACAACTGGCCCCACCAATGCTTAAAGGTGGCCCTGCAATTATCTGCCTGATCTGTTTAAAATAAACAACAGGTGTCTGTAAAGTATCAGTTGAATGGAAGCAATTTTTTTGTCCTCTGGAGATGTACGTTTCTACGCATTTTGTAAATCTAATTTTAGTAATTAATTCTCCTTTGCCAAATGTAAGCCTTTTCATGAAAAATTTTCAGAGGAAATTACTTTCAAATAAGTGTTCGAATGGCCTCCTCAGAACTTGGACTTTGATAGGGCAGGAGAATTACTACTGTAATTCCATGTGATGGTTAGTTATTCGGTAGTTGTCTGAAAATAAGAATGGCAGTCAGTAGCGGCTGGCAGGGGAGGGGGTAGCATGGCGGGGGCAAAATATACATTTTAAAAAACACGTACCTTCTGACAGCCGCCGTCCCTCCTCGGCTTCGCTTTTTCCTGCTCTGAGTGCAGTGGGGTGACGCTCCTCTGCCTCAACGGAGAAGCCGTCCCTGATGGCTGTACTTCCGTCTTATTAAATGCTGCAATAGGTTTAATGACATACATGCGCTCCTGCTCTCTCAGACACACACGACGCACTCAAACAATCCAACCGACCCAGTGCTTAAATGGAAATGTCCTTAGTATCGGACAGTACCTGCCCAGTAAAAGCACTGACCTGACCACTTGTAATGTGTATGCCTAAGTCTTCTGAATCTGTAAAGCTCGTGCCTCTGAAAATATTCCTCGTGTGACCAATATGAGAAAATGTACTAACTCGCTTTCTTTTCTGCTCACTCAGTTTACTGTTACTAAGCACATTAGTTGTGCTAAAATGCATCTGTACTCAACTGGCATAGTACAAACGTACACTTGCATAGCTGGCATAGTCCTACTGCCATCCTCCTGGTAAACACACAGACACACATACACACAACACTTAACCAATTCTTTATGCCACGTATGTTGCGAGTTTACAGTACTCTGGATAATTTAGCCCTTATTACCCTCAAACTGGCATGTCAGGCTCCCCAATGTGATATTCTTACAAATCTGAGATACACAAGAATGCTGTCTAACTCTCTCTTCTTAATAGTTATTCACCCTCCTGCTCTCTCACTCAGTGAGACACTCAATATTTCACCAACTCACTGGGTTACTGTGTCACTTGCACACTTATTCATTTGTCCACTCAGTTTCTTCATGACTCATTCGGTCACACATCTTCTGTCCAAGTGGTGAACATTTCCCTAAGTGTTCTTAAAGTTACTCCTTCACCAGCACATCGTTGAGCTCCTAGGCTGAGCAGTTTTTTGTAAATTGCAAGTTTCTCAGCGCGCTCATGCAAATCCCTTGTTCATGTTGGGTCCACCTGCTGCCATCCTCCTAACAATGCAGTCAGTGGTTCCCATAGGGAAGCGCTTCTTGTAGACCTGCACACTTTTGAGAGCCACGAGCGCGACCTGAAGCTTCTAGCAGGAGCCACGAGCTCTCAGGGAGCCGCTGTCAGTTCCGTAAATTAGTGGTAGCCAGTGTTTTAAATGGGGAAAAAAAAGTGCAGGTACTCATCAATTTAAGCAGTGAATGGAGGAGGGGCAATTGTGGGTGGGGCTAGAGGCGGAGCTTGGAGGCAGACAATTAATGGGAGCCACATTTTCTTGGTACCAATTGTGCTTGATAATACAGAAATATTTCTGCTAACTGTAGAGTATTTGGTTTTTCCTCCCATGTGCAAAAGGTTACGTTTATTATTGTGGGCATGTCATACCAATGCAGATTGTCTCTGAGCCTAGGCACATATGAAACATAAACATCATGAATTTTCTTATTGTGCACAACAACAGCTATTGCAGGCAATTTGACTAAGAAACCTGGATAACGATAGGCCTATTCCTTTTGGCCTCCATTCTTTAGGGTACACCTTGCACCTTTACATCCCTTTCCTCTCTGTTTCCTCCTCCACTTTTCACACAGTAAACATCAAAACTGGTCACAGAACCAACCCAAAGTAAAGGGAACATTTTCAATCTGGTTTTCAACACAATGCAGACTACAATACTGTCTTAGCCATCATCTATTATTCAGCAGGCACCCACTATGGTCAATCAAAACCATCCACAGCTCCTTCAATGGGAGCACGAGGTACCTAATGTGAGCAGTGGGCAAGTGAATTGATTACAGGGAACTAGTGGTGACACATGTGATGAATGGCTTATATAAATGGCTGAGATGAACGCAATGGGATGAGTTGAACTAGCATATGTCAACGTAAAATGAATGAAATGAACAAAGAGAGGCACTAGAGTAAGCAAGGCAAGCACAGGGCAAATGTGCCTTGAACTGGCTGGGTCAGGTAAGAATTGTGAGGAGAGAAAGGATGGGTCAGTTAAGGCAGGTTGAGTAAATCAAACATGGTGGGTCAGTGCAGAGTGGAAGAGCCAAGCATATCTTGCATGATGTAAGCAAGAGTTGGCAAGGAAAATACAGGATGGGTGAGTCAAGCACAGGTGAGCAAATGGTGGTCTAGATGATGACCGATTGAGTAAAGCAAGTAATCTGGGTCTGTGGGAGAGGCAAGTACAGCTTGCATAAAGCAAACAGAAGATGTGCAAGGCATGTAAAGGCTGGATAAATCCAGCACATTGTAGGTACAGTGGGCACCTAAAGGTCAGGAGACCATGGGATTTTAATGTAGTTTTTGTAGCATGTACCAGGTCTCTTGGGCATTTGAGAGATGCAAAAGAGATGTTAGTACAATTTTCTAGCATTTGGGTGTTCCCTACAACATCTCTCCAGATAGTACAAGCATAGACATTGGGAAAAAACATTTTGGTTTCAGAAAAGAGCTTCATATGGAAGGTGCAAAAAACAAAGAAGGTTCCACCCCTGCTTCTCTTCTTTCCAAAATAATGGATCACCAACAAAAGACTTTATGCATGGTCTGGACTTTATGTGCAGTCTGGACTTTATGCGCGGCCTGACTTCCTCAAACAACAGAGACTCTGGCTGTAATACTAGCCCAGAATGCAAAGGCTGTGTTGCTTTTCACTAAATGTAATTAAAACTTTGCTTTACTGCAATATGAAACACGGGCAAACTCACCTCTGTTTCTTGATACCTCTCATTGAAAAACACACAAACAAATTAAAGAGGCCATCTATTGAATACTGTCACACTAGATCTCAAAACCCCGTCTGACATCATCAAACATTCTATAGTACCTTTTTTGAGAGAGATGCTGGCCTGGGCTAAGAGAACTGTGTTGTTTTCTTAGACTGGAGAGTCCTTTAAGGGGTATGAGTTGATCAGTTTTTCAAAAATAGGACAACACCACGCTTAATGCATAATCGCACCTTTTCAAGATCACCTATGGTGTGAGAGGCTCAGTAAAGACAAAATGTTTTTTTTAAAAAAGGGTTTGAGGAAGTGCCTGAACAAGAAGACAGAATGTGAGGAGGTTACACCTGGACACAATTACACTAGTCATAAAGATTAAAGTCAGTACGTATCATGAGAGTGTGCGTTATTTTGAAGACCATTCTTTTTCAAGCCACTCATTTCCCTTTGTTTTTCTTGGCCATCTCCTTCTGCGTCTCAAAATCCATGAGATTTTATTCAACACCTCTTTTTCAGTGCCAAGGAAACCTGTTTATTATCCACAGTCTGTTGAACCCTAGCATCCATGCATGAACACCCCCCCAACCTCTTGCTTTCTCACCTGCAGTGTTCATTGACTGCCTGCTCTCCCATGCCTGAAGGATCTTTATCTTGTGTTCTGCGGGTCATCTGCCTCTCACCCTCAGTCTGGCAAACCCTGTAGTATGGACTTATGCTGCCTCTTGTTCACACAGACCTGGCTGGACTCCATTAGGTGGTTGTGAGCTCGTCTTCCCAGACTAAACACGTTTATACACACATACTCACCCATCACATAAAAAAACTCACACACATTCACGACCACTCACACACAATTTGATTCAGATAACTAGCTTGCACATTTACCTCATGTTAATAGCCAGAAAACCTGAACTCGAACTGGCCCGTCTGAACCTATGGTGGACACCCCTTGTCCACAATAATCTCTCAAAAGTCAGAAAAAGTAATATTAATGCACACAATTAAAGGCATGCAAACATGAGACGAGGTTGTAGATTACAAAACTGATGATGGAGTTCATTTTTTAATGGGCTACTAAACTAAAGACATTCAACCCTAATCTTAAGGGCATGGGAATTTAATTAATTGTTGGTAGGTGGATATCATTGACCCCCGAAGGGGGCCTATGGAATTTTCAAATCTTTTGATAGTAAAAAGGATTAAACCCACAACTGTAGAATCAGTTTTTCCTTCGAACCTCAAGTCTGTCTAAATTACTCCATCCCAAAGTTCTGTTAGAGAAATATGTAGTGGATTCCCAATTTCCTTGCTTTAGTGCACTCTGCCCCTTGAAAAGTCAATGGAACAATTGGAGCATGCACATCACTTAACCAGATTAATACTGCAATTCGGATGAGTATGTGAAACTTGTCAAATGGAGACGGGTAGAGACAGTAGTGTGCATGCTGATGGACTGTCTGCCTGCCCTACAATGGACTGCCTAGCTGAATGATAATCGCCCAATATATGGTAGCAGCAGCGTCGGATTGGGATCACAATTCGGCTTGGGCACCAGCAAAAAAGTGGCCCACGTTCCCAGATCATGCCTGTTCCTGAAACAGCTAATCTCATTGGGCTCATTTTTAGACACATGTTTGATAAATTATGTATTTTAAAGCTCATAGATCCAGAAATATCGGCAAAAACTAGAAGCACTACATTTTGGCCAGGCGGGCGAGGTGAAATAAAGTGGCCCGCAACTCCTGATCTGGCTATGTTTGACACCTGGCTGTTTTTTTTACCGGCATTACCAGTATTCGAATGTCCTTGCCGGTATAAAAATGAAGAAAATCACCTAAAGCTGGTACTGTCTCCTCTGATCGATATGCACTTTAAAGTTTAAACAGTAAACATAAGGTGAAAGTAGTTTAAAATGTGGTGTATAGCTGCTTTAATGACCCGTGACTGTTGGTTAAAACTAAAACAAGCATTTGCAATGCAATAGGTCTCGCATTTACGTGTGTTTAAGCTATTGGCATTGTAAATGACAATGTGTTTTATTTATGTTTCAAAAACCAAAACATAAATAAAAGGCATTGTCATTTACAATGCCAATAGCTCAAACTCGTGTAAATGCGAGACCTGTTGCATTGCAAATGTTTGTTTTAGGACTTGTGCCCTGGCTGCACTGATTGGCTGTCCATGGAGACACAAAAATAAGCTAGGCTGCCACTTTGGACTTATGCTGTTAAAGATGTTAAATAGAGCAGTGATCGCAATTGTTAACTCTTGAGTGATGAAATGTACAGGGGTAAAAATATGGAAAGGAATTAATTAATTATTGGTGATTTGACTATGATTTACGTTGCGGCATGATGGTAAATATTCGAATGAATTGTTGGATACTTTTATGAAGTGATGATCAATTTTGGCTACGCTCAATTAAAAAAAAAAAATGTAAAAAAATAATATCACCTTTAAACAGTCGCGATAAACCGCTCGGGAGAGTTTCAAGATATACTTAAAAAGTTAAACATGACATGATGTTGGCTCGTGGTTTGTCAGATTTGGCGGTTAAAGTCGGACCACGGTTGCGTCACGGGGAGGCAGCTGCAATGTCTGTTGACAGCTGAGAGAATCCCGACGGCGCGTACAACCTAGTGGTAGCGTTACGTGCACTTTGATTTTGTACAACAAATTCTGTGCTCGTACGCATGGATACTCTTGCCTGACACGAACAGGAAGGATATTCAGAAGAGTGGGCTATACTCGAGGTTACACCCTCAGACGGTACCCTCCACAAGGGAACTTTCGCGACGTACTTGATGTGACAAGCACGATAAGAAGTAGGAACAAGCGCGGCCGGGAAAGTGAAAGCGACCACGCTCCGTTTATTGTAACCGGATCCACAACGCGAGGAGGAATGCAGCTGCACCCTGCGCGCCGCTGCTCGCTCCCGAGACCCAAACGCCGTGGGAGGGAACATTTTAAGAAGAGGTGGGACATGCACCCGCCTTTGGCCATTTGCGTGCTTTCATTATTGAAAGCCACACGCAAAGGCCAATCAAATGTGTGGGCGGAGTCACACCCACACGGCGAAGTTTGGAGTGCTCACAAGAAGCCTCCCATAGAGCAGCGCATGCGCGCTGCGCTAGGCCCGACCTAAAAAGGAAGAAAAGCCATGTTGAAGAAATACAAACTTTTGTATTATTGTATAAATAATCCGCTCTCATTATTATGTTGCAGCCTTTGCAGACTCTGAAAGCATGAGCAAACAGAAGATTCTTTTTTATTGTACTTTTATTTATGTAAGGTGAACTAGGCCCAAGGGCAGAGATTACATGAGCACCAGTTACATTACAGAAAATCAAATTCATTTTTATTTTAGGCCTTGGACAATTAAGTCATTTGCCCAGAATCACAGGAAGTGGAGCTGAAGCTGGGACTCAAATCTATTTCCATAGTTCCTTATTCGGCAGCTCTGACCCTAACATTACATCCTCTCAATTTTCCTATCTGAGAAAGATGCCTCACAGCCTATGCAAACATAAACCCCCCACCAAGGACTGATAGACACTGGAGCGAAGGTGCTAACAACAGGCCCTCAGCGAGGCCAGTTCACTTACTCTCCCCCGTTCCCAGCCAACTATAGCTTCAGGGCGCTAGCCTGGACAGGGAGCAGCGAAGAAAAGCAGAGTGACCCTTAGGTGCCATCCCATCGCCCAATGTCCGACTTACCAATCTGATGCTGGGTAGCGTGTAATACACTCCCCCCAACCCTCCCCCTGCAGACTGGTGCTGAGAGGTGCATTCATCTCGGGTGTCACGCTGTAAGTAAATTAGATTTGTGGGGTAGGGGATAGACTCAGAGTCTCACACCTACAGTGTGATTGACTGGGCAGGGTCTGATTGGACCCTTCACTTTCATTCACAGACGACCGCAGGGCATCCACAACCCTAAACAGCCCTTAAGTGATGCAAATGAGCCACTGCGGGATTGCTCAGCAGCGGCTCTGCTCCATTCAGAGGTGTATACTGCCCCTTCCTCCATTCTGCCTTCTCTTTATCGGCAGCAGTTGAGCAGAGCACTTTCTGCGCAGCTGCACAGTCTCCAGTGCCATCGAGCCTGCCCTGCCTGACTTTCCCCTAAGAGTACCGGTACTCTCCTTGGCCAAGAAAAAGTTCTGGTACTCAAAGGGAGAAAAATAAAAAGTAGCGGTACTCCTTACCGGTGAGTACCGGCCCATTTAAAGCACTGGTGGTAGCCTCAGATTGTAGTCCATCCATATTTCGGAATTTAATGAGCTCCATTTAGCACTCTTGAATAGGGGTGGGCGTAACTTGCGTAATTTACTGTAGCCAGTGCTTTAATTGGGCCGGTACAGTCCGGTACAGAGTACCGGCACTTTTTTATTTTGAGAGGGAGAATACCGGTACTTCTCAAGAGAAATGCTATACTTTTAATTGGAGAGTACCGGCACTTCTCAGAAACAAGCAGGTACTCTAGTACAGAGTACCTGCACTTCTATTTTTCCATTTCAAACACTGACTGTAGCGTAATTATGCGAAATTACGGGAGAATGTGCAGATTTACATGGAGAGCATAACTCTGCATTTAGCACTATTTGCTTAACACAAAATGGACACGTGTCCGAATTGGACCCGAGAATGCCTTGTGCTCCAAGAATATAGCGCAAAATGTAACAGAACATAAACAGCAGCAGCCGCCCGCACTCTCTTCCTGTGCCCTTGCAGTGGGCATTTCCCCCAAAATTACCCTCAATCATGTGAGCAGGCGTAATTGCGGAATTTTCTATAATTTCGTGTCAGAAAAGTAACGCAAAATTACTCCGATTACCGTGGCGTAATCATAATTTCTGCCAGGCCTAACCTAAATTATAAAATTTGGACATTCATGAGCAAAGCGAGGCTTGGCATCAGCAACTTTCTCCTGAGGTTAGGAGCAGGATTGGATTACATTACTGTCACCACACAAGTGTAACAGCTTAGATCCTATTCCCTCAGTGACCAGGAGCGGGACACATGAACTGCTTGAGTGAGATTACTTGCAGAATTATGTCGAACTTTGTATAGCACCATCAATACAGAATCTTAAAGCATGCCCATGTTTGCTTGTGTTCACAATTAAGGCCAGACCTAGTGTTTTTGCTAATGCTTGTTATTAGGCTTGGGAGTGTGTTACCGGAGTGCTTTGATTGACTTCAGTGGCCTTGTGTACTAACTAAAATGGTATGTAATTGTGCCCTGTGTGTGTTTTGGGAAGCGTGTTGTGTGAAGCACACATGTAAACTTTAGTGAATATTCATTTTCTTTTGTTAGCATGTCACGTTTCTTTTTCAGAAAGTTATACACTCAGAAAATGTAAAGATTTTTTTTCAGAATAATGCTTCGAATGGTTTATGAAACATTAAAAATAGTATAAAAGTAAAGCTGCGTTTTGTAAGATTGCCATTGGTTTTCTGCAATAGAAACGCTGTTCAAAGGTCTTGCGAAGCAGTCCAAAACATAGATTGTGCATGCCTCAACTGTACCTGAAGTGGTTGACTATGAAAGACAACAGAATCTTTTTTCTAAGCTCTCCACCCATCTTACTTGCCATTTTCTTTTCAGACACTGCTACAAGAACTATGGTTGTTTTCGGTAGATGACAATAATTAGGCACCAAGAGTACATCAAAACACCCTTGAAGAGACAAAATGTTTTCCTTTATTATCTTTATTCCGATTTAGAGTTTGATGGTATTAGAAAATCCTCCAATATCTGGAGGAAGTGCTACATACAATTCCACCTGGGAAATTTCCGCCCTATAATGACCATTCACCGTATAGCTAGTATATTGAATGGAATTTTGCACATGGATCCATTGCAGAATTCAGCAAATTCTCTGAAAGTTTAGGGTTTTTTATTACCTACCACTTAAAATCAAGCCATTAGTCTCTTATCTCTGCTCTCATAATTCTATTTCTATGTATTTAAAAAAATTATTGAATAAATTTTTTAAGGTAGCCTTCTAGGTTTGTTGCTTAAATAGATACCCCGATTGGGGTGATTCATGCGCTCTATAAATGTTATGAATAAATAAATAAATAAATGTGATCTGCAGGGTGGGAGTCACCGAAATGCGCCCTCTTAGTCCCTAGAGCTATACTGGTCATTCAGGATTCATTGTAAGAATGGCTCTAGTCCAGACATGCTAAATGAGATCTGAGGATTGTATCTGAAAGAGACACGTTAGTGACAGATTCCTTACCTTAGAATATCCCCAGGCGTCAGGCTGGATCCGGAAAGTTTTGCGTAGCAGTACCCTTGCGCGTCGGTAGGCGGCGTCGTGCGGCTCCGCGTCCGTCGTCGGCGTCGTGATCGCCGGGATGACGTCGCGGGCAGTACTTAGGCGCCGCCCCTGCGCGCTGACGTCAGTTCTTCTTTTTCCGCGCCAGCAAGCGCAGATCCGGGAAGAGCAGTGCCCTGGTCAATTTTTGACCATACTTTTTGGTGATTTTTTCACTGTTTTTTCCAAATTAAAGGTGTTGTAGGGATGCCCGGCTTCAAGCGATGCGGCGCCTGTGCGCGGATGATGTCCGTCACCGACCCGCATTGGGAGTGTCTCTTCTGCCTCGGCCGAGGCCACGACACCGAGTCTTGTCCCGAATGCCAGGCCCTCAACCCGAAAGCTTTGCGAGAGCGGTCTCGAAAGCTCCTCGAGGCCCGGCATTCGGCTCCACGGAGGCCCCGGTCGCGTGAGAGGTCCAGGGGTCGCTCGCGGAGTGCACACCGGTCGTCGGCGTCGAAGTCTTCTTCGTCCGGTAAGTCTAAGCACAAGAAGTCCAAGAAGCATCGGACTTCGCCTCGCCGGTCTCGCGACTCGGCTGAGGCTCCTCCCGGCACCGTCCCCGCCCCCGCGGCCCCGGACTTGCCTGTGGAGTCGCCCCCGCCATACCCGCCCTTCCCGGGTTCGGGGCGGATCCGGCCAAGGTACAGGAGTTCCTGTCGGCCATGGCCCGCCTCTTCGGGCCTTCAGGCCCCTCCGGTGCGCCTTTGGGCCCCGCGGGCCCTGATGGGGTTGCTCCGGCGTCGCCGGCGGCTCCGGCCCCGGCGTCGCCCGTGCCTCCAGCCTCGATCCCGGCTCCGGCTTCGGCCCCGGCCTCGATCCCGGCTCCACAACCCCCATCGACGCCGGTCGACCTCACGACACCTCCGCCGGCGCCGATGTCTCCGGTGCCGTTCTCGACGCCGCCCTGGGCTCCGGGCGGCGTCGTCCCCAGTTCCTTCCGGCTCCGGACATGGACCCGGAGCGACGTCGCTCGACGCCGGCTCCGGCGCCGATGGGACCTTGGGTCCCAACTGTCCCTCCTCCTCCTTATTTTGAACCTGAGGAGGACCAGTTGGACTGGGAGGGGTCTGATGACCCTCTGACGCGCAGCTGTCAGTATGATGAGGACTGGACAGAGAGTCTAGGGAGGCCAGTGGTCTGGATACTTCCCCTGACACTGGCATGCTGTCTCCTCCCGTGGCTACGGAGGACGGGGCCAATTTTGGTACGGTGTTGCGTAGGGCTGCTGGGGCCTTACGTCTCCAGCTCCCTACTTTGACGGTCAAGCCTAACATCTTGACAGAGGTGCTTCAGCCGGCAGCCTCCTCTGCGGAGACTGTGCTGCCGTTTAACGACGCCCTCACTGACGTTCTTTTGGGCGCCTGGTCCAAGCCCAACACAGGGGCTCCTGTGGATCGGAACGTGTCACGACGCCATCGCCCTGCTCCGGGCGACCCCCTGTTTCTTTCTGTCCACCCCACTCCTGAGAGCTTGGTTGTCCAAGCCTCCGCTTCCCAAACCGCCATCCCTACCGCCCCTCCGGATAGGGAATCCAAACGCCTGGATCAGTTTGGGAAGAAAGGTTTTTCTTCCTCCAGTGCTGGCTTGCGGTCCGTTAACACCGCTTGTCTTTTGGGCCGATATACCCACTCCCTGTGGGATTCGGTGGCGGATGTTTTGCCCCAGTGCCCTGAGGAGGTCCAGGCACTGCTTTCCCGCGCCATTGCGGAAGGAAGGGATGCGGCCAAATACACTATCCGTTGTGGCCTTGACACCGCCGACTCGCTGGGCAGGTCTATTGCAACGCTCCGACGCCACGCCTGGCTGAGAACCACTGGTTTTTCAGGGGATGTCCAGAATACTCTCATGGACATGCCCTTTGATGGAGTCGGTCTTTTTGGGTCCAAAGCAGACCATGCGTTGGAGCGCTTTAAGGACTCACGGGCTACTGCCAAGTCCCTGGGCCTTTCTGCTACACGCCCTCCACTGCCTTCTGCTTTTCGCCCCTATCGTGGCCACGGTAGGGGCGCCCTTCACGTCAGCAGCCCAGCCACCGGCCCGCGCAGCAGGCGTCTTCGCGTGGCCGAGGACGTGGATTCCGCCGTGGCGGATCGGGCAACCAGCGTGCGGGTCAGGCCACCACCTCCAACCCGTCCGCGGCCTCCAAGCCCTCCTAGTCCCTCCTTTCAGGTGCACGGCACGCCGGTAGGGGGCAGGGTCCGCCATCACCTTCCCCACTGGCGCACCATCACCTCGGACAGGTGGGTCTTGGACATTGTCCGAAGGGGCTACTCCCTCCCCTTCGAGACCACCCCCCAGCCATGCCACCTCAATTCCGCCGCATGTCAGGGGATCACTTGGTGCTTCTACAGAAGGAAGTCACGGCCCTCTTGACCAAGAGGGCCATCGAGCATGTTCCGACCCCAGAAGTAGGGCGTGGTTGCTACTCCCACTACTTTCTGGTGCCCAAAAAGGACAAGGAGGACATGCGTCCTATCTTGGACCTCCGGAACGTCAATCGCTTCCTCCGGAAGGAGAAGTTCAAGATGCTCACCCTAGCTCAGGTCTTGACTGCCCTCGACCCTGGAGACTGGTTGGTAGCGTTGGACTTGCAGGACGCGTATTTCCACATCCCCGTCCTGCCGGCCCACCGGCGTTACCTTCGGTTCACGGTAGGCCCCGAGCATTTTCAGTTCACCGTGCTCCCCTTTGGCCTTACCAGTGCCCCTCGGGTGTTCATGAAAGTGATGGCGGTGGTCGCAGCTCATCTGCGCCGGGCAGGGGTTTCAGTCTTCCCCTACCTCGACGACTGGCTGCTGAAGGCGGGCTCGTCCCAGGCAGTCGTCTCCCACCTCCAGACTACGGCCGAACTCCTGCACTCGCTGGGGTTCTCCATCAATGTGCCGAAGTCGCATCTGATTCCTTCTCCACAGCTCCTTTTCATCGGAGCAGTTCTGGACACGACGCAGTTTCGGGCCTATCCTCCCGAACGGCGAGTCCGGGATATTCAGGCTATGATTCCGATCTTTCGGCCTTTCTCCTGGGTTTCGGTACGGATGACCCTGAGGCTGCTGGGCCTCATGGCCTCCTGCATCCTGCTGGTCAATCATGCCAGATGGCATATGTGGGCTCTGCAGTGGGACCTGAAGTTCCAGTGGGCGCAGCACCAGGGCAACCTGTCCGATCACGTCCAGATCTCGGAGGGGACTGCAAAACAGTTGCAGTGGTGGCTCTCGAACCGGCAATGGGTCATGGGCAGATCCCTCTCCCTTCCCCAGCCAGAGCATACAGTTGTGACGGACGCGTCCCTTCTGGGATGGGGCGGTCACATGGTAGAGGCGGAGATCAGAGGCCTCTGGTCTCCGGCGGAGTCCCGGCTCCATATCAACATTTTGGAGCTCCGGGCGATCCGGCTTGCACTCAAGGCATTCCTTCCCTCTGTCAAAGGGAAGGTAGTGCAGGTGTTCACAGACAACACCACCGCCATGTGGTACTGCAACAAACAGGGCGGGGTGGGGTCTTGGACCCTTTGTCAGGAGGCTCTGCGCCTCTGGACATGGCTGGAACATCAGGGCATGTTCCTGATGGTTCAACACCTGGCAGGTTCTCTGAACGCCAGGGCGGACGAACTCAGCCGCAGGTGCATGATGGATCACGAATGGCGTCTTCACTCGGAAGTGGCGCAAGGACTCTTTCTACAGTGGGGAGAGCCTTGGTTAGATCTATTCGCCACCGAAGAGAACGCGCAATGTCATCAGTTCTGCGCGTTGGAATTTCCAAGGCGGCACTCGCTCGGCGACGCTTTCGTCGCGAGTGGAGTTGCGGTCTGTTGTACGCCTTTCCGCCTATACCACTTCTACCCAGAGTGTTGAAGAAGATTCGGCACGACCGGGCCCAAGTCATTCTTGTGGCTCCGGACTGGGCTCGAAGAGTTTGGTATCCCGAGCTACTCAATATGAGCATAGATCCCCCGATCCGTCTGCCTCTTCGGGAGGATCTTCTGTCGCAGCAGCAGGGGACGGTCCTCCACCCGAACCTGTCCAGTCTACACCTGCTTGCGTGGAGATTGAGCGGCGGCAGTTGATTCCTTTCTACTTGCCTCCCGAAGTTTGTGATGTGATTCTGGCAGCCAGGCGTCCCTCCACTAAGGTGGTATACGCCTGCAGGTGGAACAAATTTGTGGCATGGTGCACAGCAAAGGCTGTGGATCCCCTTTCTGCCCCTCTTTCTGAGGTCCTTCTGTTCCTTCTCTCTCTGGCCCAACAGGGTTCTGCCCTGGGTACCATCAAGGGTTATCTTTGTGCTATCTCGGCCTTCCTCAGGCTCCCTGATCAGCCCTCCCTTTTCAAGTCCCCTGTTGTTAACAGGTTCTTAAAAGGCATTACTCACCTCTTCCCTCCTGTTCCGTTTGTGATGCCTCAGTGGGACTTGAACTTGGTTCTTACCTTTTTAATGTGCGCTCCCTTTGAGCCTCTGCATAACTGTCCTCTTCGTCTTCTGACTCTGAAGACAGCCTTTCTGGTGGCCATCACCTCCGCTCGGCGGGTGAGTGAGCTCCAGGCTCTATCTTGCAAACCTCCCTTTCTGTCTATTCATCCAGACAAGGTTGTTCTTCGGACGCGTCCGTCCTTCTTGCCAAAGGTGGTTACTGCTTTCCACATTGGGCAGACCATCACTTTGCCCACCTTCTTTCCGCCTCCGCATCCTTCCAGAGAGGAAGAGAGGCTCCACCGTCTGGACCCAAAACGTGCGCTCTCCTTCTATATCGACCGCACAAAACACTTCCGGGTGGATGACCAGCTCTTTGTTGGCTACGTGGGCGCCAAAAGGTCGGGCGGTGCACAAGAGGACCATCTCCCGCTGGGTTACCTTGTGCATCAAGACCTGCTATTCTTTGGCCAAGAAGGAGCCTCCTGTTGGGCTGCGTGCCCATTCCACCAGGGCAACGGCTGCTACCACGGCCTTGGGCCGCGGTGTTCCGCTGCCGGTTATCTGTCAGGCAGCTACGTGGGCCTCGCTGCACACGTTTACAAAGCATTACTGCCTTGACAGTCAGGTCCGGAGGGACGGCTTCTTTGGCCGTTCTGTCCTCCAGGACTTCCTTGTCTGATCTTTGTTCGCAGACCCACCACCGGGGTTGGTATTGCTGGGGTATCTATTCTAAGGTAAGGAATCTGTCACTAACGTGTCTCTTTCAGATGCACAAGTTACTAACTTGTGTAACGATATATCTGTAAGAGACAGTAGTTAGTGACAGATTCCTACCGCCCACCCATCCTCCCCGTTCTGCGAACTGATTTCTAGGGTTAAGGACATCCCTTTCAGGGCCCTAGTATTTTTCAGACACCTGTGTCAGCTTCTTGCATGGCTCTGCGTTCCTGGCGCGGAAAGTCGTGTACAGAACTGACGTCAGCGCGCAGGGGCGGCGCCTAAGTACTGCCCGCGACGTCATCCCGGCGATCACGACGCCGACGACGGACGCGGAGCCGCACGACGCCGCCTACCGACGCGCAAGGGTACTGCTACGCAAAACTTTCCGGATCCAGCCTGACGCCTGGGGATATTCTAAGGTAAGGAATCTGTCACTAACTACTGTCTCTTACAGATATATCGTTACACAAGTTAGTAACTTGTGCGTTAAGTGGAGTCACAATCATCTGAACTATTATCCTAAGAAGGGGGATGGGAGCTGATCTGAGATGGGCAAGTATCCTCTTTCACAAAATGAACAAGCCAAGCTAGCTCAATAACAACCTGCATTCTTAAACAAAGGATAATGTAGGAAGCTCTTGGGCTATGCTGGCTAGACTGACAAGGGGAGTGGGGGCGTCTAGATTCAAGAACCTATTATGTTTCTAGCTCGGTCTGCACTAAGCGGACACTGTTTATCTAAATTGGTATGTTATGCCGCACTGAACTTTTTGTTACTATAAATGTAATCCTAAAACTGCACAACAACACCTGAGAGACCTCCACAGGCTCCCCATCCAGAAGAGATGCCAGTTCAGGATCCTCGCGCGCACCTACAAAGCCCTCCATGACCTAGGACCTGCCTACCTCAACCATCGACTGAACTTCCACCAACCCGCTAGACACCTGCGCTTCTCTTCACCCGCCTTAGCACCCCCATGCATCAGCCGCAGTGGTGGCTGCTCCTTCTCCTACATCGCTGCCAAGACCTGGAATGACCTTCTCCTCCAGCTCCGTACAGCCCCCTTGCTGGCAGACTTCAGAAAGAGACTCAAGACCTGGCTCTTTGACTGAGACACAGCGCCCAGATACTCATAGGGGTGACAGTGTCACGCTTTACAAATGCTGTTTGATTGATTGATTGATCGATTAATAAGTCACTATATAATCCTGTATGTCGTACTTGTTCTTGTATTTGGAGAAGTACCAATAAAATCGGATATTTAAAAAAACTGCATTCTTTGTCATTTGACTAGCTGAAAAAATGTAAAAATGATCATAAGAGTATCCAATATTTAACAAGGAAATAATTAGGACGAGACCCTCCACTTTTCTCTGCTCTATTCATTCAGACAATAAAACAGCACAGAAACTGAAACCATACCACTGCATACTAGAAAGTGGAAACATCTGCCTTCGTCTTGGCATCTGCCAGCAATCCATCCCATTGACCAAAAGGGATGTATCAATATTGTCACAACATGTATGGACGTGAGGTATAAGACTCTCAAATGGCATATGTCTTTCATGAGCATTTAGCATCAGATCATCAAAATAGGCTCTTCTATATAACCATCCCATGCAGTTAAATGTGGTGCCCGAGTGTCCATTCCCTCTGCAGTAATATTGAACCTCAACATGGAACCACTGGGAGTTGTGTTTACCAACCATTATTAAATAACCCTATATCAATACGCTGGCGATACTCATCTCTACTTGATAATATAATATAACCTACACAGCCTTCAAAAGAGGTGCATCAACCTCGTCCAAACTTTGGGCCTCATTTATATTTTGGCGTTTGCGCCGTTGTTCCTCCAGGTGGTCTCTGAACAATGTGCATTAATGATATGATTTTTCAAATATATAAATGGAACACAGGGTTGAGAAAATGAAATAAAGAAATATGGGTTTATATTGGGATAATCCAATTGTCCAGTATTATTAAATAAATAAATAATATTGGTAAAGTACGACAACTTGATTTTTCCCCTTGAGAGTACTGTATTTGTATATTTGATCTCTAGACCCATTTCTCTGGGATTACAGGGCATACATACCCCATCCCTTTCTGGAGCCTCACAAATAATACTACACACCCACTCGCCAAAGCCATCGCTTACAGACGTGAACCCCATAGAATTCTCTTTAAAGCTTACGTTATGTTGAAAACCATTGTCTTTCACATTAACAGCCCCTCTGCTTTAATTGCCAAATCACAAAGAAAGCACAGAGAACATGTTTCCCCGAGTCCATTCAGTACAAGATTAAATATTTCTTCCATCACTAACTTGAAAGCAACTGTCCAGGCCCCAGTTCTGTCCGACTGAGATGGAGGCAGAGGCATTCTTACTGGCATTCTGCACTCCTTTCAAGCCTCCTTCGAAGTTGACCTTCATGTCACTACCCCAAGAGACCAGAATCATCATCCAGACACAGAGGCAGTCAAGATGAAATCTACCACCTGCATGACAGAGGGACTCTCCATCACCGGGGACTATCACTGGCAAGACTGGAATTAAAAACGTGCAAAAGAAAAAAAGATGCAGAGGCAAGCCATCTCAGTTTGTGCGCTTAAAATCTGAAACATCCTCCTCATCCGATCATATTTGCACTCCTCCAACAAATAAGAAAGTAGTTCCAAACTCACCAGTTCACAAATATCTTCCACTGCACATTTAAATAGTGTGTACTTTTACAACACTGCATATCGATGTGAACCCCATTTTAAGTCCCTTTGCCACTTCACCAGTCTCTATTACTGCTTCACCCGCTACATCTATTTATGGAATTGTTAGAGATGGAGGTCTCTAGTTGTCAATGGTTTGCACCGTTGTCCAAGTAGGGACCCTTCTTCCTAGTCAGGGTAACGGGGATACACTTCTAAAATAACCCCTGCTCACTCCCTTGGTAGCTTGGCACGAGCAGACATGCTTATCTCGGAGGCAGTGTGTAAAGCATTTGTGAACACATACAGTAATACAGTGAAAGCACTACCAATGGATACCACACCAGTTTAGAAAAATAAGCAATCTTTATCTAAACCAAAACAAGACCAAAAACGACAAAAATCAACAATACAGTACTAAAAATATGATTCTTAAAAGGTAGAATGTTAATGTTAATGTTAATGTTAAAAATAATTTATAAAGCGCACGTACACCAGGTGGCTTCATGGCGCTATAGAAAGGCTCCAAGTGCTATCCGATAGACATCAATCATAGGCTTGTCCAAAAAGCCATGTTTTGAGGGACTTCCTGAACTGCAGAAGGTTTGTGCAGGACCGTATTTCCAGCGGAAAAGAGTTCCACAGTTTGGGGGCAAGAATCGCAAATCTGCGGCCTCCTTGACGCACCCGCTTGAATGTCGGAGTGATAAGGAGTGAAAGGTGAGCAGAACGAAGGTTACGTGTGGGGGTATGCTTGGAAATCAGGCTGTTGATAAATACAGGATTATTGCCATGTAAAGATTTAAAAATAAGGCAACCTGTTTTAAAGGCACAGCGCTGGACAATAGGAAGCCAGTGCAGTTCCTTCAGTAAAGGAGTCACTGATTGCCATTTGGGTTGTCGAAAAATCAGTCGGGCTGCATGGCTTTGGACCATCTGAAGCCGTTTAAGCAGATAAAGTGGCATGCCCAAGTACACCGAATTGGCGTAGTCAAGATGTGACAGGACAGTGGCTATTACGACCTGAATCAGGGCTTCTTGAGTGAGGAGGCGGTAAATCTTCCTAATCTTACGCATCTGGAAAAAACACTTTGAAATAACCGCACCGACCTGAGTTTTTAAAGAGAGGTCATTGTTAACGGAGACTCCAAGTGTTTTGGCCGAGGAAGACGGGGAGGAGGGGGTCCTAGCTCTGGAGGCCAATAATGGGGACCCCAATACTTTTGACAGTCCCCAGTAAGAATCAGCTCTGTCTTACCAGGGTTCAGTTTAAGATGGTTGAGGTCCATCCATTGTTGAATGTGCCGCATTGTAGCCTGAAAGTCCGTGACCGATTTATGCGAGTTATCGATTCTAAAAAGTAATTGGAGGTCATCTGCATAATTAAAAACAGTTACCTTCATATCTTTGAGGGACTGAATCAAAGGGGCAATATAGAGATTAAATAAATGAGGAGAGAGAGCCGAGCCCTGTGGAACACCACAGGTAATTTTACTGGGGAAGCTAAGAAGTGACCCTGGCGAACGGCCTGAAAGCGATCTTCCAAGAAGGAAGTAAGCCAGAGAGCCGCCGTCCCTTGGATACCAGCATGTTTGACACGGTCGAGCAGAATAGTGTGGTCGACCGTGTCAAAGGCAGCAGAGAGGTCCAGTAATACCAATGCCTGAGGGGAACATCTGTCTGCGTTGTCCCGGAGAGTATCCAGGACAGCAAGTATTACAGTTTCAGTAGAATGGGCCGGCCGAAACCCTGCCTGATGAGGGTCCAGGTATTTAGATTCCTCCAGAAAGTTAGAAAGACATTTAGCTACATGGGCCTCCAAGATCTTCGCCAAAAAAGGAAGCAGAGAGATCGGGCGGTAGTTAGACAAAAGCGCAGGATCCGCCCCAGGTTTTTTTAGGAGGGGTACCACTGTTGCTTTCTTGAAAGCCAAGGGGACTTGGCCAGATGAAAGTGACTCGTTCAAAAGAGCGAGTGCAGGGCCAGGATAGACTGCAAGGCAGTCCTTTAGTATATGAGGAGGGCAACAGTCAGATGGGGCACCTGATTTGACTTTTATAAGAAGATCCTGAAAGGTCTCCATTCTGATAGCAGAAAAACAGCTAATACTACAGTTGTTACTGTGCAGGACAGAAGGGTTTTGGATGGAAGAATACTTGGGGATACTGGCTTTAATGGTAATAATTTTTCGATAAAGTAGTCATTTAACGAGTTGCACAATGTTTGGGAGGGTATAGCCTTCAAAAGGATTGTCTCGGGATTGGCTAATTCATTAATGATAGACAAGATTTCTTTAGAGCTATTGTTGGACCTCACTATGCGTGCAGAGAAATGAGCGGCTTTGGCCGTGAGGATGCTCCTCTTAAATTCCTTCCGGGCTGTGATATAGAGGAGTTTTTATCGGGGAGTATTTCGATCGCCACTGCCTCTCAAGTTGGCGCACAGCCAATTTCTGAGTTTTAAGTTCAATAGAGAACCATCGCTGTGCGTCTACACGACGAGCCAACTTAACTTTTTTAAAGGGTGCATGCTTATCGCTGGCATTAAATAGCCACTCGGATATGTTCATTTCCGATGCATTAATGTCAGTACCAGGGGATGGAGCTGTGCTAGACAGTGTATCAAGAAAATCTTTTTGTTGATGTTATTCCATTTTCTAGCAAAGCTACCTTCGACCGTACTGATTTTCTCAGTGGCCGGAAGAACATATGCAAATTTTATTAGGTAATGGTCAGACCAGATGCAAGGGGCAATTATGGGAGTAGAAATGGTCAGACCAAAAGTCCAAACTTGATCAAGGATGTGCCCTTTCAAGTGAGTAGGAGAAGAAATTTGTTGGGTAAAATTTAGGTTTGTAAGAAGATCAGTCATCTCAGCTGATTGTGCCCCTTCCTGTGGATCATTGAACCAGTAGTTAAAATCTCCTACGAGAAGGACCTTGGCATGCTCAATCACGAGTTTGGCCATCTGTTCACTGAGTGAGAGAGGGAAAGAAGGCATCTGATAAGGTGGTCTGTAGATTAATACACAGACAAAAGAGTCATTGACAGATTCAAAATGTATCACTATATTCTCTGTCTCTTTGAGGGCAAGGCATGTCAGAGAGCAGGACTTAAAATCGGTATGAATGATGGCTGCGACCCCTATTTACCAGGTAGACGGTTGGCAAAAATGATATAGTAATCGGGGGGTAAGGCTGCCAGCATATCAGGGGCAGAGTCAACAGTAAGCCAGTTTTCAGTCAGTAATAAAACATCAGGTTTATCAGTGGTCAATAATAGGAATATGTCTAAGTGATGTTTAACTAAAGAGCGGGTGTTAAGGTAGTGGATCAATAGAGGCCTAGCTTCGGGTTTAGCCTGGGTATGTGAGATGTGCTTAGGAATAGTGGAAGTCTGTATTTCTGGAAAGGTGCTTTGGTTAATAAGAATTCCGTGATTGGATATAAGAGAGAGAGTTTCACGGGCGAGGTGCAAATGAGTAGAGTGTAAAGTTTTCAGTGTTTCCGAGGGGTAGCTAGAAAGATGGGCATGGCGAATAGACCCTGGACCCGGATGGGCGCGGACGGGCGCAGACGGGCTTGCCTTTGGCGCGCCCGCTGCGCGCGTCCGCTGCGCTCCCGCGCTGCGTGCTGCATTTACCTCCGTTCCCCGCTCTCAGCTCCACCCTCTCGCAGCGTGATTGGCTGCTGCCGGGGGAGTCACTAGGAGCAGCAAGGGGCCGGAAAACAGTCGACTTAGGCGTGGGGGCGGTAGCAAATATCGTGGCTCAGATTCAAATTCAAAAACAATTTAAAAAAGAAGCGTGAGTGATTTAAAAAAGACAGTATTTGTTAAAAATAGAGACAGCACTTTAACACAGTCCATGAGCGAGACCAAATAGCAGGGGAAGCCTAATGGAGATCTCCCGCGCTGCGAACTGCATTTACCTCCGTTCCCCGCTCTCAGCTGCACCCTCTCGCAGCGTGATTGGCTGCTGCCGGGGGAGTCACTAGGAGCAGCAAGGGGCCGGAAAACAGTCGACTTAGGCGTGGGGGCGGTAGCAAATATTGTGGCTCAGATTCAAATTCAAAAACAATTTAAAAAAGAAGCGTGAGTGATTTAAAAAAGACAGTATTTGTTAAAAATAGAGACAGCACTTTAACACAGTCCATGAGCGAGACCAAATAGCAGGGAAGCCTAATGGAGATCTCCGCGCTGCGAACTGCATTTACCTCCGTTCCCGCTCTCAGCTCCACCCTCTCGCAGCGTGATTGGCTGCTGCCGGGGAGTCACTAGGAGCAGCAAGGGGCCGGAAAACAGTCGACTTAGGCGTGGGGGCGGTAGCAAATATCGTGGCTCAGATTCAAATTCAAAAACAATTTAAAAAAGAAGCGTGAGTGATTTAAAAAAGACAGTATTTGTTAAAAATAGAGACAGCACTTTAACACAGTCCATGAGCGAGACCAAATAGCAGGGGAAGCCTAATGGAGATCTCCCGCGCTGCGAACTGCATTTACCTCCGTTCCCCGCTCTCAGCTCCACCCTCTCGCAGCGTGATTGGCTGCTGCCGGGGGAGTCACTAGGAGCAGCAAGGGGCCGGAAAACAGTCGACTTAGGCGTGGGGGCGGTAGCAAATATCGTGGCTCAGATTCAAATTCAAAAACAATTTAAAAAAGAAGCGTGAGTGATTTAAAAAAGACAGTATTTGTTAAAAATAGAGACAGCACTTTAACACAGTCCATGAGCGAGACCAAATAGCAGGGGAAGAAAATGTGGGATGCAACACTTTTACACAAAGTACCTTGGATGCGTCGAAAAATGCAAGCAAAAAGGATCGCAGGGAAGGTGATGCGTCGGTTCCTAAAATTCTTCTCACACCGCTGCGATGCGTTGGAAACAGGCGATGCGCCGATTTTCGCAGTTTCCAGTCCCAAAACAACCTCCAGAGGTCCAGAACACTGGCAGGCACCTCTCAGCAGGTCAGAACTCCCAGCAAAGGAGTTCAGGGGGTGAAGTCTTTGTGTCCCTGAGACTTCAGAACAGGAGGCAAGCTCTATTTCAAGCCCTTGGAGATCTTTCTCAAGCAGGCGACACAGCACACAGCAAAGTCCTTCTCCTTTCCTTGGCAGAAAGTAGCCACTGCAGGCCAACCCCAGACAGCAAACAGCATAGGGGAAGTATTCCTCCTTAGTTTCTCCAGCTCTTCTCCTTGGCAAAGGTTCCTCTTGATTCCCAGAAGTGATCTAAAAGTCTGAGGTCTGGACTCCTTTTTATAATACAAAATCCTTTGTTCTCTGTGGCAGAGAAGCTCTTTGCCCAGCCAAAACCAGTTCTGTCTTCTCTGGTGCAGCTTCCTGGGAGGAGGTGGAGACAGCATTGTCTAAGGCAGATCAGGCCCATTCAGGTGTGAAAGAAATCTCCTCCCCCCTACTCTGAATGCACTCCAGGTCCATTCAGCCCAGCCCTGACTCACCCTGGTAAGGCAGGACACACCTAACCCCACCCAAGTGGCTGTCTGAACAGAATGCACATCCCCAGCCCCTGTCACTCCAAAGCCAGACAGTCAATACACAATCTAGCAGAGGCACACTCAATGGTTAGGCAAGACAATACCTACTTTCTCAAAGTGGTATTTTCAAACCCAGAATGTAAAAATCACCCTTACTAAAGTGTGCATCTTAACATTCTGAGTTCAGGCATATCATACTTTAATTTCCTATCTTGTTCCCATGGGCAGGTATGCTTATAAGATGTTATAAGCAAACTCCCCATTCTATCCTATGGGACAGATAGCCTTACAAAAGTGAAAAACGAAATCGGCAGCATTTCACTATCAGGACATGCCACACACATCACGGCATGTCCTACCTTTCCCATACACTGCACCCTGCCCACAGGGGTACCTTGGGCCTACCTTAGGGGTGACTCACATGTAAGAAAAGAGAAGGTTAGGGCCTGGCAAGTGGGTGCACTTGCCGGGTCGACATGGCAGTACGAAACTGCGCACAGACACTGCAGTGGCAGGTCTGAGTTACATTTACAGGCTGTTTATGTGGGTGGCACAATCAGTGCTGCAGGCCCACTAGCAGCATTTGATTTACATGCCCTGGGCACCCATAGTGCACTGTACTATGGACTGACTAGTAAATCAAATATGTCAATCATGGAATCACCAATCCATAACACCAATTTACAGGGAGCACTTGCACTTTGGCAAAGTGCCGAAAGCATCTAGACCAGCAAAAACAAAGTCCAACACACAGCAACATTACAGGAGGTAAAGGCAAAAATACAGGGGAAACCCACGCCAATGATGCCAGGTCTAACAGGAATGTTTTTCTGTACTTTTATGGCCGCAATTGGCCGAATAAAGTTTTCGTGCCTGACTGACTGCTTTACCCAGTTCACTCATTCAATGCTAGATATGTAATCTAAAAACATCATCATATCTGAACTAGATTGTCCCAATGTTCGCAGCTATCCTTTTATCTTTATTGTGACTACAGCATTGGCAGGTTTAGCCTGAAGACACTAGGACTAGGCATGGAATCTGTCGTATCTGCTCGTATTTTGATCATGGAAAAAGTTTACTGCAGAGAAGTTATTTTGAAATACTTGGACAATCTAACATTTATTTATGTGTAACTTTTGTTTCTAGATTTTTTGTTGACATATGCTGCACACGAGACAAGAGATTTCTGTCTATCAACAGTAACAGTAAGACCAGCTCAGCAGTCTGGTTGGTTGATTGCCATCGTCCATTGGATCCGCCTTTTCTTGTACAGCAAAGAACAGCCGGAGTTATTTACCATGTAGAGCACTGCAACAATACTTTGTATATACTCACAACTCTGGGTGAGAATGCAGAATACAAGGTAACCATTTGCAAACTCCTAACATGCTGTCACGTATTTCTCCATATAATTTGGACATTCATCTTAGTCTGCATAACTGGTAATCAAGATACATGGCTTCTGTGACGGATAAATGTGAAGGAAAGTGATTGTATTCTACAGCAGTTAACTAGAGAGCCACAAAGATGCAAAGGTGTGAATCTGCATTTTAATAACATTTTAAAACAAGATTTGGCAAATCCAGTAGGTGTGGTGATGGCTACCAGCCTTTTGGCTTTGTCAATGCTTGTTTTTTTGGCAGTGTTTTTGCAAAACAACATTGGTAGGCAAGCTGCCATGCCCTTGTCAATCTGAAAAAAATGGCTATAGTAAAAAAAAAAAGTCTGAAAAAGCACACATTGCCATAGTAGTCCTAGGCACTGAAGGGAATTACTTTGTGGATATGCGGGAATTATTTTGTGTGTGTATGTGCTCCTTGTGAAAGGGCAGAATGCTGTCACTCAGCTGAAATAAACCAGTGGATGAAGTGGGCTGTCCCATGCTGTCTGCTGGCGTGGACGGAAGAATAATATTAATGACAAAATAATAGACCAATGGATGAAGATGGCTGGCTTGCAGGACCTGTATTTAAGTATACGATACATATAATTTTAGTAAAATCAAAATTTCTTTGCTGTGTGCAAATCCCACAAGTCATTAAGCATACTTGAGTATTTTCTGAGGGCTTGCCATGTGGTGCAAAGATTGTGGTGTCCAACGTGAGGACACGTGCCTTATGTGCACGGAGGTGAACATTCTCATAGCTGGTCTGAAAGTGTCCAACCTGACAATTTCTTCACTAACATTTATTTTTACCACTATCTTTTTCAATATCCCCAAACTAAGTTATAGCAAGGTAGAGAGCGGCACTATAATCATTAATAAAATTTACAAACAAGAGCTCTGTCGGAGTTTGGCAGACCCTGCTCATATCAAATTTCTTTCTAAGCAAATTTGAATGTCACATATATTTGCACATTCTCAGTATGCAAATGCAGGTTTTGGAAGTCTGCATTTTGCAATTTATACAAATCACAATTGTGTAACCTCAGTTAATGCTTGAGGTTCTCAATGTATTTATGTATTCAATTTTGTTTTGCATCAGTATGGTTTATTGATAGCATTTCTACAGTAAATGTTAGCATGCATATAAAGGCATGAGGTGATGACTGTTTAAACAAGCATTGGCAAAGGCAGTAGGACTGGCTTTTTATTAGTGAAAGTGACTGTTAAACGATGAGCACGTCTGTGTGTATATTTGTCTTGGGTTATATACCTAGACTGGTACATTTTCTGAATTTCTCTTGATAACAGAGCTCCGAAATGTGTTTTCTAGATCCTCTGGCACTAACAAATTAGTCACTGTGCCAACCTGAGACAGAGAACCAGGGGGACTGCAAGCACCCCGCAACCTACTGAGCATTACTTGTGTGAGGTGTATTTTAGGTAATGATCAGTCTTGTGAGATTTCACAGGAATAGTTAGTGGAACCCAAACCCTCTTTGAATGGGCACACTCATGAACACTAGAAACTAGGAATATATTTTCAAGATTTATTCAAATTAAAATGTACACAATGTGAATGTTAACTATTATAAAAATAAAAAAGATAGTGACAATGATACTTATCAAAAGGCAGAGAAATAGAAAATTGTGTAACATTATGACTGGTATTATAAAGCACCTTTACATCAACATCCCCACCCCCTCCTTTTCCCAGGCTAGCTAAGCAAAATATAGCACCAAAAGAGGCCTACTTCGAGTTTCATAGATGGTTCATTTTCACATACCTTTTCTGAGGAATAAAAGCAATATTCAGTAAAGAAGCAGCAGCAGCTGTTCTTGTCCTGTCCGTGTCTCAGCGGCTGTGTCCTCGAGATGGCAGAAAAGCCGAGCAGAGGATTAGATATGCCCTCCCCTCAGCTTTCAGCAAGGAAAGGTACTTTCCGCTACTGGATGACCTGCAGTCGTGTATCCGTTAAGCGAAGTTCCTCTCTATCTAATAACGCTTTGTTCTAGTTTATATACTCTGTCTGATCACTGTTGAACACTTTCAAAATGAGCAATTAGGAGTAAAGCCCCGCTACCCTTTCACTTACTTATATTCTGTGAAATGTTGCTTATTGTTTAAAACCAATAACTGAGAAATCAAGATACCAGTTTCTATGAAGCCGTGTTCATTATTTGAAAACAGTAACTAAAAAAGCAATTCAAACTGTGGAGAAATAAACGTGAATATTTTCAAGCAAACTGAATTATTGTGTTGCAATAAATAACAACAATAATAATTGTGCATTTATATTTGAAACGTATACCTAAATAAACCAACATATATAATTCAAAAGGGAAGGGATTCCTAGATTAGGAAATATATGAAGGTTATAACAGCAAGATTCAGTGAATGCATGGGTTGAATGTGTGGGTGTGTGACTTGGTGATTATGTGGATAAATATGAGAATTTGGGTGATTATAATAGGCAATGCTTAGTGTGGGTGGGTGGGTGAGTGTGAGTGAATAAGTGGCTGTATGAATGTGAACAAAACACATTTGTACAAGCTTAGGGCAGCCCTCTGATTACCAGTGGAGATAGGACGTGACAGAGGTCTGGGTTGTACTTTAAGGGTTATTGGTGAAATAAAAGCTTCATACTCAGGTCACGTTCGCTCTTTGTCTCATGAATAGCAGGTGTTAGTCTTCTTTATGTGCCTTGTGTGTGTTATGCCAAAGCCCATTCCATACAAAGTGCCTATAAAGTTAGCTTAAACTAGCACTTGAAGCTGTCCTTCCGTATATCTTCAGCTTCTCCCCTTTATAATATGCCTGTTTTTATTCAAGAAATAATAAATGTCTGATTACTTTTATATAGTACAGCTACTTTGTATGATAAATAGTCTCTAGGCCATGTTATGATTTCAACAGGATGATGTGGTTTGGTGCAACTACCTAAAACCGATTGGTTATTAGCAACTCCCACTGGTTTTCTGTGTGCACAACAGGAATAATAACTTGTTTTATACAGTGATTCATATCCTAGGTTTTGCTGTTTCCAAGCTCTGTAAATATCAGCCTGTATTAATAGTTTTCTAATTTCAGTGGAATCCAGCAAAAAAAATTACCAGGAGAGAACAGACTTCCCAATATGAGTTGTCACACTAGCTAACCCTCTTCTTTAGCTGTTTCAATTTGGATTGAGCACATATTTGTTGTATTCTTCTGCAATACCCTAGTGCTAGATAACTTTGATGGTTGTATTGCACAGCATATTTTCTGAACAATGAGTGTTTCTACTTGGGCGCCGCCACAATGGACTCTTCCATGTAAATTCCAGATAGGGCCACTTTCCCCATGCTACAAGCCTGATTAAGGAAAAGAGATAGACATTTGTTTCTAAATACCTACTCTACTCCTCTATACATTGACTAACAAAGCCTAAACACCAAAGTAAATGTCATGCAAAAGCATTTAACCTATGGCAGTCACAAGAGTTTCAGTCACCCAACTGCATGGAGATTCCAGGGCCCTATGTCCAGGCACTAGAAGCTATTTTTTCCTAATACATTTTCTCCTCATTTGAATCTAAAGGGGCTAGTTGGATTCAGGTATATTTGAATAAATCCCCAAACCCTTCAAGATGCAAAGATACAACGTGCTTGAGTGCCGGGGTGTCTACAATTAGTGAATGCTGTCTGGTGGCTGAAACACTCCCTCTAATTTATCCCATGGAACAACAGAATATCAGTGTGGAGGAGTAGGAACATAAAATAAAAATGTGCTTGCTCGTTTCAGACTGAGTTGTCATCAAGTGGCAGTCTGCACACGTTAGACAACTCAATTTTATGTTCAACTGCAGTCTCCAAAGACAAACGTCCATTGCCTACAGTTCATCTGTGAAAGCAGTCTGCACACTCACCAGTTCTATTCAACAGTTCTTGGAGGAATCTACACAGAATCTCTTCAAGTGCTATCCAATTCAGAACTGGCTACCTAAACTAGTGTACTGCCCATTGATACCTCACAAGTCCCCCGCACAAGTTACCCTGTGATAACACACTGCACGGTAAGCGTCAGCTGTGGCTTCTCAGCCCGCTGCGGTCCAGAAGCAGTTTCCACTGATCATGCAGCAGTGCCTTGCCCCACCCTCCTCTACCCGCAGAACTTTTTTGGGGAGAGGAGTTGGCCTAACCGCTAGGGAGGTCGACCTCGAATTTGGGGAACTGGGTTTGAGTCTCGGCAATGACGCTGAACATCCTGTCATTCTGTGCAAATCACTTAATCTCCCCGTGCCTAACAAAAATGAATGTGTCCTCATGTAATGCAACTGGTGCTATGTAAAGCGCTCTGATACCCGATTCGGGTCAAGTTTGTGCTATATAAAACTCCGTAAAAAAAAAAAAAACTTTTGTCCCTTCAAGGATATTTTCCTGTCACCGCTGTTCACTGGATCTCACTATTATTGGCAGATGATTCCAGGAAGTCAAGCCTGATGATTCCTGTAGCTCTTGTGCTTCCCAGATGGCGTTCTGTGCCAGGGAGGATCACAGATGCTGCTCAAGCTCTGAGCATCAGAAATGGTAATGCCGTTACCTTACATGAGCGGCTTAACCGCTGTTCCCACCCCCACCACTTAGACGCGCAGCAGCTCTGTGGAGGGCTGGTGCGTCGTGCAGCATGGCAAAGGCATGAGAAGGACTCTTTTTGCCTGATACTCACCTCCTGCCCAGTGCAGTCACAGATGTAAAAAGGCAAATTGCTGTCATTAAACATGCCTGACCCTCCACAATTGTGTTGCCACTGCTAATAAAGCAGTGGCTGAAGTATGCTAACCTAGTGACCCACTCTATTATTTTTGGTAGGCTGATCTAAAACGGGAATGACACGTCACGTAATCAGAGGCTAAAGGCGAATGGTTCAAAGTCTGTTTTTATTTATTATTATGTATTCTATTATATTGATGTTAATATAATGTTTTCCTACTGCCTGCAAGGTCCAAAGTGATTTCTGGGTGGTCCCATTTTATTATATATATAGCAGTTCATACACCTGGTGAGGCTGTGAAGTGCTCCAATTTACACCATGATGCCCTTTCAAGTGCAGGGTCGACAGGGTGCTGTTTGTGGTGTGCCATGATGCATGTAGAAACATGGCATGTAGCTCTGTGTAAGCAGGTTGTGCTATGGAGTATGTGAGAAGAGAGCAGTGGCACATGCAGGGTTTATGGAGCCCACTCAGGAGAGTCGAAGGTACAACCCATTGAAGTCTGTTAGGGCATCAAGGGAGTAGTATATAGCTTCCCCCAGGGGTGACAGAAGGCCATCCCATTAAAGATGCTGTTAAACTTCCAAGTATTATTATATGGATTTTCCTCAGGAGCATCAATGACCCATCGTATTGGAGGCCCTTTAATACCATAGGAACCAGGAAGTGCTGGCCTGCATGAAAACTGTATTATGTAAGAAGTAGGCCTGGGTGGTGAACTTCGCTCCGTTCGCGGAGTTTTCTGCACTCCGCACTCCGCGGAGCTCGCGGAGTGCAAAAAACTCCGCTTCGGGATGTGCAGCGGAGTTTTTCCCCCGCTCGCGATTGCGAATGGTAAGTTCACGATCGCGAATGGTAAGTTCGCGAGCGCGAGCTGCCGCTCGGGTAGAATTTCTACCCGAGCGGCAGGAATACCAGCACAAACTGCAGTTCGCACTGCACTCCGCCACTCGGAGTTTTTGTAACTTCGCGGAGTTCCGCGTAGCAAAACTCTGCGAACTACGCCCAGGCCTAGTAAGAAGTGACATTGAATCCATACCTGAGGACACCTTGAGGAACAAAAGGGCATTGTTGTGTAAGTGGTGAAAGACTACCTGGTGTCACTCAAGAGTGTTGAAGTCTAACTTCTGGAAGCATTAGTAAGTGCTATACAGAGTAACTAGAAGCGAACCAGAGCCCATTGGACACATTATGATCCGTTAGAAAACAGTATAAACTATACTAACATGGTTAAATAGTAGTAGAGATAGATGGAAGTGGGATGGACTAGCTATGGAAGCCGGTTACATGCTGCAGTGAGAGCCTCTGGGGGTGAGTCCCAGACCCTGCACGAGAAGTCGGGGAAAGGGGAGCAGGTTGTGACCAACGCCAAAGAACTCTTCAACGTCATACAGCAATTCACCAAACCTCCCAGCGAAGCCACAGACGTCACACCATCCCAGGAACTCTGCAACAAGCTCAGCTCCTACTTCCATCTGAAAATCAAGTCCCTCTACGACAACTTCAGCGAACAGACGCCGGACACCAGCCCCCCCACCACCACCGACATAGAGCCGACCATCACTACCTGGAAGCTCGCCAGCATCGAACTCACCACGGCGACCATGAGGAACACCCACTCAGGAGCACCCACGGACCCCTGCCCTCTGCACATCTACCACAGGGCCGCCGCCGCCATCGCACCCGAAATAAGACGGATCATTAACGCCTCCTTCAAATCCAGCATCTTCCCAGACGACTGGAAGCGGGCGGAAGTCAAACCCCTCCTCAAAAAGCCCACGGCCGACCCGACAGACCTGAAGAGCTACCGGCCCATCTCCCTCCTCCCCTTCACTGCCAAGGTCACCGAGAGACTCGTAAACACCCAGCTGACCGCCTTCATCGAAGATTACTCCATCCTAGACGCCTCCCAGTCCGGGTTCCGCAGCAACCATAGCACCGAGACCGCCCTCCTCGCCGCAACCGACGACATCCGCATGCTACTCAATCAGGGACACACCGCGGCCCTCATCCTACTAGACCTCTCTGCAGCTTTCGACACCATCTCACACCGCACTCTCGCTGCCAGACTCCACGACGCTGGGATACGAAAAACCGCCCTCGCCTGGATCTGCTCCTATCTCTCCGGCAGAACCCAAAGGATCAGAGTCCCCCCTTTCCTCTCCGAACCCACAGAGATCACATGCGGAGTACCCCAAGGATCATCGCTAAGCCCCATGCTCTTCAACATCTACATGGCCCCCCTCGCCGCCATCGTCAGACAGCACGGGCTCAGCATAGTCTCTTACGCAGACGACACCCAGCTCATCCTCTCCCTCACGAAGAACCCCGACGACACCATACTATGTTTCCAGGAAGGAATGAAGGACGTCGCCACCTGGATGAAAAACAGCTGCCTGAAGCTCAACTCAGAGAAGACTGAGGTCCTCATCCTCTGACCCTCCACCTCCGCTTGGGACAACACCTGGTGGCCCTCCGCCCTCGGGACCCCGCCCACTCCGGCCGACCATGCACGGAACCTCGGCATCATCCTAGACTCTTCCCTCACCATGACCCGCCAGATCAACTCCATCGCCTCCTCCAGTTTCAATCTCCTTCGGATCCTCCGCAAGACCTTCAAATGAATACCCCCCGAATGCAGAAAAACCGTCACCCACGCACTCATAACCAGCAGACTGGACTACGGCAACGCCCTCTACGCCGGAATCAACAGAACTCTCCTACACAAGCTCCAAACCATCCAGAACACCGCAGCCAGACTCGTCCTCGGAACCCCACGTCACGAACACATGACCCAACACCTACGAGACCTCCACTGGCTCCCCGTCGAGAAGAGAGTGACCTTCAAACTGCTCACCCACGCCTACAAATCCCTCCACAACATCGGACCCAAGTACCTCAACGAGAGAGTCTTCTTCCACATACCCAAGAGGAACCTCCGCTCCGCCGACCTCGCCCTCGCAGAGACCCCCCGCATCCGCAGAACCAGAGCAGGAGGAAGAGCGTTCTCCTACGTCGCAGCAAAAGCCTGGAACGAGCTACCAGTCAACATCAGACGCTCACCCACCCTGCACACCTTCAGGAAGAAACTCCAAGACCTGGCTCTTCGCCTGAACCGGAGCTGCACTCACCGGAACCAGAGCTGCACTCACCCCTCCTCCCCCCCCCCCCCCAGCGCCTTGAGACCCTCACGGGTGAGTAGCGCGCTTTATGAACCCCCGATTGATTGACCGATTGATTGACCATCCTACAAACATGGAAAGGAAAATAACGAGAAGGGACAACTGAGAGAAGAGCAAGCTACACCCAATCCCACTTGGCAGCAGCAAGTCACAAAGCCCAGAGCGTTGCCTCCTAGAGCTCCCTGTCCGGAAGTAAACTTTCAACAAATACAATGTAATTATACAGCAATTATGATTCCCTCGCCCTCCTTATTGCACTAATTTATTTCTCTGTTAAGGAGAAAAATCACCCATTTCAGCAGTTAAGGGCGATAAAAGTGTTGTGAAGGGAAGACTCTGGAGAAATCCCTAGAAAGCCTAACAAGGCAAGGATGTCTGCCATCGGTGGAGGTTGTATTCATTTTGAAACCACTGACAGACAGCTATTGCTGTGTGCCAGACCAAAAGTCCACAGGATTTTACCACGCTTTTTTTTTTTTTTAGAGGAACACCGTTTTCAAATCATAGACTTGCAGTTTAGTATCACTGGTATCACAAAAGGGCTGAGAGGGTTTTGCAGTGATCTTACCAACATGTATTAACAATTACGGGCCCTATTACGATGTCAGGCGGAGTTTCCGCTGCCCGACATCGTCTCGGTCAAGAGACCGACCGACACCCGATCAGCGGTCCCAACCGACTAATTAGGATGCTACCGAACACTGTTCAGTCGCATGCCTATACTTTACAATAGGAGCATGTATTCCGGCCAGAATACATGCTTTCATTGTAAAATAGGAGGTGCAGTTCATCCCCTGCACCGCGTGGCAGGCACCTAAAGGTGCCTGCCACGCGTTGCAGGGATCAACAGGGAGGCACCATAGGTGCCCCCTCCTCTGGTGCCCCCTCGGCCTACAACAGGAGGCCATGAACTCATGGGGGCCCTGTGGGGGCCACCAAAGTCGATTTCCGACAGCCTTTCTGTGTCGGAAAGGCCGGCACAGAAAGGCTGTCGGAATCCAACATCGTAATCCCTCGGGCAGAAAGAGCCGCCCCTGGGATTACTGAAAGCATTCCGACTAGCGGACGGGCTCTCTGAGCCCTTCAGAAGCCAGTTGGAATGTCTGGTCGCATTCCTTTCCGACTGACTCCATCGCAATGGGTAAAGGAATCCGACCGGCTGATTACGATGCGTTCGGAACAGCTCTGACCGATGGTCGGAGCCATTTCCGACTGCATCGTAATCAGCTCCTTAGTATGACTTTATGACCTTGACCTCATCACTCGTTCACACCACCACAGTGGTGAAGGTAGTCTTTCCTTTAACTACCATCACTGGCCTCATGTCTTTAGAACTCCGCCATCTGTGCCCATCAATGGAATCTCAGCCTTTGTCTTTTTTCCGGGTATTTTCCCCTGATAAATTTCACAGAGTATTTCTTGTGAAATCTGTCAGGGGAAAAGTGCAGGGGCGCAGTCATTATCACACTCATTGGAAACTCTATCCTTGTGCAAACTTCCAATGCAATAAGGGCTATAGAGTGGAGGGGCATTAAGATTCAGGACTGTGACCATGGTAATGTGTAGAGTACACCACAAAGGTTTTTGTAGCACAATATTTAGGGCTCCATATTCTGGTTGTGTGCCCCTGCAGTTTCTGCAAGTCCTTTAAGCAGATCTGTGAAAGGCCTGTTTGCAAACTATTTTTTAGCATTCTTGTGGGCAATATCTGTCTCTCTGCGCCTCCCCACATATTCATTGGGACAGGGGTGGCTCCAGTACACACCTTATATCTCCCCATTTATTTCTGTTATGTGGGATCCACTCTTGCATCGAGTAATGGCGGCTCCAACCATATATCACAGCCAGTCACTTAAATTATCCAGATCCTCCAATGACCAATGGAAAATTAATTTCCCTTGTCCAGAGTTGTTTCTTTTTCTATTGTGTAGTCTTTTTACTCTTGGATCATCCTTGGATCCAAATTCCTAGAGAGAGAATGTGTAGTTTATGTAAAATTGACCCTACAAGACACATCTGACACCTTTTGACTACTGAACGGATTTACACCACCCCACAAAGAGAGCTTATTTCGAATAAAGTTCTTACTATTTGGATATCTGTTGTATCTTCCGGTATTACTTTGAAATTGTGAGTTCGGATTCAAGCTGGTAGTGGTTTTCAATGCTAATCAGTTGTGCTTTACTTTCTCGTGATCTAGCTGATGAAGACACCAGTGGACTCGTGCACTTTGGACAAATGGCAGCTAATTTACACTGTTAAAGAAAAGCTCGTGGACTTGGAGATGATGAATGATCACTGTGCAATGGTTTTAAAGCACTCCAATGTGCTTTATTTAACAGTGATTTCACTTGCCTCTGAAACCGTGGTTCAGTCAAGCCAGGTTTGTCTCATCTGGCTGCTCTCTAATTAATAAACTGTTAAATGTTTGGATTAATTCAATTTTAAAATTTAAACTCTGCTAATTACATAAACCTCATGCTAGAATGTCAGCCTTAAACTGCAAACATGGCTTGCTGGCTTACCACATGTTTACGCATTAACGTGCTGGCAGTGAGTAGCAATTGGAATGTAGAATATTCATAAAGTCAACGTGTTAAAATTGTACTCTGTTATAATATCTCACGTGTATTGGCATAGACGCACAGACTCCGATTCCGAGTTATGCAGAATAGGGTTGGTATTTACCTCACCTGCTAAATACTGAGGGCCATATGTAGGTAATTTCTATTTACCGATTCCTAAATACCGAATTTTACCGATTCGGTATTTAAGAATCGGTAAATAGAATGTAGGTAAACATTCGGTAAATTTTACCGATTCGGTAATATTCGTTATTACCTATTCGGTATTTACCGAATCGGTAATAAGGAATACCTTCCCATTCATTCCTATGGGCCTGGAGGCCCATAGGAATGAATGGGAAGCCATTCACTATTACCGATTCGGTAAATACCGAATCGGTAATAGGGGAGCATATTCAAGGGTGGCAGGGTGTCAAATTGACACCCTGTTGCACCCCTGAATCGTGCATGTGTGCACATGTGGCGCACATACATGCCCTAAGGGCATGTATGTCTGCCACATGGCACTTTTAAAAAGCACAAAATTGCTTTTTAAAAGGTATTCAGTATTTACCGCCAACTTGTAGTTGGTGGTAAATAACGAATCCTGAAACCAAAAATGCACTCACTTGAGTGCTCCCTACATAGGATTTAAAGAATCGGTAATTTACCGATTCCTTAAAATAACGAATCGGTAAATTACCGATTCCTTAAATCCGGCCTCCTACATCTCAATTGCCTAAATACCGAGTCGGTAACGGAGATTTACCGATTTCGGCCGTTACCGACCGGTATTTAGCTACCTACATATGGCCCTGAAACTCTTGTTTGGGCTACTTTTACTGAGTGTGATAAGTAACTCCTATCCTGAATTTGAATACGAGAATGAGGCTAAATCGGTAGAATCAGCATTTACTGCACCAAATTCGAATGTTTGTCTTTTTTCCGGGTATTTTCCCCTGATAAATTTCACAGAGTATTTCTTGTAAAATCTGTCAGGGGAAAAGTGCAGGGGCACAGTAATTATCACACTCATTGGAAACTCTATCCTTCTGCCAACTTCCAATGCAATAAGGGCTATAGAGTGGAGGGGCATTAAGATTCAGGACTGTGACCATGGTAATGTGTAAAGTACCCAACAGCATTTAATTCATAACCTTGTGCTAATATTCGTTTCTTCACTTTTAATCTCGTTTTCTGAATACATCATTAGTTAGGTACAGTAGAAAAATTGTGTATAACTATCTCATCCTCTTCCTACTCCTGTTAAAAAAATCTCCACTTTACAAGTCCCAATTGTTTACCAAAATGTTTTTAGAGACACCAATTAAATGAGCTTTACTCCTCATCCATAAATGACCACCTTACGCCTAATACATCCAAATTTGTTTTCCTCCAGTTCGACAGACCATGGGCCTAAATGGTTCCCAAACATCATGAGAGTTCTGTGGCATCATGAGTTCTGTTGCGTTCACCCACCTATGTTCTTCCTCCAGCAAACCGTTTGCTAAAGCAGAAACATTCCTAGTACGCTGCCAGCCTTTCCTTCCTTGGAATGAGTTCAGAGTCGTTCGCTCAGCTGGTGCATGAGCATAGAAAGGCGAGTCTGAGCCACAGATCGTGCTAGTGCACCCTTGAACCTCCCAAAGACCGCCATCGCAGCACTTGATCTCCTGATTTCCCTGCGGTGTTGGCATATAATTAATGCAACATGGATCATGAAAATAGGAAGCTGGTGCTCACATTTGCTCTTCAGAGCCAAACCCTTTCCAATCTACCAGATACTGCAGCTGTTTTCTAACTATCCTTGCATCCATAATTCCAGATACTTCCTATTTTTGTCAGCATGCACCTGAACTGCCATACAGAGTTTGAACAAGACATATTTGAGCAGATCAGGGTTTCGACAAAGATACAAGGAATACAATTCGAATATTATTAGACCAGAGCAATTTTTAGCCTTGAATCAACTGGATTCACAATTCATTCAATAGGAAATGGACCAACAAACTTTGGTTGCAGCTTGATGTTGAACCTAAAATATTGTAAGCAATAAAGAAGATTCCTTGGAGTGCAGTGTATCTTTTTGTTTGTGAATATATATGTGTATATATATTTATATACACATATATATATATAAAAACAAAGGTTACAGGGATGTTATAGTTAGGTTCTGAATTTAGTCGCACAAAACCATAGAAATTCAACAGTTATAGTTATAGTTATACTTATAGTTATACTTATGTTAAAAACTATGACTCGTTGCCTTAAGTTACTTAATGGCACAAGTTATAATTTCTTCATATAAGTCTAACTATAAGTATAACTATAACTGCTGAATTGCTATGGTTTTTCCGACTAAATTCAGAACCTAACTAAAACATCCCTCTAACCTTTGTTTTTTTTCAGTGAATTTCTATGTTTTTTTTAGCACGCACGTTAATATAACCAGCGTCCTGTCCTGTGGCTGATTGCTTTCTCCACTGCCTGTGTCCTGCAGCATCCTTACCCTACTCTTCGGTCCTGGGAGCATGCAGGGTGGGAAGAACAGGATTCTGCAGCTTAATTTTGGCTCAACCCTGGATCTAGTAATTTCCAAAACGGACTCCACCCAGTTGGAATCGATCCTCCCCTGTGACTGGTCTGACCATCACATCATCACTTTCCATATCAATGAAGCTACTCTCTGTCCAACCCACGAGAACGAAAATCTGGAAGAGAAATCTAAATAACGTAAATCCTGTCTCACTCGCAACCGCAAGTCCGACCCTCTTATCCCCACCTGATGGATTAAAGGATGTTCATGATCTGACTAATCACTACTTCGACGCTATGAGCTTGGCTTTAGACAATCTAGCTTCCCTACAATTGAAAAGAGTCGCCTCTAAAGTATCAAACCCCTGGTATGATGGTAGGCTAAATGAAGACAGAAGATCACTTAGAGCAATTGAACGACAATGGAGAGCTGCACCATCCTCCGACCACCTCAAACTACTAAGAAGCACGAGAATCTCCTATTATAGAAAGATTAGATGATCTAAAGCTGACTTCATTAGCAAACAATTAGACCAGGCCAAGAATCGTCCCAAAAGATTATTCGAAATAATTAAATCTCAATCTAAGGGCGTCTCCCACTCCCCCCAAGTCGATTCAGAAACACTCCCCAATTGCGAGGAATTTGCCTCCTTTTTCACAACCAAGACCGATAACATAAAGATTGAGCTTCTTAACGATCCATTATCCCATACTGACCCACACTTGATCACCTCAATGACCTCGCTTACTTATCCCGCAAAGCATGACCTCAAAAACAATGCCTCCTGGGTCGCCTTCAACCTCTACAGCGAAGAAAATATCCTAAAAACACTTACGACTCTGAATCCCTCCAAAAACTTTATTGACCCTCTCCCAGCAACCCACCTAAAAGACTTCATTCCAATGTTACTGCCTCCATGGACTAGGATCATAAACACTTCTCTTCTCCAAGGAGCCATCCCAGATATCCTCAAAGCGGGACAGGTTTCTCCCATCCTGAAGAAACCATCGGCCGACCCGTCTGACCTGAATAACTATCGCCCTATATCCAAAATCCCTACCCTGGCCAAACTATTAGAAAAATGTGTTCATAAGCAGCTTAGCAACCACATAGACCACTTCAACCTGCTCGATCAACTCCTATCTGGTTTTCGGACCGGGCACAGTACCGAATCAGCCATGACCCACATTATAGATGACGCATTACAAATATTGGACGAAAACAAAGCCTGTTTGCTAATCCTGCTCGACCTATCCTCAGCCTTTGATACCGTCAAACACGAAAACCTACTAGACCTCCTGAAACATAGAATGGGACTATCTGGAACAATTCTAAATTGGTTCACTTCCTTCCTCCAAAACAGAACACAAAGAGTCAAGATCAATCAATCTTTATCCAAGCCCACCCCTGTCACTTTAGGAGTACCCCAGGGTTCTTCCCTCTCTCCGACACTCTTCAATTTGTTTATGGAACCACTCACCGAGCTTCTCAACTCTTCAAATGTCCAATATCACATATACGCAGACGACACACAACTCTACATTAAGGTCCACTCACTTGAAGACATCAAGTCCCTTAACTCGACGCTACAGAAAACACAGACCTGGCTCGCCAAAAACCACTTAAAACTAAACACCCTCAAAACAGAATTCCTCCTAATCGCCCTCCCCAGCCAAACTACGATCATCCGCGAGTGGATGAAGCACCTAACTGCACTCGGCGGCCAACCTCGAATTATAGACTCTGTGAAATCACTAGGATTAACTTTAGATAATAAACTTAATATGCAGAATCACATCAGCGCAGCAACGAAAGGAGCAAATTTCCAGATGAATACCCTGAGAAGATGGAAACCCTTCATACCCGCAAATGACTTTAAACAGGCAGTTCAGACTCTTGTAATTCCCATAGTGGACTATGGGAGTGTCGCTCTCTGCGGCCTTCCCAGATCTACGACAGCCCCCCTTAGAGCTTCAATCAACTCAGCCGCTAGACTCATCACAGGCTCCAAAAGAAATTGTCACATCTCCCCTGACCTTCGTGCCCTCAACTGGCTACCTCTCGAAGCCAGAATCCAATTGAAAATTGCCTGCATGACACACAAGGCACTGCACCACAAAACCCCAAGATATCTAGCGGAGAAATTGGTACCATCGGGCGGTATCAGAACCACTAGGAGTTCTGATAACCTTCTACTGAAACCACAACGATTTTCCAAGAAGAAAACATACAACCGTACCTTCTCAGGAATGGCCCCCAGAATATGGAACGCCTTGCCTCCAGGCACAAGACTGAACCCCTCCATGACAATTTTCAAAAAAGAAGTGAAAGCGATTCTTTTGGCCAAATTCACTTGAACTATTTTTACATTCATGTATATATGTGCTTATCTATATTAGCTACCATTTCTGTATTTATCTAACTCACAGTATTTTCATGCTTATGTCTACCACCTATATCTGCCCTGTAAAGCGCTCTGATACCCGCAAGGGTCTTGTTCGCGCTATACAAAACATTCAAAATAAAATAAAAAAAATAAAAAATAAAAATAAAATAATTTGTCTTACAAGTTGCAACCATTGAGCCTCCAACCCCCTCACACCAGATTGACGAGGGTATTGAGTCCCAGAGGCCTACTTGGCTCCGGCAAGCGCAACAGATCAGCAGCTATGCAACCAGCAGCATCAAGTGAAGCAAATGCCTCTAAATCTAAAAAAGCCCGCAATTCTATTTGTATTACAAATGGAATATGATGGCTATGCCCAAATAAAGTGAGATGCCCTAAGTACGAGAAGTGTGTCCAGATGTGGGTCCCATGCTCACTGTGCCATTGGATTGAAGTTGCCAGTCCACGACGAGTCCCTTACGGCTGACACTGCATGTATGCATCTATGTTTGCATATGTGTGGTATTTCTATAACTATGTATGTATATCTGTGGTATTTCTAGAGCATGAACCTAGCTAGGAGGCAGTGAAGCACTGTACAGGGTCAAAGACACTGGTCTTGAATCGCTTCTGTTCCCGTCAAGAGGGGACATCGTCTGGCGCTTTGTTCTAGACTCTTCCTACTGGAGCAGCAATAAAAATGAATTGCGAATGGTTGATCTCAATCTAATGTGGCAAAGAGGGCAAACAACAATGGAATGCATAATTTCTAGTGGCTGCCATTCATTCAAGCATTTCAACCATCACTTTTTTGCTTTTCCAAATTTTCAGCAAAAATTCAGTCTCGGCTGCAGCCTCCCACGGTGCAGAGTGGGAGACCTGTAGGTCTAAGGGTGCCTTCAGTTCCTTCCTGCTGCCGGTTTTGCTGGTAGTGTAGTTTGTAGGCAATCCACAGATGGATATGCCAGCTTGCCACATACAACACATTGCCATCTGTACCTTTCTGTCACAGCAGTATGTAGCGGATGCAAAAGAAGGTACATATTAATGGACGTCACTTATGAAGAAAGATTAAATTTGCTCTCATACGGTTACTTCCACGTCTGAATTACATCTATGACTTCCTTTCCTTGCAATTCAGAAAAGATTCCAGAAGTACTCCTGGAGTCTGCAACTGGCTCAGCTTCACTATGACACTCCTATGCGTCAAGACTTACGCTTCAGAACTATGGGAAGCTTACAGTTCCTACGGTTTAAATGTAACTCGCACAGTGATTTGTACCGAGAGCTTTCTTTTTTGGTTCTCCAATGTGATTGTTTTTCCCGTCGGAGTCGCCCCTTCCCCATACACACCCACAACTTTTGTGGGTTTCCTTTTTCAACGAAAAACTGATTTTATCCTGCCCTTGACAGAAGTTAAACATGTGGCCATTTTCCAGATAGCAAACTGCCTCCTACTTGTATGTATTTGCTTCCAAATGTACGAGTTTGTGGGCGTTCACCGCCTTTTGCATGTGGCTGTGCACTGTGAGGCCCACCGCCTGCCCCCGTGAGACTTACTCATACTCCAACTTGGCCACTGTAACCGAGGGGACAGAGGACCCTGGGCTACCGAATGCACTGCGAGTTCGATTTTGCGCAATAGAAATGTCAAATAACAGAAACAAAAATAACAATACTGGTGCATTTTGTGTGTTAGTGCTCCATTCAGGAGCGCGAATTGACATTTTGTGAATCAAGGTTATGAATTTGCATCGTGAATTATGCTATTTGCGCCCCTGAGTGTTAGGGGCATAAATAGCTTTATGGCTGCACGGGGTTGCTTAGACAAACACAACCGGCGGTTAAGGTCGCTGAAAGATAACGGTGTTCATAGGTTTCATCAGTCTTGTAGTACTTGAATTTATTAAAACAATAATTGTGGCGTCACAAAAGATAATCATATTAATGAGTGATTTCAAACCACCTTCTTTTCCTTCCTTGTAAACACACAATGTTCTCCACTGTACTTGGCGGACGCTTTTGTTTTGAGCCTGACGGGATGCGCACAGTTTTTTGCAGCAGGTAGGGCATTCTCTCGAGCCTTCCGCGCGAGTTAATAGAAAATGTGACTTTTGATTGTACAGCCTGTGAAGTCTTTCCGCGCCGTGCAGCTAGCACTGAATGCGCCCTCTGTGCAGCCGGGGGCTTCCCAGACTAGTCCCCGCTGCTCTCCGAGAATGAAGCTTGATTTCTTTCACTTCTCGTCGCGCGGGAAGTCTCGGGCACAATAGCAGCAGGTCTCGCGGTGTCCGCGTGCCAAGGAAAGGTTTTGTTCTTGGCCGCCGGGATGAAGTATGAGGCAGGGAGCTGAAGGGCCCAGGCACTCTGCGGATCAGTGGCGGCCTTTGCCTTGGCCACGGTACAAGAAGTAAGGAGGCCCGCTTACATGTGTAAAGAGCGATTGTTAAATACATGTTCTACACTTAGCTTGCGTATGCAGAGAGGGCACACGCAGGCAGCAAATTGAGCGCATAGTCTAACTTTGATGTTTGATCACAGTGCCAAACTCCGATCATTATCCCCTTTTCTTCCTTATTGTACATTGTGCACTTGCGCTTGGCATGAATATTATAGAATTGGATTTATATGTTCAACTCATATTTTCGTCTGAAATGGCAGGTGAATTGCTTTATGCACTTTTTATGTGGAAAATGGTTATTACGAAAGAGAGAAAAGAAAGAAACACAGGTAAAAAGCTTGCCACTGTGAGCTTGTGCTTTATTCGCCGTTTTTCATTTCCTTTAGAAATGCGTTTCTTTGTAAATTAGAAGAGAAAACTCGTTGTGCTCTCTCTTGCTATTTATTTTGGCTTACTGCGTGAAATAGAGGTTTTGGGGAAGTTTATTCAGGGGTTTAAAAGCATATGTATCATGCTAAGCGTGTTAATGATTTAATTTTCTTAGCTACCTGCGTGGGCCTGCTTTTTTGAATCAGAAAGCCTGTGTGGTTCCGGCAGCAGCTCCTTGGGGTTCAAGCTCTCGTCTCCAGTACAACAACCTGTGCGATTTGTATATTCCTTGGCGGCCAATAAGCTCTTTGTGGAAGCTTACCAAGACGTGCAGAATGCCAACCATGTGTGCACCGTACGACTGGAAGCAGAGAGCAAGGTACTGTAGATTTATACCCCAAATCTGCCCTTTGTCCTAGAAACCAGTTGTTTGGCCTGCTCCCTGCTGAAATTCTGATTTACACGCAGATTTTTTTTTTGTACGTTCTGATGGAGAAGGTTAAACAAGAGTAAAACACAGGTAATACACATTGTTAACAGATCGTCCATCGAAGCACGTGCAGGTCTTAAAATGTACACTGAAGAATGCAGTAGGTTCTTTTTTTGGACTGGCACTATGTTGTGTGATATTTAGGAAACGCAATTAGAAAGCACATACAGGAACCGATATGCACACAGACAATACCCAGAAACACATACATGCACTCTCGCAACACATTTACATTCACATGCAGTGAGGCAACATTAAATGGGGCTTTATAGAGCAGAAACAGGTTGATTGGATGCCTGGATGGTTTGATGGCTGTGTGGTCATATACAAGGATAGATAGCTGGTTGCGTGTCTAAGGGTCACCTTGGATTGGTGGGTGTCTCTATAGATGGACTGATGCGGTTGCATATCAGGATGGATGCAAGAGTGGGTGGATGCAGGAATGCTTGGTTGTGGGTTTGTGGATGAATGAGTGTGGGTGAATGATGGGCGCCTGTGGGTGGATAGTTGGATAAATGTATGTGCCTAGATGAATCAATCAATCAGAGGCTTGTAAAGCGCAACTACGCACCCGTAATGGTCTCTGGGAGGTGGGGGGAGAGTGCTGCAGGTCTGTCAAGGCGCTGTGGTTCAGTCGAAGAGCCAGGCCTTGAGGTCCTTCCTGAATTGAGGCAGTGACGGTGATTGCCCGAGGTGGAGAGGCAGGGTGCTCTGTTGTATTCCTCTGAGGGTGTCCATACACGGGCTTTCCTGTATCATGTCCTTATATAGGCACAATTCGCCCTGCCCTTATATAGGCATAAAATCCCAGTCCTTATTTAGGCATTAAATCGTGCACTCCAAATACAGGCATGGTCTCCGACATCCGTCCACCCTAACGTCACAACGAGTTCTTGAAGAACAGACCCTTAGGCTTCGGGAGTTTCCCTAGCACAGGACTATTGATTTCTTCAAGGACTCATCTATTATGCATGAACCATTATACCTTAGGGGTTCATTCATGACGTCTTCCGCTGTCCGATTCACGTCAATGCTAACATTCTGAGGTACCTCTCAGGTATAAATATACCTTCCCTAGCCCTTGTAAACTAGAGGAGACCTCGACTTCAGAGGAGCCCTTTTCCCGGCCCGACGCACTGAGAAGACGCTGTCATCCCTGCACGCAGAGAGCCCAGCTTCCAGTGATCTAACTTCCTCGCGGGGTGTTGGAGTTCGAGTCTGGCAAAGAGATTCCTACCTCTCTCATTCTAAAGGTATGGAGCTGACTAGAACCTAGAGGGACTCTTGGCATACTAGGCATACTAGGCTTAACATACTCTTAGTATACCATAGTAAGGAATACTTCACCTACTTCATACCTCTCCCTACACCTAGGTTAGGTTAGGTACATTGGGGTAGAACTAGCTTAGAAACGCATCGTATGAGTACTCGCATTTTTAGTCTGTTATTTATGTGAATGAATATCTGCTAAGAGATAATGCTATCGCAGTATTATTTATTTCTACTGCTTACGCTGTACATTATTTATCTTGCATACTGTCTTGTGATCGTAACTGCACATTTTACTTACACGAGAAACAAGACTGTTCAATAAATCTTTTATTGAAACGCCCGTCTATTTCTTTCTGTGTAACTTTGAGGAAAACTAAGCATGCACGATTGAGCTGAGTGAAATAGTTATCTATTGTTTCCACGACTCTGGGACACGTTCTGATTCTAAAGGGAAACAAAGTTGTCATGTTTTGCGGCTGCCAGAAACTACTCCCTTCTTGTTGTCAAGGAGTTTCTAGTGGCCTCTGAGCTAGCTGGCACAAGTAATTAAGTTTAATATACTCGATAGGGACATACCGACCTCAGTCCTATGTCAAGCCTATAGGATATATTATTCCAATGCGCAGAGCCTATTAGGGAAATAGGAGCTACACTACATGGCGCCCAACGTTTGGTAAGGTGTTAATTTAACGCTAGATACTGAGTAACTCAGCCGTGCTTTTTCTCTCAGGGACCCCTACCCATATACTCCAAAAAGACGTCTGGAGTGGGCAGGGTTAAGTATCCACCACGGCTACATAGGGAAACACCCTATATATTAGCTGTTTGGTTTGCTCAACGTTGAAGGATACAGTGTTCCAAAATATTGTGCACCTTATCTTTGTTTCCTTGAAACTTGTTCTACATTTTTCGAACAACAAAATGCCTGACTCCGACGATGCCACCGGAAACGGTGGAGCTGTGGCTGATCCAGCCCAAGCAGCAGTTTTTAACATTACAGGTTAAATTGAAACCGAGGAGGGTGTCATAGACATCAATCCAAACTTAAGAAGAGCCATCACTCTAAAACTTATAAAACACGGTCTGCCACCAAGAGGTGGTAGAGCAGTTTTCGTGATAGAGGCACACGAATCCTTTCAGACAGAGGTATTCTATTCATGGGTAATATTTCCTGAATCCAATCCAGTAACACACATGTTTCACTTCTACAAAGAAGATGATCCACCAGAGGAATACATTCCTTTCGAGGATATTGAAATTCCATTAACATACCAAGAGCATCAGCTCTGGTTTAAAGGCGCCCTAAAACATCACAAAAACATTACCAGGCTCGGTCCACTAGGTAGACTAGGAGCAACATGGCAGATTCTAGCCGGGTACACACCTCATCCCGACATTGAAGAAATGTCAGACGAGGAACTACTTGTTCAACTACAAGAATTAATAAAAATCTACAGACAATTGGTTCAATATGTCATGCAGACTTTCACAGTCCAACAACCATTGACACTTCCAAATCAAACTCCCCAACAGGGGAATACACTAAAAATTACACCACAGACTCTATACGCAGTCATGGGTAAAATGCCCACAAAACGTGAGCAAATTCCATTCTGGATAGCTCAAAAAATTACTCAAATCGAAGCAGTATTTCCAAATACTAGCCCGTATGAGAAACACAGAATCCTAACAATCAGTTTACCGATGGGGATCACACCACAACTGGAAGACTGCACCACTTGGGGCTCAGTCTTTGCTGCCATCTATACTAAAACACATGGCATTCCGTCAATTGCGGTAATACCTGATGTCCTGAAACAAATTCAAAATGAATACGGGGCAGAGCCTGCTCTAAATTTAGGTATGAAATTACTGAAAAATTTCGACCAGGTCTCAACAATAATATTATCTAATATTAAAGGAGAGGCAGCAGCAGTGGCGATCCGCCAACGATTAAGGGAATTCGATGTTACAGAACATCAAACAGAGCTACCCAGAATAATAGAACAATCATATGCAGAATTAGGCAGAGATAGTTTGGGTGGAAGACCAGTGAAGCCGAAACTATCTGAAAGTCCTGAGAAGGACTCAATTAAACAAACTCCTACATCCTCTAAAAAGAAGTGGGAGACTAATAAACAAAATTCAAACGAGAAAAGTTCTCAATCCCGAGGTAGGTCTCCTCAAAAGGAGCCCTCTGAAAGGAGGTATAACCTCAGGAATAGGGATAATTTGAGAAAACCTGACAGGTATCAAGATACTGATGCACGTTCCTCTCGTCCCTTTCAGATCTCATCACAGACTTCGGAAAGAAGAGGACGATTAGAACATAGAGAAGAATGCGTGAAATCCAAAGAAGAAAAACACGCTCCAAAAAATAAAACAAAACCTCAATTCTCCAAAAAGAAAGTAGCAGGTCTGAAGATCAGACATGCCGAGAATACTGAGAACACAACTCAAGAACGGAGAATGGGCTCAGACAATGCTGGACAGTGCAGCAGAAGTCACAATAGCTCGCCAGAACCTGAAGGAACTTCTGGAGATAGTGGACTTGAATGAGTACATCACAGTTGAGACTGTAGACACCAGGGTTAGTACTCCACAAAAGTTATATGAAATAACACTCCGGATGGAGGGAGACAAACCTAGACAGGTGAAAACACTTTTTTGGGAAAGACTATCAAGGGGCTATGACATACTTCTAGCAGAAAAAGACTGGCCACCACAATTTGTCAGGGAGTGCCCACACGGCGAGGACATTATTATGCCTGCCTTCTCCAACCATATTCCAATTCATCTAAAATATACTTATGCCAGGAAATGGGCAGTAGCCCAGGCCCCAGCATTATATAAAAATCATGGAGGATGGGATGAGGACTCCCCTCACCATAAAATACATCTGAAACATGAACCAACTGCACAAAGGCAGTACCCAATAAAGCAAGAAGCTAAAAAACAGGTCAGGGAGATCTTAGATCAACTTGAATACCAAGGGGTGATTGAAACATGCACCTCCTCCATGAACAATCCTTTGTTTCCTGTCTCCAAACCAGACAATACATATCGTCTAGTTTTGGATTACAGACACCTAAACACTTGTTCAAAAACCTTTGCAGTGCAAAATGCACATAGCACAGCATTAATGAATAACATTGTGCGTAAAAAATACAAAACCACATTAGACATCTCAAATTGTTTCTTTTGTCAAAACATAGCACCTGACAGCAGGTACTTAACAGCATTCTCCATAATGGGGACCCAGCGTCACTTTTGTCGACTCCCACAAGGGTTCAAGAACAGCCCAGGTTTATTCTCAGCGAGGGTAACGGAGTTACTACAAATTTATGACAATGAGGCATTGTCCTATGTCGATGACATCTATCTGACAGACGATGACCTGGACAAACACTTGAACAGGGTGAGCACCATTATACTGGGCTTCGCCTCTGAGGGCTACAAGTTCAACTTTAAAAAGTCCTGAATTGCCCATCTCAATGTCCTATTTCTAGGATATGAGCTTTCAAGTGAAGGCAAGAGCTTGGCAGCTAACTTTTTAGAAAAGTGTGCGCTGCTCCAACCTCCAAAAACGCTAAAAAACTTACAATCCATCCTGGGTTTCCTAAATTTTGGAAGAACATACATTTTAAATTACGCAGAAAGGGTTAAACCTCTCTACGCATTAATCAAACCTGATTTTTCAATCAAAAATTGGACAAACGAACACACAGAAATCTTGCGTTCACTCCAGGCTAACATGTTAGCAACAAATCACTTACAAACACGCGTAAGTCAACGCAATTTGGTGATCCGAATAATTTCGGGTCAATGCAGATTCACCTACTTAACATTCAATGAGGGAGAGAAAATACCAATTGCATACAAATCTCATTTGTACACACAAGCGGAAATGCGCTTCAGTTCAACTGAAAAAATTCTAACTGCAGTTCAAACCGCTGTAGCAAAAGAAAGAGCCTTAGCCCAAGGGAAACGCATTATTGTCGTAACCCCAGTACCAGCTTTAGAAGCGGTCACAAAAGCAAGCATTCCAAATGCTAAAGCATTACATCCAAGATGGATACAATGGGTTAATTCTCTTGCCGCAACAGATGTTGAATATGTTTTTGATCCTGATTTAAAAACACAAGCATTCCTGCAATATGAACAAGAATGTCCTCTGCCTACTGAAATTCTGCCTCTCGAACAGTACGAATTCATAATTTACACTGACGGATCCGCACAACCCGCAACAGGGAGTAAGCAAGCTTACAGTGCAGCGTGTGCAATCGTTAAAGGTCGCATGCGAAATGGCATCTTCAGACCTATGGTCACAAAAACCCAGTCTCTAGGAGATTGTACAGCTCAGCGAGCTGAACTACAAGCATTCAAACTGGCACTTGAAAGTACAGATCGAGAATTCCCCACACTGATAGTGTGCGATTCCTTTTACTGTGTTCAGTCGTATAATGAATATATACAAAACTGGCTTGAAAATGGTTTCAAAGATGCGAAAGGTGGCACAATAAAGCACAAAATGCTTTGGGAACAAGTAGTTCAGTTGAAAAACGAACTACCAAAGGCTCACGTGATCCACACACTGAGTCATCAACGTGATGGCGTTCACGTTGCAGGGAATTCATTGGCTGACGAAGCCGCAAAGGGGGCTGTTCAGACGGCTTCCGTAGCTGCGATCACTCGTTCAAAAACAAAAATAGACAGTGAGATAATGTTGGCTGTCAATGCTACAAGCAAAGGCAGTGGTGCAGCGTTACCAAAAAGTTTCCACTCAAGTACTCTTATGTAATTGATGCGAACAACGTTCCTTTTGCTCGAATCCCTGGAGTGGGGGATAGGGTAATTCCAAACAAGGAACGTAGATTAGGACTAATCCTAGCAGCACACGAAGGGATAGCTTCTGCCCATGCAGGTGTTTCTGCAACAGTATCTTTACTCAAGCAAAGATATTGGTGGCCTGGCATTAGAAAATAAACGAAGAACTATGTTTTAGAATGTGATATATGCCAACAGATGAAAGTCTCCACAGTGAAACGCCCTGCGCAGACACCCCTGTTAATTTCAGATAAAGCATTAGCTTGTGTTTACCTGGACCACTGCGGTCCCTTGCAAAGGGACGGTAACTATAAATATATCATGGTTGCAGTGGATTCATGCTCTAGGTTCCTATGGATATGGCCACAGCGCTCGGCTGACGCTCGAACTGTTATAAAAGATTTGCGAGTCTTTATCGGCACATACGCAATAGGCACGCTACATTCTGACCAGGGCCCTGCGTTTAGCTCTCGGGCTTACAAAGAAGCCATGGCCAGTCTGGGCGTTGCATTGCGGTACTCCTCTCCATTCCATCCTGAGGGAAATTCGGTTGTGGAAAGGAAAAACCGGGACATAAAGCAGTCTATAACAGCTAGGGTATTAGGTTCGGGTAATGGGTGGGTCAAACACCTTTATGGGGTCCAACGCTCATTGAATAACCTGCCAAGAAGTTCTCTAGGGGGGGTCACTCCATATGAGGTCCTATTTGGGACAAGAATGTGGGTACCAGATCTCGATGACGTAGGCACAGTGGTGGAAAATAAATCGTTTGATATCAAAGATCGTTTGGCTGTTTTACAGGAACTGAATGAGTTAAGAACGAAACAAAGCAACGTATTCTACAGCCAACCACCACTGGGGAAAAACCTGCAGGCCCAGCAAGGCCTGTCTGGATTCCAAAAGTTGGGGATCTAGTCAGAGAAAAGATTGCGGACAAGAAGGAATTTGGACCTTCTTACAGACAACCAGTACCTGTCCTAGCAGTTCAAGGAACAAGAACAGTACTTCTGCCGCCCCTTGCTGGAAGAAAGGAGAAAAGATTTGTGTCCATCGACCTCATCAAACCACAGTATGTGGCCAATACTAAATAGTAGGCCTCGTGGACTCCGACCTAGTAGCAGACGCACTCCTCTCGCTACTATCCAAGAGGTTTAGACTGAAAGACTGATAACAATCGAGAATTCAGCTGTAACAGATGGAGGACTAAGCAACAACGCTATGGAACTCATCCCTCTTGAAAATCAAGTAACAGTTCGTCCAAATACACCTGTCTACACCAATGTAGCAAGTGATCAACTGGTTCCAGCGATTTCTACAAATCCTGAAGCAATTCCAACAATTGACAGAACTGCTTCTGGCTATTTCATTAACTTTGATACGTTCTCAGAAGATCCGAGTGAACCTGAAACGACGCCAGCATCATTGAAATTCAAGCAGCAAGTACAAGACTTTCTTCACTTTCTGAAAAAGACTTATTTGGTTTCTCCATGGATTGAACTCTGGATTACATCTGGACTTTTTGTTTTCCTGCTCTGGCTAGCTTTGGTTACAACTGTGAGCGTGCTTATAAGTGGCAGATACATCCATGTGAATACTGAAGGAAAAGACGTGAACGTACTTTTGAAACCTCATAAATCTTCCCATCGTGAAGCAAGAGACTTGTCATCAGTGAACATCACAGCTATTCCTATACAGGATGGTATAGTGTGGGACAAAACAGATTTTGATATCTTCGGCCCGACGGAACAATTGAACATTCCACATTTGTTTAAAATTTCACTAAGTGATCTAATTTCGTCCAGTACCTATTCTGATGATTGGGACTTTGAGACTGTTAATGACATAATGTTTGACTTAGAAAAATCTGCTGCATTTTCTAAAAATGAATATTTAGAGGGTTCATCAGACTATGAAGAGCTGTATTGCTATAACCACTATGGTCATCATTATTTGCATAAATCTGCATACCCTAGAAATGTGTTTATGTTTAACCAATGGGAGCATTGTCCTACACCACCACACGGTAGTTCAAAAACATTTGCCAACAAGTTTCCATATTTTTCAGGTTACAATACATCTGATCCAGAAACGTTTTACTACAAAAATGTAAACAAAACAGGACTGAAAATTATGTTAACAAATACAAAACAGATTTATTCTGCATTATTTATTGCCCAACTGTCTAGACAGGGTTTCGACTTATGGAAAGACACAATAGACACAAAAACTGTCTGGGGTACTAAAGATTGGCAAGTGCAGGGGATAGAAGCTTTATTTAGAGCCTGCATCATCCCTGAACAAATAATGTTTTTGAATGAAACTGTCCAACAAACATCTTGTCTTGGTCTAGCCAAGATCAAAGAGATGAAAACACCTTCTGTACCAACACCTGCAAGTGACAATAATACACAAGCAGTGGTGACAGTTGACAATATACTACAACTCAACAGATCTAATCCTAATTGGAAAAAATGGTTGATCTGGCCCACAGACACGAACAACTGTCAGGAAAGATTCCTGAATAAAACTCAGGGCTTTACTATTCATAGGCCAGACCCAAGATACGTCCGGGGGTAGTAACAACATAGAGTGTAGGAAAATTATGCCTCGATTGGCTTCAGAAATCTACACTACAGGATGTGAAACAACACTTATCCTTACTTAAAGAAGACGCAGACATTAGGGAATTCTTGCTTGGACCAAGAAAACCGTGTCAAAAACGTTTCATATATGCCGGCATTTATGCTGCCTATAATGAAGCATGGAAAGTGTCACAGATGGAGGCCGCAGAACGAATACGAGAACTTGATCGTATTAATTTAGAGAAAACACTCACTGTGGTCGACAATGGGTTAACAACTTTATATTCATTGGATGGCATTGTATCCTCTGCTATCGACATACTAGAACAAGATTTGGCACGATTACAGCAAGGCCAATCTCAATTACGTTCTATTGTGTTATTAAGCTGGACGCTGCAATCTTTGCGAGCGGGCTATGTGCCTTGGCGTTTCATCAACACATCTGCTCTGTTTGCAGAATACAATCTAACTGATAAACAGATCGAACTGGCACAAAGAGGAGCAGAGTATACAGTGCTAAGCATTGGAAAAGTTACCATTCACAGTGGCAGAAAAACCAGCTACAGAATGGCTCATTCATGGCAAAATCACATTACCTGTGACTACTTTTCAGTTTCAGTATTGCCTCAGACAAATGCAAGCAGGCAAATATGAGGTTGGGTAAGGAATACATTAAGACATCTTGGGATTTACCGTATACATATAGATGTTGGAGTGGGGATCGTGAAGTGTTTTTGAGCGGTACACACTGTAAAAGTGCACTGAGCGGTTCACTTATATGTCAGGACATTTCTTTACACGGGGCTTGCAATGGTTCTGTGGCAAATTTGTCTTGCCATCAGCAGGGTACACCAGCTGCTGTGATTAATCCAACGTTTGGACAACTTTCTAATGGGAGTTACCTCATGTTGAATGATCAGAGTTGCTGCGGCATGTTGCCAGGCATCCCATATCTAGTAACGGTCAACTCCAGGGTCACTTGCTGTATGCAAGTATTGTTTCCCCCAATAGACACAGTCAGGGAGTCGCCTTTGTGGCCTTCGCTGAACGTCTCTTTTATAAGATTTGATACTTTGAGCAGAATGAAAGCCATGCTTTTACAGCAAACAGTGCCTTTGACCTCGGCCAAAGAAACCTATGATCTACAAGTAGCAAGGACTTCGGCTGAGATACAGACTTTAATACGTACAAACTGCCCTATACATTTCGCAGAAATGATAACACGTATCTTCAACATGTCTGATACAAGTGGAATTATACATGTATTTAAGAGAATCTGTACCGGTCTGTTAGCACCTTTCCAGGCAATACTCGGAATAATCCCAAACTTTGCACATTCGGTGTTTGGTGGCATACCATTAATTCTAGCACTTGTTGCCGGAATTCTATTTCTCTTCCTGCTATTACGCTATGGCCAGCCTATTTGCAGACATCACTCCGAGCGAAATGGAGAAAGCTCTCGTTGAACGAAAGTGCCGTGAGCGAATAGTACAGCTTTTGGGCATGACTCGTCTACGGGACCTTAATACCACGTGGTTCCTGTCATTCAGACCAATCTGGCAAGATTGCATCTTACCTGTTCTACCCTGCCTGCTATGCGGTAAAGAATGCGTGTTTGACACCTGTCTAACATTTCCATCAGCAATGCCAACGGATGTCGATACTCTGCTGGTCCCGATAACGGCCCATGCTCTGTGTTGTCCCCAGAGGCTGCCAATCATGATGTCAGCATTCATTGAGATCTCACAGACGCTTCCGGCTGCTGCTGAGGTACGAGAAAGATCTACAGGCACACAGGTAACAACGGACGCGAACATTGCTGCGGCAACCTATGCTGAAAGCGGTGCTTCACATCTCTGTGCAATTAATCTACTACACGAGGTGTTCCAACTGACACCAACTTCAGTGGACGATGTTTTGTCTACAGACATAGATGATCTCATGTTTACACCAGACCCGTAAACTGACTCTGAATCAGCCCACAGTGTTCCAGAGAAGCAGTAACAATTTGGCCTTCATACTTCAAAAACTTGAACTCTTCCCAAAATTGAACTTTTTCGCATTTTTTCGAACTAAAATGGCACTTCAATCTGCTTAAAGTAGAACTAGCCTTATAGTACAGACTTCGCGGTATTTCCACAGACACTTAGTCATCTTGTTTGTCTAAAAAAGTTCATTCATTTTCATGACATGAAATGACTTTGATTTTTGAACAACTTATCGATCATTTTCTGTCAAATGTAAATATTATTGCTAAATTCATTCATATTGTATTTTATTTTTAAATATATGCCTGATATGAAAAGCAATGCTTCAAATGTACAGTACCTTTTGCATTATAATAGGTTTTTTAAATGCCTTTTAAATGATTTTATGAAATATTTTAGCAATATGCGGTACTCCATTTAATGTTTAGCATTTTAAATGTTTAGCATTTTAGTATTATCGTACACACGAAAGTGAAGTGGGTGTTGTATTCCTCTTAGGGTGTCCATACACGGGCTTTCCTGTATCATGTCCTTATATAGGCACAATTCGCCCTGCCCTTATATAGGCATAAAATCCCAGTCCTTATTTAGGCATTAAACCGTGCACTCCAAATACAGGCATGGTCTCCGACATCCGTCCACCCTAACGTCACAACGAGTTCTTGAAGAACAGACCCTTAGGCTTCGGGAGTTTCCCTAGCACAGGACTATTGATTTCTTCAAGGACTCATCTATTATGCATGAACCATTATACCTTAGGGGTTCATTCATGACGTCTTCCGCTGTCCGATTCACGTCAATGCTAACATTCTGAGGTACCTCTCCGGTATAAATATACCTTCCCTAGCCCTTATAAACTAGAGGAGACCTCGACTTCAGAGGAGCCCGTTTCCCGGCCCGACGCTGTCATCCCTGCACGCAGAGAGTCCAGCTTCCAGTGATCTAACTTCCCTCGCGGGCTGTTGGAGTTCGAGTCTGGCAAAGAGATTCCTACCTCTCTCATTCTAAAGGTATGGAGCTGACTAGAACCTAGAGGGACTCTTGGCATACTAGGCTTAACATACTCTTAGTATACCATAGTAAGGAATACTTCACCTACTTCATACCTCTCCCTACACCTAGGTTAGGTACATTGGGGTAGAACTAGCTTAGAAACGCATCATATGAGTACTCGCATTTTTAGTCTGTGTTATTTATGTGAATGAATATCTGCTAAGAGATAATGCTATCGCAGTATTATTTATTTCTACTGCTTACGCTGTACATTATTTATCTTGCATACTGTCTTGTGATCGTAACTGCACATTTTACTTACACGAGAAACAAGACTGTTCAATAAATCTTTTATTGAAACGCCCGTCTATTTCTTTCTGTGTAACTTTGAGGAAAACTAAGCATGCACGATTGAGCTGAGTGAAATAGTTATCTATTGTTTCCACGACTCTGGGACACGTTCTGATTCTAAAGGGAAACAAAGTTGTCATGTTTTGCGGCTGCCAGAAACTACTCCCTTCCTGTTGTCAAGGAGTTTCTAGTGGCCTCTGAGCTAGCTGGCACAAGTAATTAAGTTTAATATACTCGATAGGGACATACCGACCTCAGTCCTATGTCAAGCCTATAGGATATATTATTCCAATGCGCAGAGCCTATTAGGGAAATAGGAGCTACACTACAGCTCCAGGTCTAAGCTGCGAGGTAGGAGAAGGATCTTCTTCCAGCTGTTGTCTTGCGGATACGTGGGACGGTAGCCAGGGCCAGTTGGGCAGAGTGGAGGTCTCTGGTGGGTACGTGGAATGCGAGGTGGTTGAGGTACACCAGTCCCGCGCCGTGTAGGGCTGGCGTGTGTGAGGAGCTTGAAGGTGATTCTTTTGTTGACTGGGAGCCTGTGGATGACAGTGCATGAAGGTGTGGTTAATTGGTTGGCAACAGAATTATAAATAGATGATTGCATGGGCAGATAAGTTTAAATATACAGGTAGATGGACAGATGACTCTGGATTGATAAATGGATACATAGTCTTTGTAGAAGCATGCATGGACTTGGTTGTACTGAATAAGTAAATTATTTCTAATCACAGTGTTCTGCTAGTGAACAGTAAGTATTTTATGAACACTCATTCGGAATCAGCTATGACGAAACTTAGAAATTACTATGTGACACCATGACTTGTGCCTGGACAGAAAATCAAGTCTCATTGCCTTTGGGCTGACTGCTCAGATTGTGAACCGTGCCTTGTCTACCCATGATTCCTTCACTGCGCACATACTGCAGACCAGAAAAGGAGCTTTAGAAATTATGCAGTGAGCTGACAAGGCTCCTCCTTATAACTTTACAAAAGATGATTGTTGTGGATTTCTTCATGTTCCTAGTGATCTTTGTCAAACAAAATGCACCTGCACAAGGCCTTTTGGAGAAAATGGGTCCACCCTCCTACAAAACCTAATACCCCACTTAGTCACAATCAGGGCCTTATGATCTGGTAAATCTGCCCCAACCCCCCAAAAAGGTTAGTCAGGCAAAACATGTTGGAAGAACAATGAGAACCTTTGCGGAGCAACTATGAAACAAGATTGAAGAAGCTTTCAGAATTCAAACAACCAATCACAGATTCAAGCCAAAGCTAGGGCTAATGATAGTGCTCGTTAAAAAGCCTCCAATTAGGAAAAGTGCAAGCCTCCTTCTTAGTATCCCTCGTTATATCCAGAAAAGACAGAAACCATGGAGCGAGCGTAGCACAGACAAACAGGTTCAACACAGTGCCTAGAACTATGCATCCTGTAAAATGATCACCACTTATTAATGCTAATGGCATATTCCTTGAGCAGCAATGCTGTGCCAGGTCGCGAGCCGTGCAGTCTTAAGGGTAAAGCTGCAAGCATACATAAGGGAATTGACGATGCATGTATAATTTGATGTGCATTACTGGGGATTTTTGTAAATCCCCTGAATGTGAAGTACACTGCAAATCATCAAAGATGGAATATCTAGCAAAAGATTGTCATTGAGAGAGAAGATCCCTGATTTATATACATTGACTGTAAGGGAAACATAAATGGCATGAAGATTAACATTTTCTTAAATTATATAAAGCCCCGATTTCACAAACATTCTTTTTGGAATTTGGTAATTTAGGAATCGTAAATGGGTTAACAAAACTCTCCATTTTAATATCAGCAAACTAGACAAATGCACAATGTTTCTTGTAATATAATAAAACTACAGTCATCCATCTATTCTGTACTAGCTACCGTTCTCCTATGATCTGCTCTATTATCTTCTCAAGTGAGAATGCTTGTTATTAATCTTTTTGTTCTAATTGTTCATCAAAGTCATAACTCAGCATATGAAAAACCACATATGCGTGAGGATTCGGCAGCACATTAGGTGTGTGGATGCCATGGGAGCGGCTGACAGTGCAAGTAAAGGAAGCTGGCATAGCTGCAGGTACAACCTCCTCAATACAGCACTTCACCTTTTCCTATACTAGGGCTCGCAGTCACAGCCACTTCCTACCTCGTCATCTCGCTGCTAGCTGTGCCGTCCATCGTCAGCAGGAGGCAGCGTGGGACGAGGCTAAGCTCTTAGCAGGAGAGAACCACCAGAAGTGAAGCTGCTCAGAAGCAGCTCTCTGCTGTTGCAGCCAGACAAGCCTACAGTTAGAGGTGAGATAAGTTTGTTAAGTGAGAGGACAACCTTAAAATGTTATATAAGTGTGGCGTATACCAGTTACACATCACTGTAGAGGATAGATTAAAGCAGGATTTATCTCTGCCCTCATTTTATTTAGTAACTGCTTACCTTTGGGCATGTTGCAAACTATATAAATTTATCCTAGATTGAACACGCATCGTGATGAGTAGCCCCTCTGTTAATTGCACCGACTGGTGCCACAAACAGTTTCCGGATGTCTTGGAATTCTCTGCGGCTTAGCATGAGTTCCAGTATTTTGTCTTGGTAGAGGAGAATTGTATTGCTCCTGATATAAAGCTAATTTTATGGTCATTTCACATAATATTAATGCCCAGAAGTTAGGTATCCAATATTTTTAATGGAGTAGATCACTACAGTATACATTTTCGACAGATAAGAATGATAGAATGAACCTAAGACTAATTAAGCCCTTCTTTTTAGTCTCCTAACTGGTGGTCTCATGTGTTAGGCACCCTCCCAACTCCAGCTGCCAAGGTGAAAAACTTGGGGGTGATCTTTGACACTAAGGTATCATTTGAGGGGCAGATAAATCATATTACATCCTCATGTTTTTTCGTCTTGAAAATTCTTAGGAGGTGCTTCCTTATATCCCGTCCATCTTGCAGAAAACAATGGTTACAGCACTTATTGCCTCGAGACTGGATTATTGTAATGGGCTACTTATCAGCACCCAAGAACGCTGCTAAAATAAACTTGAGACCCTCCAAAACATAGCGGCCCGCCTCCTCCTAGGCATTATTATTATTAGCAACTTATAGCCCGCACAGCTACCCCTAGGGGTTTCCCGGCGCAAGCAAGCGCAGATGGAATGTCCCAGACATTCCAAGACATAGTTCTGCCGCCTAAGCGCTGGCTCCATTGGCTACCAGTGGCTAAGCGTATCAAGTTCAAGGCTCTTGTTGTTGCTTTTAAGTCTACACAACCTGGGCCCATTGCATCTGTCACAGCGCTTCCAACCTTATGTTCCAATTAGATCTCTTCGCTCTTCTTCCAGTGTCAACCTTGTAGTCACCAGATTTAAAAGAGGCAGAACTGTGGAACACATTACTGTTAGCCCTTAAGAATAAATCAACCCTGTTGGACTTCAGGAAGAGCTTGAAAACGTGGTTATTCAACCAGTCAAGCATTCTTCAGTCCCCAGAAAGTTCCATCTGCTTCAGTTTGTTGAGGTCTAGCGCCTAGACACCCCTGGCTATTAATCGCACCTCATAATATTTTCATTTAATTTCATTTCAGATAGTATTATTTTCTCAAAAAATTATAAGAAACAGGTATTATTTCAAAAAATGTATTTACTTTAAAAAAAAACATATTTATTGATTTTAAAGAACATATACACAAAAAACAACTTACAGAAACATAACAGTAATACGGCCCTCCCTTCACCTCCCCCAACACTGACGGTTAACGCATGGATCCACCCTCTGCTAAATGTCAGTCTTGCACTAGGGCATCCGGCCGAGGTGAGTCTCTCCAAATGTCCAGGACTCTGTTACCATATCACCGCTCCAGTACTCACTCACTAGAGGCCCTCTACAAGGTGTCACGTACCCCCTCCCTATTCTCCCTCAGACCAACCTCCCCACACTTTCTAGAGCTTCTTTGGGCACGATCCTCCTACACTAGTTTCTCCCTAACACAACAGACATCCATCTTCTGGTTCCAATCCCGCAATTGTGGGCTCACTGCACTCTCCAGTCTCTGCACAATTTCCCTTTCCTTTTTTGCCAGTAAAAAAAACAGGTTCCCAAAATCATCTGATTGGAGGTAAGATCGGAGGCCCCTCACACCCCCCCAACAACATCAACATGGCCTGTCTCGCAATGGGCATCCCAATGGCTGTTTCCAGTCGGGTTCTCACCCCCTCGCAAAACGTTCGGCTGCAGTTATTATTTTTATTATTCACCAAAGACAGTATCCTCACTTTAGTTCATAGTTCCATTTACTAATTTTGTAATAACTTTCCCATGTTCTAGCAACAATATCCAGCTGTTGTCAAGATGCAGCAATTATCCCACAGCCAACCTCACAGCCAACACGTGTTTTGCAGATTGTCGCTTCCTCAGGGCTCAAGTGGGAAGATTGGTATTTGAAGAAAATATCTGGCTAGAATCACAATAAGTAGTGAAAATAAAAAAGTGAGTAGGCAGACACCATCAAAGGTCAAAAAGAGATCAAAACAAGAGATACATCTGTTAATAAACTCACAAAAGAAACCACACCGAAACAGTTAAAAAGTAAAAAACACAATAAAAATCCGTCTCGAATTTGTCCGTCTCGGTGTTGGAATGAACAAAACGAGACCAAAGCAACAAAAATCCAATATGGAGATATGAAATTTTAAACTTCGATTCACATTTTAGCACCAGAAAGCACAAAGCACCCATGGTCAAATGGTCAGCAAGACAATGGCAAAGGTAAGGTTTAAGGCCGATTATGGCAAAGGTAAGGTTTAAGGTCGATTATGGAGCGTGGGCCGGAGACAAAGCCCCGGCAGGTCCCAAAGAGTTACCTTCTGACTTAAATTGTTTCTGAGACAGTAGAGTCCTCAGCCGGGCAGGGCAGCACGCTTGATCCAAAGACAAGGTCATTGATGATGGGTTGGCGAAGAAAGAGGTCTCAGTGACGCTGTTGACAAAGGTGGGGAAAGCTTCAAGCGGTTAAAGTCTGGAGTTTGTGCCCAGGAAGCCATCAACAGGATGCTGCTCAGCGTCAGGTCCGCTGAAGATTTCTACCTTCAGGGGTAATCTCATTCTGGAAGTCCGATTCCTTCAGTGGGGCAAGGCTGCAGGCTGTAGTCGGAGAGGGTTCGACGTTGTTGGATGCTGCTCTACATCAGGCCTGCTGAGTAATATTTGCAGCTGCGGAGAAGAATGTAGGGGGAGCTGTGGTGAAGTCAGGCCCACTAACAATGCACCCTCGGCAGACTGGCTTACATGTAGGTCCCGGTCTTCTGTCGGTTCACCATGGAGAAAGCTTTTGGGATTAGGTAGCAGAGTATACTCTGACATTGTTATTGGTATTATTATTTCTGTTATTGTTATTATTATTGTTGATATTGTTACTATTGTTGTTATGATTGAAGATAGGCCCCGATCTTCTGCTGGTTCTCCTCAAAGAAATCTTCGAAAAAGTTTCTAAGTCCCTGATTTTAGGGTTTGACAGGAGGAGTACACTCTGACACTTATCTAAGGGCCCCAGTACTCTTAGAAGTTTTCACTAACGGAGAAGTCACCAGCAGGGTCCAGGGCAGGTCCATTTGGAACTTCTCAGCTGGGCTCTTCAGGAAAGTGGGCTTCATGCAGTTTTTTTGTCCCTGTAGCTTAACAGCCAACTGACCCTTGGAGTCCACTTCTCATTCTTGGTTACAAATGGGAGCAGGTCCAGCCCATAGGGAGCTCCTCCCAGGTCACAACCGCAGGTAAAGTCCTTATGTCTTCCAGAGGTGTTCTACAGAGAATACTGGGGGTGCCACATTTATGCTCCGTGCTAGCCAGTGGGTGGGAGAAAACTCCTGGTCACTCCCTAACCAATGGGATAAAAGTTCCCAGGGGTGACCCTACCAATGTTTACAGCACTCCCCGTGTGTTTTACTGTAAACTATGCACAGTGCCCCATACTGCCTAAATCCATCATTGAAGAACCTTTATTCTCCTGTGCAGAGCTCCCTGTGCCCACCCAGATGTGTGGCTATGATAAGGAGCAAATCCACCCTTGTGATCACTTCAAACCAGCTCTGAAGTAACTCCTCCTCCCACTGAGTTTGGAGACAGTCTGGCTATGAGAACAAAACTGAGGCATCCTTGGGTGTGAGCTACATCTGCCAGTGACAAGTTTGGCTTCCTTTGAAGCTCAGGTAGGGGCTGGGTGCAGCCCCCAGGGCATCCTGCTGAGGGAGATAAAATCTCCCTACACCCAAGCCCTTTTCCGCTGTCTGGGAGCAATACATATCTCACCACAGTAGAGCCTTTAACAGTCGGTGACACTCAACACTGGCAGAAAGGCACATTTGGATCAGGCAAGAAAATGTGAACTTTCGAAAAGTGCCATTTTAAAAAATTGTAATATAAAATTCGACTTGACTATTAAGTTGGATTTTAAATTACTTTTCAAACAAGTCCTTGATTCATTTTTCTAGCTATTCCCAAACTGAAGGTATGCATTACAAGGTATTATAATCTAACCCAGTGCTTTTCTAAGGGAGAGATAGCCTTACCACTGTGAATAATGATTTTGGAGGTTCTCTTCCAGGGGCTCCTCATCAATATTCATAAGCACTGAATATTCCCGCCCATGTGCGGGGACCCCGGAAATAATAAAAATTATATATGAAAAACATATATATACAGCTCTATATATATACATATATCATTTTTTCTCATAGCAATGCAGCCCCCATCTAGGAGGCTAAACAATGTAATAACGCATAAACTGCTTTTGCAAACACATAATATATGTATAAAAACACAGGAGGGCAAGTAGCACTTGAACTCTGTTTTTAATGAGTAAACCTCATGAAAAAAACTGCAAATAAAGCAGACATTGTTAGCCTACAGGCTGCATTGTAAACTAATAGCATAGAAAATGAAAGCATTTTCATACAAAACTGGCACCGTGCCTTTAAGGCAGCCATGACCCCTAGCTTCCCATCATGCCTCAGGGGTGACAGTTAGGTCAGTTGTTCTTTCCGGCTCCTTCAGTCAGGACCCTGGATTCACAGCTCTTCCATTTTTTTGACTTTCTGTCAAAAATTATCTGATTTTTTTGAAGATTTTTGCTTTCACTCGACGTCTTTTAGCATTAGAGTGAGAGTGAAGCCTTTTTTGTGCTCCAGAAAAGGTTTATTTCTGTCAGAAATGCCTTCCTTATTTGACCCTTGCCCTGCCTGTGGCAAGAAGAAGGCCAGATCAGACACACACCCGGTGTGTATTCTCTGCCTCCCTGATTCTCACTCTTCTGCCATCTGTCATTATTGCAAGAAGTTGTCGAGAAGGACCATCAAAGAAAGGGAGAGAATTCGACTTTATGGCCTCTCTGAAAGAGGTAGGTCTCCAGTGAGGCAGCAGAAAAAGAGAACTCGGTCGACGTCGAGAGGCAAGGTCCCGACCTGTTCTCCTTCGGCGTCGAGGCTGCCGACGGCGAAGAAATCGTCGTCGAAGACTACAGTGGTGCCGGAGCATCACTCTTCTAAGAAATCGAGGACAACGCTCTCAACGTCGACGAAGGTAAAGGGCCCTCCGTTGTCGTCAACCAGGCGATCGACGTCGAGGCAAATCACTCCGTCGTCGCCACATCAACAGCGATCGACGTCGAGGCAAAGGTCTCCGTCGAGGTCAGTCCAAAGATTTTCGACGTCGAGGCGCAAGACTCCATCGCCGACGTCGAGGCAGAAATCTCCGTCGAGGTCAGTGCAAAGATCTTCGACGTCGAGGCACAAGACTCCGTCGCCGAGGCAGAAGTCTCTGTCGATGGCAGCACGGCTGACGTCGAAACACGGTACTCCGTCGGCGTCAAGTAGACGTTCGACGTCGAGAGACCGGTCGACTGCCAGATTGAGTCCTCCGTCCAAGAGGAGAAAGTCGACGTCAAGACAGGCGTCACCCGACGTCGAGGCACCAGTCCAAAGAGGCCTCACGTCCGGTAAGCCTGTCTACATCGCCGTCACCGACGTCGAGAACAGGTTCTCCCAGCTCTCACAGAGGTTCATCGTCAAGATCTCCGGAGGTCGTGATCTCGACGTCCAGCAGTCCAGTGTCCAGGGGACATCAAGATTCGCCGACCAGGCCTACACAAGAAAGAGAGAGCTCTCCTCCTCCTCCACATTCTCCTGAGGGGCGAGAAGGGCAAAGAGCGCCTTCCATCTTGGTGATAGATGGATGGAACAGGCCCTTGCATCACTGGGCCACAACCCCAGCCACAGGGGCACAGCATTACTCGAGCCCCCTTCACAGATCTCCGTTGGCTCGGCTGGTACAGGTGGTGGATAGAGAGCGTACTCCATCAAGAGCCAGGGATCGCAGTCGCACTCCTGCGCACTCTCCCAGAAGGAGATCTAGATCCAGAAGCAGGAGGAGAAGACACAGATCTCCAACACCTTCCTCCTCTTCCACACACACGTCACACAGAGACTATTCACCTACTCTTACTGACAGCCACCATCGAGGGTCTCTCCGGTGGATGACGTGGGCACTTTTCAGGACGTGCTTGGCAGAGGGGCGGCGAAACTAAACATCCCTATGCCGACTCGGCAGATTTCGTCCTCTGTTATCTTTGAGACTTTATACCAAAGGGCAGCATCTAGACCCCTGCTACCATTGGTCCCGGGCCTAATAAAACCGGTTATGGACATTTTCCTCACGCCGGCGACACTTAAGACCGCGCCGGCTAGGATTTTGAAAAAATATCGTTCACCGGAAGAGGACCCGCTTTTCCTTAAATCTGACCCCCCACCGGATTCTGTTATAATTGCTGCAGCAAAAAAGACTCATGCTATTGCTTCCTCCTCTACTGTTCCACCAGACAAGGAGAGTAAAACACAGGATTCGTGGGGAAGAAAGGTATGTGGCACATCAGCCTCGATGATGAAGGTATCAAGTGCGGCGGCTCTTCTGGGCTGGTATGACAGGTCTCTGTGGGACTCCCTGCAAAGATTCACGGAAAAGTTACCAAAAGAAGATCGCAAGGATTTTGAGGAGATCGTGCATGAAGGCAGCTTGGTGGCTAACCAAGTTATCAGCGCCGCAGCTGATGGAGCTACTCTTTCGGCTCATGCCTATGCGCATGGGATATGCGCTAGAAGAACCTCCTGGCTCCGACTCGCAGCGCTCAAACCAGAGGCACAGTCTCGGATCCTCAATCTCCCCTTCTCCGGCTCATCTTTGTTCGGTGCACACACGGATGAAGAAATGTCCCGGATGAAGACCGAGCTAGACACACTAAAGGCCGTGGGTCTAGAGAAGAAGGAAGAGTTCCGCAAACGATTCAGGCCTTACAATCGACGATCCTCCCAACAGAGGGTTCAAACCCCTCATTGGCAGAAAAACCAGGATCAGCAGGGACAGCAAAGATCCCAATATCAAGGCAGGCGCTCTTCCAGAGGAAGAGGGAACCAGCGTCAGTCTAACACCTCCAACAAGACGCAGACCAAACAATGAGTGCCCACTTCCCCCGTCGCCGTTCACCACTCCAGTGGGGGGGAAGTATTGCAAATCATCTCTAAGAGTGGCGAGTTATCACAAAGGACCAGTGGGTGTTAGCTGCGCTGCAGAATGGGTACTCTCTACGTTTTCGACGCCATCCTCCCTCAATCCCTCCGGTTCCATCATCGTGCCATCAAATGAAGATATTGCAAAACGAAGTTACCACCCTTCTGCGGAAATCAGCCATTGAGAAGGTGCCAATATCTCAAAGAGTGAGAGGGGTTTACTCAAGATACTTCTTAGTAAAGAAGAAGGGTCGAAAAGCAGAATACAGACCCATTCTGGATCTGCGAACGCTCAACAAGTCAATCAAGAAGGAGAAGTTTCGCTGTTGGCTCTCCATCAAATATATCCACATCTCAGGCAGGGAGATTGGATGTGTTCGCTGGATCTGCAAGATGCCTACTTTCACGTTCCGGTCAGTCACCATCACAGACTATATCTGAGATTCCTGGTGGGATCTTCACACTACCAGTTCAAAGTACTACCCTTCGGGTTGAGGTCAGCTCCCCGAGTGTTCACGAAGTGCATGGCAGTGGTGGCAGCCACACTACGCGCAGAGGCATCTTCGTGTACCCGTACCTGGACGACTGGCTGCTGAAGGGTCCCTCTCCCCACAGCGTGAGGAGTCATTTCCTACAATGCCTAGAGATTTGTCACCGGCTGGGCCTTCATGTGAACTTCGACAAATCGACGCAACAACCCACACAGAGAATACATTATCTAGGAGCTCTGGTAGACTCCGAGGTAGGAAAAGTGTTTCCTTCGGAGGAGAGACAATATTCCATCATACAGAAATGCAAACTTGTTCTAGACATCAGAATGCTGTCAGTTCGTCGGATTGCCGCCCTGTTAGGGTCGATGGCATCCTGCATCTTCCTGGTCCCCAATGCCAGGCTGCGAATGTGTCCTCTACAGCAGGATCTGGAGGACAAGTGGGACCAGCAAACAGCTCGCTGGGACGACAAAATAAGTCTCACAAACACAGCAAGAGCATCCATCCCATGGTGGATGAAGAAGGAGAATATGCAAGTAGGGATACCTTTTCATCAAGCACCTCCCTCTCAAACACTGATCACGGACGCCTCCCTCCAGGGCTGGGGAGCCCACATGGGGTCTCTCCAGACGCAAGGTCAATGGTCATTGAAAGAGCGGTCATATCATATAAACATGCTGGAATTGAGAGCAGTTCACCTGGCCCTCAAGACTTTCCTCCCTTCGATTCAGGCAAGTTCAATCTTAGTACAGACGGACAATACCACCACCATGTACTACCTGAACAAACAGGGGGGAACTCGCTCACGCACATTGTCGCTGGAAGCTCAAGCTCTCTGGCATTGGCTCCTGGCACGGAACCTATCAATCACAGCGGTACACCTGCCGGGAGAACAGAACGCGAGAGCGGATGCTCTCAGTCGACATTTCGAAGACAGACAAGACTGGGTTCTCAACGACGAGGTCGTCGAAGGCATCTTCCAGGCATGGGGGCGTCCCAGCATCGATCTCTTCGCGGACGACGAAAATACAAAATGCCGAGACTTCGCCTCAAGGTTCTACCGCCCAGGGTCGAAGGGGAATGCCCTTTTGATAGACTGGTCAGGGGCATTAGCGTACGCCTTTCCACCCCTTCCTCTCATCCCGAAGGTGGTGACCAAGCTGTCTCATTCGCACACGAGAATGATCCTGATTGCCCCGGACTGGCCGAGACAATGGTGGTACCCGGACCTTCTGCACATGTCAGAATGCCCTCACAGGAGGCTGCCGTGCAGACCGGACCTTCTGTCCAAGATGAACGGGAGGATTCATCACCCCAATCTTCCCTCACTGAACTTGGCAGCATGGCTCCTGAGGTCCTCCAGTATGGCCATTTAGGACTACCACAAGACTGCATGTCCATCTTAAAAGAAGCAAGAAGGCCGTCCACTAGACACTCGTATGCGTGCAAGTGGAAACGTTTTTATATGTGGTGCGTTCAAAACAATTGTAACCCGACCAAAGGGCAGGAGGAGGATATTCTACCATACCTGCTTTACCTGTCTAAAGCGGGCTTGAAGTTTCCTTCCATTAAGGTGCACTTAGCAGCTATCACTGCATATAGGCGCTCGCCTTCTCAGCCTTCTTTCTTTCAGTTACAGGTTGTGAAAGACTTCTTGCAGGGTCTGAAAAAGGTCTACCCTCCGGTCCGGCCTCCTTCACCACCTTGGGAGCTGAACCTGGTGCTATCAAAGTTGATGGGTCCACCTTTCGAACCCATCCACAAAGCAACCTTGCAACACCTCACTTGGAAGGCGGTTTTCTTGGTAGTGATCCCGTCAGCTCGCAGAGTGAGCGAAATACAGGCCCTCTGCTCTAAGGAACCTTATACTGTTTTCCATCTTAATAGGGTCGTATTGAGGACTCATCCCTCCTTCCTTTCGAAGGTGGTGTCAGATTTCCATGTGAATCAGACCATCTCTCTGCCCACCTTTTTCCCTAATCCCTCCACTCCAGCTGGGAGGGCTTTACACTCGCTTGACCTAAAAAGAGTTTTAAAATTCTATCTGGATAGGTCCAAGTCCATGAGAAAATCTGATCAACTATTTGTTAACTATGGGTCGATCAGAACAGGTTTTCCAGCTTCAAAACGGTCCATCTCCAGATGGATAGTTTCGTGCATCAAGTTAGCTTATCAATTAGCGCAAAGGCCCCTTGGGCCTACTCCCAAGGCGCGTTCCACGAGAGGAAAAGCGGCTACGACTGCTTTTCTTCATAACGTGCCTATCTCTGAAATCTGTAAGGCGGCAACTTGGAGGTCCGTCCATACATTTACGAGGCACTATTGTCTAGATTCGGACACCAGAGCAGACACCCAAGTAGGCCAGGCCTCCTTGAGGAATCTGTTCAGCAGCTGATTGCGGCTGTTGTTGTATGTTGGGTCATTCACTCTCATTTGCCTGCAGGTGGAAGATGGGCTTGCTATTCTATTCAGTGCTTATGACTATTGATGAGGATCCCCTGGAAGTGAAGGATAAGTTACTTACCTGTAATCCTAGTTCTCTTCCAGGGGTATCCTCATCAAAGTCATAAGCAACCCACCCGCCTCCCCAGGCAAATGAGATTTTTCTTCATTGTTAAAAAGGATATCTTTGTGCCCTGACCTTCAGGGTTACGCAAAGAACAACTGACCTAACTGTCACCCCTGAGGCATGATGGGAAGCTAGGGGTCATGGCTGCCTTAAAGGCACGGTGCCAGTTTTGTATGAAAATGCTTTCATTTTCTATGCTATTGGTTTACAATGCAGCCTGTAGGCTAACAATGTCTGCTTTATTTGCAGTTTCTTTCATGAGGTTTACTCATTAAAAACAGAGTTCAAGTGCTACTTGCCCTCCTGTGTTTTTATACATATATTATGTGTTTGCAAAAGCAGTTTATGCGTTATTACATTGTTTAGCCTCCTAGATGGGGGCTGCATTGCTATGAGAACAAGCATTTGCAATGCAATAGGTCTCGCATTTACGCGAGTTTAAGCTATTGGCATTGTAAATGACAATGCCTTGTATTTATGTTTTAAAAACGAAAACAAAAATAAAAGGCATTAGCATTTGCAATGTCAATAGCTCAAACTCGTGTAAATGCGAGACCTATTGCACTGCCTTAAGCCCCCACTCCAGAGCTCTCAATCGTGGCCTGCTATAAACCCCTGAACGAGACTCAGTTCAAAATATGCACTATACAATAACAATATGCTATTTATAAAATACAGAAACACAGCATAACTCTTAAGAAATGCAATAAATGTGTGTATTATAAACATGAACTAAATAGCTGATATGGATTACCATTAACGTTTTTAAAGTTCATTGTTCAGAAATCGACCAGTGTTTTTGTTAGTAGAGTTCAGGACATGAATATAGGGCCCGATAATGACTCTTTTCAAGGTGCGTTTTTAATTCCTACCGGGTCTGAGACCCAGGCGGACCCGGCACACTTAAAAGTTCTACTTTTCTCTTCGATCCGGTGGCCAGCCTCGTATCTGAAGTGAATTTTTGTACGAAGAATACCCCTGAGAAGAAGAGTTACTAATAGGGAGGTGCCAGGCAGGCAAGAGCTGGCAGCTGCACAAAGGGGCGCAGATGGCATCGGTGAGTTGGCGCAGAGAGGCTCGCATCCACCAACAGGAGCACTCCGGAATTAGCAGGGATTTGGCGCTTTGGTGGGTTAACAGTTGGCTGCTGTTTGCGAAGACGTGAATTGGTAACAGTGGCGTGTCTCAAGAGCGTTATATAAGAAACAGATAATGTTCAAGTTCGGTACCACGTGCCAAGGCCTTGTCTCTCCCTGGCGCATGTAACCCCCGGCCTCGGAGGGACGAGCAGGTGCCATCTGGGCACGTGGAGGTCGCCACCTGTCCTTTATTTTAGAGAGAATACATCCTAGTATAACAAATGTATATTATTTATTGTCGTTCAGTTTGTTGAAGTAAGATGTTAGGTCTCACGTTCAGCACGCGCACACTTCACGGGGGAGTCTGAAATCGTGAAATGGCGGGGGGCTCTCAAGGGCCTGGAGGCAGCCACTGCTGACCTCAAACAGGCGGCCACCTCGTGATATATCGTGACGGTCGGTAAGCCTGTGACTCCCCGCCCAGCCCTCTTATGCATCAGCTGCGAGGGACCGTCTCCGCCGACAGGGCTTTGAGTGCGCGGGCATGCGGCACTTGGTCCATCTGTGAGGGCGGACACCGTCACTTCTTAGCCGGGCTGCAGTGCTTTAAATAGGAGAGCACCTGCACTGCCCGGTAGTAAACGGCTGTACTGGAGCAGTGAGGATGTACACTTTTATACTGCCAGTTCAAGCACTATTCGTGTCGCACGCCGTCCACTTTACAAGAGTCCCGGACCAAAAGACTCATCACCCCACCCGTGCTCTACCTCACCCCAAAGCCGCCACCTCTCCTCAGTCTCCGAAATCTTTGAGCTACCCCAAAGGCTCTGCCTCACCCAAGCCCCCATCCAATGGGGGATGGCATTCATCCAACCACCTTATACCCCGGACACCCACCTCAATGCCAAGCCTTCCACCTCATCCCATGACCCCACCTCATCCCATGACCCCCACCTCATCCCATGACCCCACCTCATCCCATGACCCCAACCTCATGCCCTTACCCCAGAGCTCCTACCTTTATGCAAAATCCTATAGCTCCTCTAGTCCTCCACTCTGTGCCTCGTCGCCACCTCGTCCTTCCAGCCATTTGCCTTCACCAGCATTCCATGTTATTCCTCCCAGCCGCCCCGGTTCCCCCGTCACGTCACCCAACGAATCCCCAGTACTACGCCTCACCCCGTGTCAGTCATTCAAAGTGTATTTATGCATTTTAGCGCCAAGATGCCCCCGCTGGTGGTGTCGCGCCTGGCATTCGCGCATCATGCATTCATTCACTCGCCTTGCACTGAAATGTCTCCAAACACGACACCTTGCAGGGGCCTGATGCTTGATGTGAGGGACTGATATCTGCCCAGAGCCCTCACAAAATGCTGCCTAAGAGGTTTAAAAGCCCACTGAGGACCACAGAACAGTGGAAGTTTGCGCATGTCTGTCGAACTGTGTGCTCTTCTGCCTGCGTGCGTGCGCAGGCCTCACGTAGGCGGTGTAGGTGCGTGGGCCAACGTGACAGGATTATCCGGGATTGACAGATTACGAGAGAGCCCTGAGTTGAGTGGGGACAGAAATAAAGTTCCCAGACCCAGGACACACCGGGCGGTCCTGCATCGGAGGGCCCCTCGGCGGTGAGAGGCCGGGGTGGGGAGCGCAGGATGGTCCAGGCTCCAAGGAGAAGCGCGGACCTCAACCTCTGTCCAAGAACCTCTGACCGCTGCTGTGGATATGATGATTTATAGAGCACCCCTTATATGGCTTTGATGTGTTATTATTGCCCAACAGGTAGTCCTATTTTTTTTTTTTTTTTATCTCAGGCGGATGAAAGGATGAGCCAATCCTGTTGAGATAGGGACCCATGATATCGCTTGTGAAGATCTCTGCAGAGGCGGCATCGGCCAATTGCAACAGATGTTAATACCGTGTGCATTAACCCCCTGAGATACGTTTCATGGATTGGAAGCTATGACCTGCTGTTTACAAGTGGATCTACGCTGCTGGTACATTAACGCACCGAGCTATCTTACTGGTAGGGACCAGTGACGTGCTGGCTGCACTGATCTCTACACAAGGCAAAATATCCCACAGAGATGTTTTTCATGGACTGGAACGTGTCCTACACATCTGTGTAGGAATTAAACTGATGTATAGCGCTGTTTTACATGGATTGGTCCACATACACTGCAAATAACCCACAAATCTCTCCTGCGAACATATTAATGGCCTGACAGTGTTTCATCGATGAAACTCGGGGACTTGCAGGCTGCACAGAGTTCTCCAGAAGGAGTAGTAACCACAGAGCTATCCAGCCGGGAACCTAGCTTGCTACCTATAGGCCTCAGACACGAGCATCTCTACAGCAGGAGCATGAACAGCCTGAGCTGTTTTACATGGATTGAACCGTCGTTACAGAATGGTGCAATCCTGCAGAAGGAGCAGTGAACGCACATCTACATAACTGGGATTGTGACTGCAGCTAGCGCATTTACAGTCTGAGCTGTCTTGATTGGATTGGAACTCGACTCCGGGCCACTTACCGTGATTGCAATACGAGTAGGGACTGCGGAGCTCTCTACCTGGGATTGGTACTTGTGACCTCCTGTGGGGCGCGGTGGGCACGCACACATTCTCCCCAGCAGGCGCATTTACAGCCTGAGATGCATTGGAACCGATGACACGCAGGATGCGTGAGAATCTGCAGGAGGACCGGTGACTACAGGGCTATTGACCTGGGATTGGCACTTGGTAATCTGCAGATCACACAGTAACACTCTTTCTCCCCAGTAGGCGCATTGACCGTCTAAGTTGTCCTGCACGGATTGGCACTGGTAGCTTCCAGGCTACACACAGGTCTGCAGTAGGACCAGCGATCCCAGTTTTTTTTTTTACCGGGACTAGTACAGCATTGGAGCTGTTTATACTGGCACACACACTGCTGCAGGCGCGTTAGCAGTCTGAGCTGCCTTGCGTGCAGTGGCTGCGGTAACTTGCAGGTTCCACACCCAGCGGTCTCTCGGCCCGCGCCTGTCCTCTTCCGCCCAGCCCTGGGAAGCTCCTGGCCCTGAGGGGATGGCTCGGCCACTCCCCTCTCTGCTCACCAGAGAGGGGTCTGTGAGGGGTCTTCCTCGCACTCACAATGATTGCATACGTGCACTGCCTGCGGGCCGAGCCGGTGGTGGGCTGCCTGCACGCCGCCCCCTGGCAGCCAGCCTACGGCGATGACGAAGAGGAGCTGCTCCCGCTGCAGCCCCCCAGGATGGGGAACAGGCGCCGCAGGCACGGCGGTGGATCAAAGCGGGCCTCTGCCGAGGAGCACACGCTATGGACAGGTGAGAGCGGCGACGTGCGCTCAAGGTACAAGTGTGTCCCACTGGTACCCAACTGAAGAGCCCACACTGTCCCTTTTTTATTGCACTTTGTTTCCCTCGGCACTGTAAATAAAAGGGTTCTGGGTACAAGTGTGCAAAGGAAACTACAGTGCGAGCTAACCATACGAAGCAATGTATCAGGCCTTGAGTTGCTGTAGCATTCTGGTAGGGTTATTGTATGACTTTCTGCCATTTACCATGCATGATGGGAGTGGTAGTCTTGGCTCAGTTCACTTGTGCTGCAGTACAAGAAACCATGGTCTGGGTAAACACTTTTTGGCACGGTGTCTGGTAACAACAAACCGAGGAGGCCACTGTGGACTCAGTATTCTACAGTCTCGGCCCGGTGGTTGCAGCAGGGTGTGTTTCAGCTGTGTGGAGGGCTTTGTGCGTTGACCTTTGACCTCCGTGACCGGTGCGGGGGTCTCAGCTGTTCTGTCCTGCTGTGTGGGAGGGGCAGAGGGTACAGCTTGGCTTGACAGAAGGATGCATGGGGTGAGTGAGACAGGGCAGTATGGATTTTCTTTGCGCCCGCCTTGTGTTTGTCGATCAGCTGTGGGGTGGGGCTAGGGGGCAGGGGTGTTTAAAGGCGCTTTCAGAAATGAAAAGAACACATCTAATCTTCGGCTGCGCTGGGATCTTTGTGCAAGCTGCCCGGGGCCATGAGCAAAGCATAACTGTAGGAAACATTGGAGTTGTAAGAAGATGTAATATCCCCATGCCAGCAAGTGATAAAACTACCAGATGCTGCAAAACGGGCACATTATACAACTACTATTTTTGGTCTCACCTCGGATCCCATCTCTCTGCCCAAATGACACTAACACTCGCTCGTCATGCACCTTGAGAACGAGCTCCAGATGGAAACTGAACGTCTTTTCGGTTTCGGAGCGGGGAAGAAAGTGGTCGAGCTGGTAGATGAGTCCCCCGGCCTTATCGACCAGGAAGACACTGAAAATCGCCATTCTGGGGCAGGTGATAAAACTTCCGCCGACGCTCAAGCAACATCCGGGTAAAGGAGTGTCCACAACAGTAGTTCTGGGAAACGGTAGCTTCAGGGCACAGAGTTGTTCACTACGACTAGAACGCTAACTCAACAAGCATCGATCTCTTGTCTTTATGGGGCCATGTGTTTCTAATTAGAAACACATGGCCCCATAAAGATAAGAAAGTGCTTTGCGACAGCAGCAAAGCAGGCCACCGAGTCCGGATCGGAGGCGAAAGGGCGCGAACCAAAAACCCTCATTTCCAATGGCAGGCCACCGTTTAGCATAAACGGTGACGCCAGCCAATGGAAATGAGGGGCGGGGCTTCAAGCCCTCTTCTGAAAGTCCTCCTTAACAATAAATCTCATCGAGCGAGCTGCGCATGTGCGCAGCAACGCTAGGCGAGACCTAAAAAATGATATATGTATATATATATATATAGAGCTGTACATATATGTTTTTCATATATAATTTTTATTATTTCTGGGGTCCCCGCACATGGGCGGGAATATTCAGTGCTTATGACTTTGATGAGGATACCCCTGGAAGAGAACTAGGATTACAGGTAAGTAACTTATCCTTTTTTACTGCCAGAGCATGTGTCATGCCCTAGTTTTTAAACACCATGTAACCTCCCATATTGGCATTTAGGGGTCCCTTTTACAGGCCTTGATAAATCTACTCGCTCAGTCGCTATGACAAGTCATATTTTATGAGGGCAAGCTATTTTTAGGGCCCATCATTCTTGCGAGAGAGCTGGAGTTGGCAAAGAACATTTGGAAAGTGAACTAAATGATTTAATCTTGTCACATTTGCTGTGCGTTCAAAGGTCAAAAGTCAGCTTATGTCTTCTTACAAACTGCTGCCTATTTTATCCTGGAGATTGGCGTTTTCTTTTCTTTCTCTGACTGCAAAGTTAGATGATTTTTTAAAGTGGACTGTTTGACAATCGTGCTGGGGTACCTGGAGTGTGAAATGAAAGGCTGTAGGATGTCAGTTGTTTTCTAACTCACATCAATTAAATATCTTGTAAATGAACTGTACACATTTTTTAAAAAGCAGTTAGGAAAGCACATTTTTTGTAATTCTGAAGTGTGATGGAAACAAAGATTGTAAGGATCAAAACAAATCAGAACACTTTACTTGATGATGTGCAAATAATAAATATTTGCTGAAACCCGATTTCCACACATTGTTTGTACGCTAAATAGTTTAGTAATATGTTTATTAAAAATGAGTTTTTAAACATGAACTGAATTCCTGCCCCGCCCTGATGACAATGCTAATAGTGAACTAAGATGCTAGTCAGGGATCCCATGTACCCTATATGTAAGCTAGATTCTTATTATACTTGGAGCAAAGTTGAATCTATTAAATCAAACAGAATAGTTTTTGTACAGCAGTCATGCAGAACTCACATATTTGAATGTGCTCTCATATGTGATAATGAAGAAAAAGGTGACTCAGTGAAATATTTGCCTAGGATCACACAATTTGAGACCAGTTTGTGTCAAGTGCATTGCAGTTAATTATTCAAGTCACTAGACCTGCAGGTCTGGTAAAATGTTTATGATTTTTCGAGACCTGTTATAAGTATTAAACAGAAAGGTTTAGGCATGGAAAAAGGTTTATTTTGCCAAGTCGAATTGGCAGTTTAAGAACTGCCTACCCAGGGCTGCCGTTGGAGGCATAGAGACATGCTTCGCATGGTCACTTTAGTGGTTACACAATATGTGCTGCAGTCCAATAGTGACATTTAACTTACAGGACAGGTGTATAATTTTGTACCATATACTAGAGACTTGTAGGTAAGTTAAATAAGCCAATCAGGAGCATAGACAATTTCGACATGTTCTAGGGGTCAGAGCACATGAACTGGGGCCTGGTTAGCTGTGCTTCAGTGCACAGAGTTAAAAAAACAGGAGCATCAGTCAAGAAAAGATCGGGATGACCATACAAAAGGAGGCATTTTGCTACAACAAGTAGTTGAATGATGAGCTTTGTTGTATCCATCGACATTTAGAAAAACAACTATTAGAAATCAAATGAGTTTCTTACATCATTAGCCGCCCGCCAGATAAGTGGTAACAATTCCTGTTTTGCTCCTGAAGATCAACTGTGCCCAACATAAAATAGGGAGCAGATACACAGCACTCTTCACAGGTTTCCTCCGAGCGACTCTGTAATCCATTCCCTACCACACATAGGTGTTCCACTGTTCTAGTTACATGATCAGAAGAGGAACTTTAAGATTAACAAAGTTGATTTATATAATTTTCCAGTAAGAAATAAATACCTATGGTGAACACTTTTTTACATGTTCAAAATTACTGTTATCATCAATGATAACTGTGTTTTTTCTCCCTAAGAATTCATTCTAATTCCAACCCTTAAAAAAAGAGTAAAATACTGCAATGTCAAAACATTCTCTCAAGCCTTCCATTTTGCTACATCTGTTTTGATTGCTAAAAATATACCATAGACGTATTGTAGTTTTTCTTAATATTTTACCATCTGACTCTGGCAGATAATATTTGTATCGTTTTTTAGAGTAGAGCCACATGAACCTAAAAGACAACTTGTGCTTTTAACTCACATTCTTTTATAAGGGCCAGATGTACTAACCCATTTTGCAGTGACAAACCCTGCAATTGCAAAATCATACTGTGTACCACCACAAAATAGTGCTGGGCCAAACCCTTTTTCTGAACTGGAAAAGTCTTTTCAGGTCACAAAAGGAGTTTTGAGCGTCTTTATGAATCGCAATTTGGAGGCAACGTGAAAGGGGCACCCCTTCCTAATTGCAAATCTCAGTGTTTTATTAATTGTCTGCAACTGCAAACCATTGAAATGTTACAAAAATCTCATGGGGGTAGTAACTGATTTGCAAAGGGGAACAGCTTCCCCTTCAGGATTATGTCAGACAGCCACAGAGGAAATCCGACCTTGGTTTATGGGACCCTTGCACGGTTCCCTTTAATAGACACAGGCTACTTAAAAATAAACGTTTCTCCTTTGGGAAAGCAAATGAATGGATGGGGGTCTGCTGTTCCTTGCAGGATGCCCTTCTTGCAATCACAGCTGTTCGCAGGTGGTCACAAACTGTGTTCTTTCTAATTGATACTCATTTGGTGCATTCTTTTGCAACCCCCTGCGATTGTGCAATTTGTGAAACAAACTATTAGTACATTTGTTGGATCGGAAATTAAATATTTATTCACAAACTAGTTGGTGTGCAAATTGCACATCCTAATTTATGAATGGGTCTTAGTACATCAGGCCCATCGTTTCCTAAAATACTTTTCTCCCCAGATTTGACTTAGACCCCTACAACTGCCTCCCTACTCACCCAAGTCCTTGCTGTAATTCCCTTTGAGGTAGCTAGGAAGACATACTGAAGCCTTGACAATTCCAGTACATTTTTATGCAGATAGCCACATTAAGAACTAAGGGCGTCATGTAATAAAATTGCATTTAGTAAAAGTTGCAATTTGTATACAGACGTTTACCGGATGCATATGTATTTTGCAAACCTACCTATGTATTAATAAGTCAGTCAACAAAATACAGAATCGTGATGGGTCACAATTCGACCTACCTCATGAATATTAATGAGATAGGTCGCAAAATGCAACCCAGTATGATAGGCTGCAATCACAGACAGGGAGGCTTGGTGGACAATCATATTCCAAATACTGATTCATAATGATTTCTTAAACCCATTTAATGATTAGAAAAACCTTTTCCAAATTGTTAAATAAGCTTTGTACATTTTGAAAAGGGTTTAGCATTCGCAAACCCTCTTGTTTACCCAATCAGAGGCTTTGCGAATGCTAAAACTGTTAGTACACAAGGTCCCAGATTATCACTTGCCCCAGCACTAACAGATATTATTAACTCTTTATTGCTCTTTGATTAAGCCATGAGTTGTCCCCTCTCCCACCCTCAATAACACGAATGACCTAGCAGTTTACTGACAAGTGTTGCAATTGAGGTAAAGTCCAAGAAAGATAGGCTCTCAGACACTCATCCCTCTTACACGGGCATAACATCCATTGAAATATGGAAGGAACTGTTGAGATGAAAATCATTAATATTTCTAGTCCTCTGAATGGGCAACAACAGCTTGAATCACTCCACCCCAACACAGGTATTCCAGGAGGTACATGTGCAGCAGTGTTTCAACATTAGAATGGATCACGTTGTTCCTACCTAACCACAAATTTAGCTGGACGCGTCTACCTCACAAAGCTAGTAATATCTTTTGTACTTCCCCCACAGATCTGCAATATCAACTGGGCTCCTAAATACATGCATGCAACCCTGAACTGATGTTTCTAATGTGTACTGAATGTTGTTCCAGATGAACCTTGATTACATTCAGATCCTCATACGCAGAAGACAAGGAGATCATTATTCACTTAGGCTGGGATCAGGCAAACTGCCCTGGCATTGCCGCCTTTATCAGCCATGTTCAGAAGTGTATGAACGAAAACGGCTCATGCTTCTTTTCCAGTGACCACCAGCGCGTGGTAACCCTTTCACCCTATAATTGTCATTCAAAGAGCAGTGTGATAGCAAACGTGCACCTCCACTTTTACATGGACAAGACAGAGGTCCTCATCCTCGGCTCCAACCCCTCAGCATGGGACGACTCCTGGTGGCCAACGACGCTGGGAGCAGCCCCGACACCCACCGACCACGCACGCAACCTGGGAGTCAGACGACTCTTCTTCTACGTCCCCAACCGCCAGCTCCGCTCCGCCGACCTCTCCCTCGCCACCGTCCCTCGCATTCGAAGAACAACCACCGGCGGCAGATCCTTCTCACACCTCGCCGCCAAGACCTGGAACACCCTTCCACTAAGCCTACGACAGACCCAAGACCTGCTGACCTTCAGGAGGCTACTCAAGACCTGGCTGTTCGACCAGTAGCAGCACCCCCCCCCCTTTCCTCTCCCCAGCGCCTTGAGACCCTCGCGGGTAGGTAGTGCGCTCTACAAATTCTGTGATTGATTAATTGATTGATTGATGTTCAGCAGTGACATCAATCTTCTGCTTCTACCGCAGAGAACCTTGATTGCATGTTTGTACTTTATTACTTAGACGATTGTCAATGCATGCACAGTGGGATCCCAGATGCATTTGTAAAATAGCTGCATCTAATACAACAATACTTTTCCTGTCATCAACAGAGCACAGCCCTCCATTGGCTGCTGATAAAACGTGTAACCGTCAAGATGCTTTTCCTTCACTTACTAGGTGTACTGATCGCTGGGCCTGACTCACATGAATCTGTCACTACAAGTTTATCGGCAACCTGAGACTGGATACATGAATCCGGTTCAGCCACACGCCAACCAACAAGAGGAGAGCAGGAGATAAAACCCTGGGATCCCAAGGCCAGACGCTTGGAACAATCTGAGCCCAGCCCTAAGACACTAACACAACCATTAGCAAGAAATGAAAGGCTATCTTGTTCTGCCAGATCTTCATGAACCATCTGGCAAAAAGCCTTCCAACCTGGTTAAGAGTCAGAGCAATGAATAGAGGGTGCTGAGTTATCTGGATTTTGGCCGGTTTTGGGCTTAGTTTGGAGGGAATAAGCTGCCTGTTAGAGGAGGAATGCTTCACACAGTTTTTCTTACGCACCTCCAGGGCACAAGTCCTAAAAAAAGAAGTGGGGGGACTAACCTAATTAATCAGTATGCAAGTGACATAGGGGCGCGTGAGGCGCGTGACATCACAGCGCATGACATCACAGGAAGGGGCATCACAAGAAGTGGCATCAGATCTTAAGCCCTCACATATATGTTTAGCAGGTGTATCATGAGTACATTTAAGCACATTTCGAGTATACTTGCAAACCCTCATGATTTAGGCAGAAGATTCACACTTTTGTAAGCTTCACATAAACCAATGTTGCCTTTTGTCAGCGTAAAGCTTTCTCTACCCATAGTGCTTTAAAAGAAAAAATAGTGATATTTAAATTATTACAACACCTCCTCAGGGGTAGTATGCGCTATATAAATGCTATTTATTTTGTGCAAATACTGGGAAAGATGGACACATCTGACGTTCTTACAGTGCATGCATATCTCCTAAACAGAGCCTGAACAAAGTGAAAAGATGCCTCTCTTAAGTATGTGTGAAGTGCTCACAGGTGTGAGCCTTTGTTTCCCACTCTGCGGCATTTGCTTCTAGGTGTGAGGCTCCTGACTGCTGCCAGCCAGGAGACTCAAACAGAAGGAGGCCTGATGACCCCTCAGAATAGGCCATTGTTATGGGCCCAGCAGGAGTCAGAAATAAGAAAGCCCCGTCTGCGCCTGCACGTTGTTGCTTGTTGCGATCGAAAGCAGATAACAACGTGCAGGTGCTGCTGAAAGTGTCCCGGTGTTTGGAAATTACACCGGGACGAATTCAGCATCTTTTTCACTGGGGCCATCTTCTTGGCAGGGTGGACGGCGTCCACCCTGTGAAATAAGTGGGTGGACGCCGTCCACCTGCGTGTACCCCCGACTCGTGCCCTGCGCACCTCTTATGTGTCAGTCTCACCTATCTGTCACCTCTATGCTAGCCAAAACTCTAAGGCTGTCTACAAATGTCATGGGTGACTAAGAAATCATCAAAATTAATGAGTCAATAGGATTTATACTAGTATATATACGTACGTTTACATAGATTTCTTTCATGCAATAGGTTTTCAGCCATCTTCAAAAGGCAGCTCAGCGGGCGTTCATGCTGTTGCAGTTCAATTACTTTCCTCCTGCAAATGTAGTCGAGCATTAAGATTTAATCGGTACATTACACTGTCTCTGAAGATGTAACAGTATCTAGATGGTCCTCTGCTATCAAGATCTGTTGGTCTGGAGATGCATTACCCTGATGAAGAACATGAGCAAATATTAGTCTGTGAAATTGCATTTTTCCATTGGAATCCGTGTAGGTGTATATTAAGTCTGAAAACTGCACACGTTACCTTGTTTGTCAGATTTATTCCCTTCTTTCCAGTATGCTTTGTCTACAGGAACAATCTTGCCTATGCACTTTCATGTAGGGGATTTAAATTGTCATCCTTTTCAAGTCTATTAAAGTTTGCAACTCATTGCCAGGGCAATTGGAATTATGCGGCAGAGAAGGAACTAAATTATGTGGAAAAAACAGTTTATGCAGCGTAATGCGGCACATACTTTCATATTTTGTCATTTTTACAATATTAACACTGTTTGGAGAGAAAATTTACATTATTAGTATCAGTTTCACATTCAAAAGAAGCAACCATCAAAACAAAAGTTTCACTACATAGCAAAGGGGCCGCTACTGCACAGCAACACTAGTGGCAGCGATTTTAGCAACTTTTAATCTGTTTAAGCAAATTGTGCAGAACATGATGGATTATGTGGCTAATGCCACAACTCCATAATTATGCAGAAAACGATGCATCCAGAGAATCGCATAATTCCAGTGGCCCTGGTCATTGTATTGCAATTCTGAACATGCATGATTAACTGCGAAGCGCTGTTTACAAAGGCTATCCAGTCTCTTTATTTTTGTAATCATCGTAATATCATTGTGGATGCACTTATATGTAGCTTTAATTTTGCCTTATTATTTTGATTAATTTTAATGCATATTAACTTTTTTACAGGATGGGTCATTGGTTCCTATTACAGTGTTTCATAAACCATGCCAGAAGCTCAAAGACAGTCCTCTATTAGTTCATGTATACGGCGCTTATGGAATAGATCTGAGCATGGACTTTAAACCAGAAAGGCTGTTATTACTAGAAGACGGCTGGATATTAGCATACTGTCATGTCAGGTAAATTATAGTGCTTTCTTTTTGTTATTCTTGTCTGTAGCAGTCTTAATTAATCAAGAAAATGGCCCCAGGCCTTTTTGGAGCTAAGATCACAGCATGATGATACACATCCATTCCAGTCTTCCATTAGATCTCCTGATTGTGGAGTTCCACAAGGATCTGCTTTTTAGCTCTCGCCTATAGACACTTTCTACCTCTCTGGCGAGAGCTATTGTCAACACACACAACTCACCGCACCAAACAACATTACACAACATTCACTTAGACATACATACAGATGCATATAAATAGTGTTTCTGCCCATATTCATGATGCCCTTTACTCTTATGGCTGATGGCTTGGCTCTGCCCAGATCACCTCGTGCACCGCTCAATGCACGTTTACCATTGATGGTGCTATACCACCCCCTATCACTGTGCTGACCCGCACAGCTAACTGCCTGCCAGTGTTGGAGCTATGCTCTGCCCTCCTGCACTGGCTACTGCCTGACTAGCTGGTTTCGGTGCCATGCCCCACACCCTGTTGTAAGAGAGATGCCCCTCTCTCTTCTACTCTGGCTGGTAACGCAGCTGTGCATCACCCTTCCTGGTGTAGGGCTATGCTCCACAGCCCTTTGCATTGACCAGTGTCGGTGCTATGCCTCTCTCCTCTGTTTTGGAGCTATGTGTTGGAGCCTACCCCTTCGAGTGTCTAAGCCATGGCTCATACTCTCCTGGTTCCCTCACTGCCTGCTCTCCCCTGGTGCAGCTGAGGTGAACACAAAGACACCCACAGCTTGGGTAACGCCGCAGAACTGTGCCAGTTTAAATTGGGACTACCAAGTAAACCCTAGGCTATAGATCCCAACAGCCATGTCTGCATCGTCCTCCATAGCCAGAGGGAGGGAAATGTCAAAATCCAAGGAAGGAACCAGAGAGGAGGAGGAGGCATGAATGAGAACCGCCTGAACAGTTGGGGGTTAGCTTTCTATTCATAACTTTTCCATCTGTTCTCTCTGTCCTTGTGAATGATGCTCACAGCACTTGTAGCTTAGACATTGCAGTCCTTATTTTGTCCCTTTGACCAGCAATAATGCCTTCACTTTTACATTGGAACAACAGGCTTTGTCACATTTATATTTTATATCTACATTACTGTTTACCTGGCCTGTGTTGTAATTAACAGCTCGTGTTGGGCTGTAGAATGTAGAATGCCTTTACCTCAATGGATTGTTGAGCGGCATTCTGGCTTAGGACGTAAGGCTGTGCACATCTCTGCTCTGTCGGTGGTTGCTTTTCGAATAAAGCCATCTTCCCAAGACTTCCTGCATCCATGGCTTTTATTACTGGCGACGAGAATCAAGGAAACAAATAAGCAACCACCGACTTCCCCTTTCGCACTCAGGGGACCAAACAAAATGTACTCCTTTCTTTAACAAGGCTCTAATAGGCTCAACAACACTAGCAAAATTCCTAACAAACTTCGAATAGAACTCAGCCATTCCTAAGAACGACCTTGCTTGTTCTTTGTCTTCAGGCGCTGGAGCTTTGGCAATACTTTCTGCGAGCTCCAACTTGGGCTGTATACCATCTCCAGAAATCACGTGCCCAAGATAGGTAACAGACTTTGGTCCAATGCGGCATTTCTCCTTCTTAACAGTGAGTCCCCTCTCCTTCAATCTCTCCAAAACCGATTTCAAAGCACCATCATGTTCACTCTCATTCCTACCATAAATCAAGATGTCGTCTTGAAAAAACAAGACGTTTTGTAGATCCCCCAAAACTATTTTCATAATCCTCTGGAAGCATGCCGCCGCCGAGGCCAACCCAAAAGGCATTCTCAGGAAACGGTAAGCTCCCAGGGGAGTTACAAATGAGGTTAAGTGCCTTGAATCTTTATGAAGCATGATCTGATGGTATGCGGAGGAAAGATCCAAAACACTAAAAATCTTGGCACTCTTCAACAGGCTGATAGACTCGGAAATATTAGGTAAGGGTTGGCGATCTACCCAGATCCATTCATTCAATCCGCGTAAGTCCACACACATCCTGACTGCAGCTCCACCATCCTTGGGGGCCAAAACCACCGGGGCCAACCATTCCGAAGCCTCAATCTCTTCAATCACTCCTAATTTTAATAGTCTGTCAAGCTCAACCTTCAAGGGTCCAATCATCATGTTTGGTACCTTACGCACCTTGTGCACACACGGTTTGGCTGCATCTCTCAGAATGATCCGATGCTCAAAGCCTTTGAGACAACCAAGAGCATCAGTAAATACTTCGGGAAATTCTCTACAACACTCACCAGCACTATTCATATTGTCAACTAACATGACCTGATCTTGTGGGTTCTTGGCACTTGGGTTCAAGATTATACCCAGATCACGTTGGTGTCTCCACCCAAGCAGATTGTCCCCCCTTTCAGCCACATAGACTTTCCCTACAGTCTCCCTACCCTTAAACACAATCTTAGCAACTACATACCCAACAATGTCGATGGGAGAACCACCATAACTAATTGGCGAGATGTCTGGAGGGAGTAGTTCCCTATTGTCAAGACCAACCTTTTCATCCCATAGCTTGTTACTTAACAAGGTAAAGGGGGAACCTGAATCGGCCATGACACCAAATACAATTCCATCTACAGCTATGTCACATAATGGCATATTTATCCTTTCAACATCAACATCACCATCGCATTCAGAAATACTGGAAACAATTACTGTGCGAACTGTTTCAGGAGCATTCTCAGTCGCACGATTCTTTTTGGAGGACTTACAAACTCGTGCATAGTGTCCCTTGACCCCACAATTATTACACACTGAATCTCTGGCAAAACAATTAGGATAAGCAGAGGAATGAGAATAACTACCACACCTACAACACCGTCCTCTTTGGTTATCATTGAAACTCCTATCACGAGTAGGAATACGTTGATGTTGTGGACGATCACGTTCGTGATTGACTATCCTTATAGGTCGCTGGCTGTGATAGAGGATTCTTAGGAAGACACTTGCTTCTGTGATCGTGCATCACTCTAGCTACATTGTCAATAATTTCTTCATTAATGTCACCATCAGACACGGAGTGAATACCGTCTTGGCTCTTCTTTGTGCTCTCGGTCTGGTTATGCATACCATCATCATGACCCTTCCTCATCTCCTTTACCCAGGAAGAAGTGTTTTCCATTCCCTCAACAATTGCAATGGCTTCAGTCAACGTGGGATTTTTAGAAATAAGTTTTTCTTGTACTCTAGTGCTGTTGGTACAACGCACCAGTTGATCTCTTACCAGGGAATCAGAAAGTTCACCAAACTCACAGGTGCGTGCTAAAGTTTTAAGGCAAGCGACATAACTCCCTACTCGTTCATTGGGACCTTGAATCTTTGTAAAAAATTTGTGGCGCTCCAAAACCACATTGATGCGGGGCCCAAAATATCGCTCCAACATGGTCATAGACATTTCATAAACATCTGTAGGCTCTCCATCACCACTTCCTATTGTTATTAGGTCAATGCTATCATATATATTTCTGCCTTCAACACCTAAATTATGTAACAGTATGTGTTGCTTTCTGAAGGCTGAAAATTTTTCTCTCCCAATGGCTACTATATAGGAGTCAAATAGATTTCTCCATCTTTTCCACGGAAGGATAGGCAAGTCAGAAATTAGTCGGATGCCGACTTTGGGACATTTTGATTCCAAGTTGAAGACGATTTTAACATCTGATGCAAGTTTGAAAGGACTTGGGGCTGTACTTTCTCAAGTATCTGATGGGGAAGAGAACGTTGTGGCCTTTGCCTCAAGGGCTCTTAGGGACGCTGAGGTCAATTATTCTTGTATTGAAAGGGAGGCACTGAGTGTGTATTGGGCAGTGCAACATTTTAAATTTTATCTTTGGGGGATTCCATTTGTTGTTAAGTCAGACCATCGACCCCTTGTTCAAGTTTTCTCGTGTCATCTCAGTGACCACATGACTCCTAGGTTAAAAAGATGGAGTGAAGGTCTTCAAGAGTTTAATTTCCGTGTACAATACATTTCGGGGTCGAGTAATAAGTCAGCTGATTGCTTGTCGCGTCTACCTATAAACAATGTGCAAGTTGTTGAAGAACCAGAGTATGTGTGTTGGGTGTCTGGATCATCGATCGCGAGGGAAGATTGGATGACTTCTGCTGGTAGTGACAGAGTGTTTGCTTCCCTTAAAGTGGTCATTACTAGAGGTTGGGCGGAGTACAAAAATCTTGATGCTGATCTGAAGTCTTTCTGGGCTGTGAAGGATGATCTTACCTTCTGTCAAGGTTACCTCATGAGGGGCGACAGGGTGGTCCCACCTGATGTGCTGAAGGAAAAAGTGGTGAATTTGGCTCATGAGGGACACTTAGGAAGGAGCCTTACTAAGGCACGTGTCAGGGAGAGGTATTGGTGGCCGGGAATGGACCGTGAGATTGAGTCTGTAGTCAAAGATTGTCATTTGTGTGCCATTAATGAAAAGTCTCATACCACCAGTCATGCCCCTTTGTCTCCTGTTTGTGTGCCTGATGTTGTTTGGACAAAGTTAGGATTGGACATTATTGGTCCATTTGAGTTGATGCCTTCTCATGAGAGATATGTTCTTCTTCTTGTTGATTATACCTCCAAATGGGTTGTTTCCAGATGCATGAACACTGTTACTTCTAGATCTGTGATCGAGTTTTTAAAAGATGTGTTTGTGTCAGAGGGAATACCTAAGTACTTGATCACAGAAAATGGAGTGCAGTTTGTCTCCCATGAAATGAACGTTTTCCTGGAAGATTTGGGGATCGTTCATCAGAAAACAGCCTTATATTCTCCGCAAGCCAATGGTCTCACTGAGAGAATGAATAGGGTTGTGAAGAGTTGTGCCCAGCGGGCATTAGATTCCAAGATTCCACTCAGCAGTGTTTTGAGGGATACCTGGTGGGCACACCTTACAGTTCCCAATGCCATTTCTGGGAAATCTCCTTTCGAAGCCTTGAGGGGAAGGATGGCCAGCTCTAAGCTTAATCCAGTGTGGCTTCCCATTCGGAAGGAGAGAGTTGTGTCTGATGATCTGAGGAAAATTAAGTTGAGAGATTATCAGCAAAAATACAAGCAGCGGTATGATGATAAGATGTCGGTCAGGGTGAAAAGGTGGTGTTTGGGTGACCGTGTACTGGTAAAAAGAGCCAAGCATGGTCACAAAGGCACATCTAGTTTCCTTGGCCCATTTACCATCATTGCAATTAAGAAAAATGTTGTTGTCCTAGACAATGGTTGTTCGTGGAGCATGTCCAGGCTTGTTAAAATCACCGAGACGCTCCACCACTCTGCTTATACTCCTGATCCTGTTCATTCTGAAGGAGTAATGAATCGTCCAAGGAGACACAGGCAACCTCCTGTGAGATTTAATGATTACGTCTTGAATTAGATGTATTTGTTTTACAATGTTTCTTTTCTTCCTTTATTGTTTAATGCTGTTTAAGTCAACAATGTAGTAACAATCTTCCACATTCTTATTTGTTGTTTTACTTTGCAATTGCTGTGTTATATGCTATTGTACTTGTTTTTGTCAAACTATTTCTTCTCAATTCTTTAGTGTTGTATGGGGGATGTGTTGTAATTAACAGCTCGTGTTGGGCTGTAGAATGTAGAATGCCTTTACCTCAATGGATTGTTGAGGGGCATTCTGGCTTAGGACGTAAGGCTGTGCACATCTCTGCTCTGTCGGTGGTTGCTTTTCGAATAAAGCCATCTTCCCAAGACTTCCTGCATCCATGGCTTTTATTAGCCTCCTAACACAGCTCACCTGACCACATCTAAGTGAACGCTCAAGTGTTTGTTATGCTTGACAAAGATTGGCTTGGTTATCCGAAGATATATTATAGTCACATTTACTGATTTTCCTGTTTACAATTTTTCCCTTTTGCACAACTTGGCCGTTACAAAATACGGAAGGCTTTTCAGTTTTGGAGGACTTTCCCAACATTTAACAAACCAGTCTATATTTGTGTAGACTAGCCTGTAACCCATAAACAAATAAAAATCATATATACAAATATATACATCAGTGGTTCTTAACCCTTTTTACTTCTGTGGACACCCCATCTTAATTATTACTGGAACCCGGGGACCACCTCTGAATTATTATGGGAATTAGGGGATCCCCACTCAGTCATTAATGGAAGACAAGGAGCCCGCCCTAAGCATTTTGAACTGCAAAACAATACACACACAAAAATACAGAAACAAGCATTCATCTAAGTAATGCACAAAAGATATTTTATTTAATTCGCAAATAAATATTTTAAAAAATCTAATTTTTGATGAGTAGATTGTAGCTTTTCTATATTCAATTGAGGCAACTCAACATCCATACTATATTCTGTTTGATGCACTTGCACTGCTCCTCTGAATCAATCTTAGGATCCTAACTTATTTTTTAGCCTCCAATTCAAATTCCTTCACGTTTAAAGAATGCGTTAGCATTTCCAATTATACATTTTGCGTCTTTATTTATATACACTTAATTAATCTGTTAATATTTAATTTTCTAAGCAGTCGCGGACCCCCTGAGTAAACTTTGCGGACCTCAAGGAGGCCCTGGAGCACAGTTTAAGAACCACTGATCTACAGTATACCACCAATGTCACCAGCTCAAATAAGCAGTGTGCACATTTATTGCAGGGTATCACAGGATAGGTCTGTCTCAGCAACGTAACTAGGGTATTCCTTTGGTGACTGCTCCGCAGCAGTGGCAAAGAGGGCCCCGCCCTTACTCTCTTGCACACAAATTGAGACACAGAGCATGTGCTTTTCCTTTCTGTATCCAGTGTTTTCCACATGTCGAATTCACATCCCTCTCTGTTCCTAGAAACTTCTCCGGCAATGAGAACGTTTCTTTTGCACACCCACTCCGTGTCAAATTGAAGGCCATGCACCAAAAACTGGTTTCGGGGTTGGGCCACCGTGCTGTGGCCAAACACCAGATGATGTAACATATAGTAATACGGGGGTATATGCCATCAGCGGCACCTGAGAAAAGTGTTGGGATATGATGGGTTTGGCATCACAAAAATAATGATGTCTGGAGCGGTGCCAGCTCCTGACCAAAGTTAATCTGGCTGTGGGCATCTCCTGTGCATTGTCTGGTGTTTCTATGTCTGGCACGTGTCTGTGTGCCTCTCCCTCCCTACAGTTTGACAGCTAGCTGTTGACCTTATTTATATGTCCCTGGTGCTGGTGCTACCTTGCCCTGGATCTTGGTTGAGCTGAGCCTTTTTTCAATCTTATACACTCTCCTCCTGTAGTTCAGCATCTTACTTTATCTGTTTTCATTGCCTGTGTCCCCTAAATTTTCTAGCCTCTGTGTTCACTCATACTTGCCACATCTAGCTCTTGTACCATCAATCCATGTACTTTTATTTTGCTTAGTCTTTTCCACTATCACTTATGCACACCCTCATGCTCATTCTTCACACAATTCTTATCCATAGTACTCCCTCTCTCTCTCTTACTGAATCTTCTTTGATTAACCTCACTCGCCCTCATAGATCTGCCCCCTGCCTTACAAGTGCTTCATGGTGAGATTTGTGGGTCAGGAATGATTGTACGACTGAATATCGACACCAACAATATCGTGGTACAAGAATGTCAAGGTCAGAATATCATGGCACAAAATATCAAAAGGTAAGTTCATATAGGGAAGTATAGATTTACTATTCCTAGCTCCACATCTACATACCTTGAAGATATATGTACCGCTAAGGTATATTATGTGGAGTTGGTATAGAAAATATAGACTCAATTACCTGTTGATATTTTATTTTCAGTATTTTGTCCTCGATATTGTGTCCCATTGATCTTGTGGTTTTGATATTCAGGGGTCACACCGTCAGGAACTATGCTGAGATTTTGCATCAGCAAAGGAAGTGGATGGTTTTGAATTCTGTTAGGTAAGTGCACATGATCAGTCAGTCACCTTTGTGCCTGATAGAATCCACCTATCGAACAGCAGTGTTATAAAGGACCCCATCATCAATTTTCCTTTTCCTATACTAGGCCTCGCAGTCCCAGCCACTTCTTCCTTCCTCGTCATATCGCTGCTAGCTGTGCTGTCCATCAGCAGCAGCCAGCAGGAGGCAGCGTGTGATGAGGCTGAGCCTCTTAGCAGGAGAGAACCACCAGAAGTGAAGCTGCTCAACAGCAGCTCTCTGCTGTTGCATCTAGACAAGCCTACAGTTAGAGGTGAGATAAGTTTGTTAAGTGAGAGGACAACCTTAAAACGTTATATAAGAGTGGCGTATACCAGTTACACATCACTGTAGAGGATAGATTAAAGCAGGATTTATCTCTGCCCTCATTTTATTTAGTAACTGCTTACTTTTGGGCATGTTGCAAACTATATAAAATTATCCCGGATTGAACTTGCATTGTGATCAGTTGCCCCTCTGTTGATTGTACCGACTGGTGCCACAGAGTTTCTGGATGTCTTGGAATTCTCTGCGGCCTTGCATGAATTCCAGTATTTTATCTTGGAAGAGGAGAATTGTGTTGCCCCTTATATAAAGCTAATTTTATGATCACTTTGCACAATATTAATTCCCAAAAGTGAGGTTTCTAATATTTTTAATAGAGTAGATCACTACAAAATACACTTTGGACAGATAAGAATGATAAAATGAACCCAAGACTAATAGTGGCCTTAGATAGCATTATTTTTCTCAAAAAATTATAAGAAACACATGCATTATTTAAAAAATTTAGTTTCTATTTAAAAAAAATATATTGATTGGGAAGAACATATACACAAAAAACAACTTACAGAAACATTACAGTAATACCTGGTTTCCCCCCCCGACCTCCCCGCAATCCTGCCGGTTAACGCATGGATCCACACTCTGCTGAATGTCAAAGTCTTGCACTAGGGCATCAGGCCGAGGTGAGTCAGTCCAAATGTCCAGGACCCTGTCACCATATCACCTCCACAGATGTGTTAATAAGGACAAGAGCATCATTCCTTAAGCCATGAAATTGAAATAGAAGTTCTCGTTGATATGAGATATATGTACTGTGCATAGGCTTGTACCTCCCTGTGAGAAAGTGTATTATTAGATGGGTGGATGGTAGTCCACCGCAAGAAATATGGTCACTATTCTTGTTAGGTCCAATAAAAGTTTAAGTAATTTAAAGCTCAGCTCAAACCCTGGTTGCTGTGGCACAGAGCAGACAGGCTTAACTTGGGAAAACGTGTAAAGCATTTAGAAGTCCCAAAACAGTTAAAAAGTCATGAACACAACACAATAAAAATCCCATTCCAATTTATAAAAATAGAGAATAATTTAATGAACAAAATGACACCAAAATGACAAAATCCAATAAAGGGAACCGGAGATTTACAATTGTACATAGAAAAAGCACTAAAAAGCATTGTGCGCCATCTGGTTGACTGCTAGACTGGAACCTAGGCACGATTTTAAGGCTGACTAGGATGTATCGCGGATTGGATACAAAACCTAGGTTCGATCGTGTCGGAAGCTTTACCTTCTTTTACAGCCATAGAAATGAGAAGCTATGATCAGAGAAATAGCCCTATGTATCAACCCAGGGAGTTGGATTGTTGGTTGACTGGGGTGTAAGCCCTGGTCAAGCAACAGCCACAATTCCCTGCAGGGTGAATCACAAAAGTCACTAAATTAACCTGTGTTTAAACATGGGTAGCTAGGCTTAAAAAGCATTCAGGCTTAGCTTGGAGGCAAACATATAAAGTGATAACACAACACAAGAAAAATCCCAAACCAATTTAGAAAAAGAGAGTAAATTTTAATGTTACTTGACACCAAAACAACAGCATTCCAATCAGTAGAACCGTAGTTATGAATTTTTAAAGAAATTAATGAAAATAGCGCCACTAAGCATAACTAAGGATATCTGGTCGCGCTGGACCAGGTCAAAGTCACAAATTCAGGCCGACCGCGATTTAGCGCAGGTTGGCTACAGCCACCATATTAATCCTGCTGAAGTTTTTCTTCTCAGATCAGTGCCAAGAGTCCTGCGAGGAGCTGGCAGAGTGTTGTGGAAGGTTGCTGCAGTAGCCAAAGAGCAGGCCAGGTATTGCTAATGGTCTTTATTGGAGTTTTGCATTGGCGGTCCTCGTGAGCAGTCAATGCAGCAGCCGGAGCTACGCGCTGAATGACAGCGTGGGCAGCAAGGTCTTTGTGCGAATGGGGCAGTTTGCAGTCACGAAGAGCCCAAAACTTAAATACATATCTCTGAGGCAACACCAAGGACCCAGGACCTGACGGGCACCACTTTGGGGCCTGGAACTCATTTGAGCTGGGTCGAGGACATGGTGCAGGATGCAGGGTAGCCTTTTTATGTACCCGAGGCTCAGATCAGGAGGCCAGCAGGCTAGCCCTAAGAGTTACTCTGGTAGCCCTGGGTTCAAGATGAATTTGCAGATCCAGTTCTCCTCTTCCAGACATAAGGGCAGCAGGGTAGCAGTTCCACAAAGCAGCAGGGCAGCAGTCCAGCAGAATAGCAGTCTTTTCAGCAGCACAGCAGTCGTTCTTCCTGGCAGAGTCCACAGGTCCAGACGTGTACTGAAGTGTGGGTGTCTGAGGTCCCCTTTTTATACCCTGGTGCCCTCCTTCTAGAAGGTGGGAGAAGCTTCTAGACAGTGGCTTTGAAGTGTATGGAATTTCCTGACTCCCCTGCCCTTGCTCCAAGCTGGCTGGCTGCAGTGACAATGTGAAGGTGTTTAAAAACTGCATTTAGGCTGCATTTGCAGGCCTGGGACATGTTTTAAGGTGCTTCTTAAGTGTGTGGCACAATAAATGCTGCAGGTCCACTAGTAGCATTTAATTCATTTAATTTATAGGCCCTGGTTATATGGTATGCCACTCTGCAAGGGATTTATAAGTAAATAAAATATGCCAATTGGGTATACACCAATTTAACCATGTTTAGGGGAGAGAGCACACACACACTTTAGCACTGGTCAGCAGTGGTAAAGTCAACAGAGTCCTAAGGTCAACAAAAACGAATTCAGCAAAAAGTGGAGGGTAAAAGGCAAAACGTTTGGGAGTGACCTTGCAGAGAGGGAGAGGTCCAACAAACCCCATAGATTAGGATCGTCAGCAGGAGAATAAAGTGTCTCTTCTTTCTGTTGGATAGACTAAAGATTGTAGAATGCACCCTTTTTGGCGAAATTGCCCTGGTGCTAAGAGAAAATGTAAGGCGCAAAAACTGCTGTTCCATTAGGAGAGTCCAGCGCACATTATGTGATTTTTGAGCATTTGCAGATCTCAGCGCAACTCTGCAAAGCACATGTCTAAATCTGTTCTTGACGTAGTGTGTATACATATGCATTCTATAATTAGCTTCAGAGTGGAGCTTGAATAAAAACTCATCCACTATGGCATTTGTATTAACCTTTAAAAAAGGCCAGGGTCCTGGCAGAATTGCAATAGGTCCTTTAATCAATGTTTGTTTCACACTAGCACCATGCACTTTTTAAATAATGAATGAAGCATAAATGTAGTGTATGGGCACTGTTGCTTCAGTACCTGGATCTATACTGAAAGAAGTGCCATGAGCTTATCTAGGTCCGGGGGACATGTTTGAAACGTGGAGTAGGCACCCCCCGCCCCTCCTTCCTAAAGGATTAGATAACAAAAGTGGACTCGGTCATAATCAAAATAAAAAGAGGAGTACCTGAAGGCTCACACAGCCAAGACAAGGGTTAAATTAAATATGGACTAACAGCAGCTACCATCTTATCACTAAGGTTCCCATTATACAGTTATAAGAGTGAAACCAACATAGGAACACAAAGGACAGCTGTTTGTTCTCCCCAGGCTGAATTAATCTTATTATTTCTGGCAAATTATCCCATTCCAGTATATTTTAAGAATAGATATAACCTGCACACCTGTTTAGTGAGTAACAAAGATATTGTAATCCGATTAAGCTATTTTAATCGGTGTGTGCTCCCTTGTTGTCCTGATCTGCTCCTGTCAGGTTATATAATCAAAAAGTCAATGTGTACAGATCCTGTCACATGTGGCAAGGTGCACTTCTCAAGCCCTTACGGTGCCATTAATTCAAGAATACTTCTCTTATTTGAACAAAAAAATGTTTTTCAACTGATTCTGATATTTTCAACATAATCTTATACATACATAAAACTACCGTTTAGATAGCTAATCAACCAAAAATATACAATAAGCCTACATAACAAGATTAACAGTGTTTCTTTTTCAATCAACTTTTAGTTGATGTAGCATTTATTGTACAATTCATTTATACATCATATTCCACAAATCATATTCTGTGCCGTTGTTCCCAATGCATTTCGGGAGTCCCTTCGTCAGGGGAACACTACAGAAGACAAGTAGCTGGTTTGCTATTTGATTACACTATTTTTGCTGATTTTTTCTTTTGCTGTGTTATTTATAGAGTACACACGGTAACACGTGTATTTTGTATTTGCAGTAATCTTTCCCGCATTGACGGTCTACGTTGACCCAGGACCGGGTAGGTGAGAGCACATCGGTCCTGTGGAAATGGTTACTCTCACTAATTAAGGGTGTTGTGTGTATGTTGTACTCAATTTGGCGCACCGTTTTCTTTTAGACACATTGGAAGTGGGCAACAATGGGTTTGGTGTTTTAGACGAGGACTTTGCACTAGTTGTCAGTTTTCTGCACACTTAAGGGCAGCACTGCCTTATGAGCAACAGCATGAATAAACCATGTGTTTTGGAATGAGGGTCTTTGTCCTTAAAAGCTATGAGATTTGACTTTGCTATTGAATTATATTTTGATTTTGAATTCTGTATTATTTGTATTTGTAGTGTTCCCCTGACGAAGGGACTCCCGAAATGCATTGGGAACAACGGCACAGAATATGATTTGTGGAATAGGATGTATAAATGAATTGTACAATAAATGCTACATCAACTAAAAGTTGATTGAAAAAGAAACACTGTTAATCTTGTTATGTAGGCTTATTGTTTATTTTTTGGTTGATTAGCTTTCTAAACGGTAGTTTTATGTATGTATAAGATTATTTTGAAAATATCAGAATCAGTTGAAAAAAAATGTTTTGTTCAAATAAGAGAAGTATTCTTGAATTAATGGCACCGTAAGGGCTTGAGTAGTGCACCTTGCCACATGTGACAGGATCTGTACACATCGACCTTTTAAATTATCCCAATCCCCCACCAGAAAACACCTTTCCTGGCAATCTCCTTCAATTACACAACTGTACCCTACCCCACTCCAATCATAACATGGGCCGAATATTGGAAACCCATAGGAATCCCCAGACATAATCTGCTAACCAGATCTCCAAGCAACTGGTTTGGCTCTTACGCCGCTTACACGGCCCTCCAGAACACTGACCCTAAAACACGGTCATTTGCATATTATACACAGCACTCTGCCTCATCGTGACAGGGATTTGATTGCAAGGAACAGCCACAATGACACACCGCACTTGAGAGATATGGCTGCAATTCATGTAGCATAAAATATCCCAAAAATCTCATCAAACAATTCAAAAATGTTTGGATGTCGGTTTGGATCGCTCTCTCCCCCCTCTCAGAGGTGCTGTAACCACCAATAATGCGGACTTCCTACAAGCTTGGGCGGTGGGTTGGACATTACACGATGTATGGCGTATATTACATCCCAACAGCCGGGAATATTCATTCTACTCCCCTCCGCACCAATTACACACCAGGATAGACAGAATTTTCTGCTCTCTGCCCTTACTGTCCCAGATTGTTGAGTCTACCTACCTTGGAAAGACTCTGTCTGACCATAACCCACTTGAAATTCTCCTGGGATGGGGGAGGGTTCCCATCCCGGTCCCAACTTGGCGTCTTTGGCCACAAACTCTTGAGGACCAGGTTTTTAGAAACATATTAGGCACAGCCATTACTAATTACTTCACCGAAAATGACAAATCTGCCGCCTCCCGCTTAATTGAGTGGGATGCATTTAAATCGGTGATCAGAGGCACGGCAATAGGGGCTACCGTAGGGGCCCGGCAGGAAACGCACAAGAGCCTAGCTTCAGTTGAGAACTCTCTCCACAACCTGGAGACCGCAGCTATTACTAATCCCTCGCAGCAGGCGCAGTTACAAGAAGCCAGAATTGAACATGCGGAACTTCTTGAGCGACTTCGCCTAATAGACTATAACGCGTACACGCAGTATAGTCATAAAGATGCAGATAAATCAGGGACCCTATTGGCGCGTCTTATACGTGACGTCCCCTCCCCTGTCCCGATCACAGAAATTTCCCTTCCGGATGGTACTGTTGTCTCTACTCAGGCAGATATCAATATGGCTTTTTGTACATATTACAGCAACCTGTATAACGCACCACCGGCTGCTTCCCCTGAACACCTGATCGCCTTCTTGGAGGACCTCACATTCCCCACATTATCCACAGATGATCAATCGGAATTGGAAGCCCCTATCACTCAACTTGACATTAGGAAAGCCATTAAAGACCTTCCCAGAAACAAAACTCCCGGCCTGGATGGGTTGCCTGCACAGTTTTACGCGACATATGTGGCACAACTCACCCCGCGTCTAGAAATCCTCTACAAAACGGCACTCGAAAAATATACTCTTCCCTTGACAACTATGCAAGCGCTAGTTACTTCTCTCCCCAAACCAAGTAGAGACCCACGCGACATATCAGGGTATCGCCCCCTTTCATTGCTATCCACCGACTACAAAATACTCAGCAATATCTTGGCCAGGCACCTCCTTCCCTACCTCCCACAGCTTATTCACACTGATCAATGTGGCTTTATTCCGGGCCGCAATACTTCTTTAAATATCAGACGGCTCCATTATATATTGGAAGCTGCGGCAGCCCTTTCTCGTACGATCGGGTGCATTTCTCTTGATATGCGCCAGGCATTTGATACACTCGATTGGAATTATATGTTGATTGCTATGGAAAAGTTTGGTATCCCCAAGGGTTACTTGCAGTGGGTTAAACTATTATATTCCACTCCTACAGCTCGGGCCAGGACTGGCTCTCATATCTCTTCGGTATATCCTATAGCTAGGGGTACACGGCAAGGATGCCCCTTGTCGCCGTTGCTGTTTGTTTTAGCATTAGAACCCCTCCTGATTAAACTTCGCAGTGGGGCCATGGGCCGGGGGATTGTACTCAATAACACCACACATTTAGTGTCCGCATATGCAGACGACATTATTTTATATCTAAACGATCTTACTACCAACCTGGAACCTGTCCCGGCCATATTAAAACACTTTGAACAAATATCGGGACTGACTATTAACGAAACTAAATCTTATGCTTTTTACATGCGCTACAGGGATACCCCAGAGGCTGTGCACTTTGGTGACTTATTATTAACTACCGCCCCAGACACCTTTAAGTATCTGGGTGTACAAATATATAGAACCTCCCAAGACCTTATAGATGGCAATTTGCTGAAGGCTATTAAATCACTCCAAAACCAGGTCTCTTTTTGGACCTCGCTGCCCCTGTCGGTGATGGGCAGAGTAGCCATTTCTAAAATGGTGATGCTTCCTCGTCTCCTATATTTTTTCACTAATCTGCCGATCACTATCCCGGCCCCAATTTTTCGTACACTTGATACACTCCTGTTGGAACTTATTTGGGGCAAGGGGCGTAGGAGGGTCAGCCTTGCCAAGTTACAGCTGCGACCTGAGGAGGGAGGACTTGGAGCCCCGGATTTCCGAGCTTATTGTATGGCCAGTGAACTGCAGTGGTTATCTTATTGGCTAGCGGGACGACACATTCAGGAAATTGGCTATACGCCCCAGCTTCTTGACTGGGGTATCCTGCACACTTTACTCCTGCCCCAGGCTAGGATACCGCCTACAGCTCCCCCCTTGCTCAGAACCGCATTACTGCATTGGAAGAAGACACTCCAATACACCAAAAGGGCCCCCCCATACTCTCCCAACATACCCTTGCTTGGGATACCTACTACTACTGGTTTAATCTCGAACAGGGCCTTATCCCCGTGGGTTCAGGAAGGTGTGTCAACAATTGGAGCATTGTTCACTGAGGGCACACTAGCAGATCACGATAATTTTATCCGTACACAGGGGGTCCCTCCGACACATTTTCTTCTACACGCAGCTATCTCTCATTACATCAAACGCTGGTGGTCCCCTGACGGGATTGAACCCCCTAAGCATGAACTAATATATGCAATGTACCTAATGGGAAGGGGACGACACCTTATTTGCCGGCTCTACAAAGGTATTAGAGCACATTCAGGGATACCGTTATTGCCACTCCGTGTTAAATGGTCGCTGGAACTGGGAAAGGAAATGACAGACAAGGAATGGTCCTCTGTTTTAGAATTTCCTAAGAAGGTGTCCCGCAACGCTAAATTTAAATACATACAATATATGATCTTACATAGGGCATACCTCACACCACATCGTCTTAATCGTATATTTCCTAACACACAACTCACCTGCCCTAGGTGTCAGGAAGCAGATGCAGACCTACTTCATATGCTGTGGGGGTGCCCGCGTTTGCGCATATACTGGCAAACTGTTGGTTACAGAGTGCAGGAAGTCACCGGTACAGCGGTTTGGTCATCGGCGGAAAGCTGTCTGCTGGGACTGCATAAACGACCCAAGAGGCAGAAGGTCCAGTATAGATTTGCTGACTTGGCTGTACTCATAGCAAAACGTGCCATCACAATGCGATGGAAATCTGCTTCTCCCCCTACACCTCTCTCATGGCAGACAGAAATGGTCCGCTGGGGTACCGCTGAGAGTACGAGTATCAGACAAGAAGAGTTTAGAGGACTGCGTAAGATCCCTATCTCTCTGGACTGGGACTACATGCTTGAAACATTTAAAGCCATAGATATGCTAACCCCTCCAGCATCGCAGAGCGGGCCCATCCCACCCTCACATCCCGCAACCCCAAGAGTTGGACTATCGGCTACCCAATAACGCTGTATCACTTCATAATTTAAATGGCCTAGAGGTGTATATATATATATATATGTTATGAAACTGTTTGTTATTTATTGTATGGATACAATCTTTATATGTGTTACGCTACAAATTAGTGGACCAGGAACAGGGGGGAGGGGGGTAGTTCTATGTTTTAGTATTAGGTTGGTAAAGTATAGCTTGTTAGATTTATGGGTCTGCTAATATTCGGATACCTCACTATATTAATGGTGCGCCAATTCCTTATCTTTTGCTCCTTCGATAACATGACGCTGTCTTGACGTGTGTTCTTGTAAACGAATATCCACATTGTCATTTACACCTTGCACATAACCTATATATTCATGTTTGATACCCTTTAAATACTAGCAGCCAATTATTTGGAAGATGTGTCGTATATATTATGCTGATTGAAAACTCAATAAAAATATGTTTAAAAAAAAAAAAAAAAATTTCAAACACAAGCTACTCAAACAACTTCTGGAAAAACGAATAGCAGATACCCACTACAGCACGAGCAACAGCAACATGAAAACTGACTTCATTTTCTACTCTAAACGTCCTTCAAAATGGAGAAACATCTTCCTTCTCCACTAACAAATTACCAAGGGGGAACAAAATGGTTTATTTCGGTCAATTTAGACCCTAAAACACACAGATAGAAAGCACGTAAATAACATTATTTAGAACTGCACAGAAAAAGTACAAAGTACAAACTGCAATGTGCAGACTTTGCAGTACAGTACACGGCAGACATGAAGAAACTAAGTACAATTGCTTTCAAGTGGCCTTGTGTAGCAGCTATTAAAACACAGCACCCAAAGTACATAAAACCAATAAAAGATAAAAAGGCAATAGTTTAAAATCCAATAATAAAACATAAAATTTGCCAAAGGAAGGAGTGTCACCATGCAACACACTAAAAGGCGGTTAAAAAAGTAACATTATCATAAAAGCAAGTAGAAACTAGTCCTAACACTATTTCGAGATTTTTCTATCAGTAGTGTGGATTACAAATTTAGCCCAGTGAAAGGGGAAACAACAAGCATAGTATGTCAATTTTATCTAGTGCTAGTAATCATACCAAAAGTCCAAGTTAGTTCTCCTCAGGTAGTTTCCAGTTGCTAATATGCAGTCTCAGTGCAACAGATCTAGTGATCCAGCTAGAATGGAGATACTTGGCAACTGCGCAAACCATCTCAACACATCACACTTCCTAACCCCCAACTGTCTACATATGTGCAGGATCCATCTTGACCTATGTTTTTATACCCTAGGCAAAGGAGAAAGAAGTGCTGAAGATTCTCATCCTTGTCAGGCACACTGGGCAGATCTTTTCCTGGGCTAGACTAGATTTCCAATTTGCACAGAAAGATTTCAGAGGAAGTGAGCCGGGTAACTAAGAAAAAACTCATACATGCTATGCAATTTTAAATAAAAAAAGGCTGTAGTTAGAGAGCCATTCCTGCTTCTTCCCACCTCATCGGTCCACATACGCCTGCCTTGTAAGATTCGAAGAGAATTTTTGATTTTTCCACTAATCGTCCAAAGCAGTATGCCACAGAGTGGTCCTAAGAGACTTGGTCCAGCCAATCTTGAAATTTTTATGTAACTCTATTATCTCATTAAGGGTATCATTGTATGATTCAAGGGCTGGTGTGGTCATGAACTTCTTCCAAAACTTTAGAGAACTTAGTTGGGCTTTTTGAATGATTGGTTTCACTCCCAAGTCCTAACACAAGGGTATCAGCGGTGTGCTCTTGGGAAGGCCTTCCAAAGAGCGTAGAAAAGTATTTTCAGCTTTCCCCAGGCATGTTAAGTCTCCAGAGCCCCACAATCCTGCTCCATAAAGAGCACTGCCTCCAGCCTTGACGCAATTGACTCAAAGTGCAGGGTATTTCTGTTTAGTTTGTTGTGATTGATACATTCTCTGTATTCCCGATGCATGGTGACACAGTTTCAGGCTCTTCTTCTTGATGTTATGTTATGTTATTTAATCTTATAACGTGCACAGATACTCCAGGGAGTGTCCCGGCGCTAGCCTAGAGAGGGAAAGGTGAGCACAGATTAGACGAATAGATGAGTCTTCAACTTTTTTTTGAAAAGACGAAAGTCTTGGATGCTGCGAAGGGCCAAAGGAAGTGAGTTCCAAGCAGTGGAGGCTCTAACTGCAAGTGAACTGCCCCCCATTCTTGTGAGTCGGAAGCGGGGGGTGTGGGCCAAAAGCTGGGAAGATGAGCTGAGCGATCTGGTGGGGGTGTAGAACAAGAAGCGTTTCCGCAAGTAGGTGGGGCCGCAAGCATACAGAGCGCGGTGGGCCAAGGTCAGAGTTTTAAATCGGACTCGTTCGGCCACAGGTAGCCAATGAAGGGAACGCAAATGTTGTCTGGCGCTGCATCTCAACGGGGTGTTAAAAATAAGTAGCGCGGCGGCATTTTGGACAACCTGTAGTTTGTTGAGGAGGTAGCCCGGCAGGCCGACAGACAGAGCGTTCGCGTAGTCGATCCGGGAGAGTATCAGAGCGTCTCCTTAGAGGTTCTAGGAAGAAGCGGGAGAAATTTCCTAAGGGTTTTAAGTATCCCAAAGCAATTCCCTGCTAACTTCTTAATCTGGGTGGAGAAGGAGAGATTCTCCTCGAACCAGACTCCAAGATTCCTAGCGGGTTGCCCCGTTGAGGCAGGCATGGGAAATTCCGCTGGCCATAGGGTTTCTCTGAACTGGGGGGCAAAGTGCCCAAAGAGGAGAATTACAGATTTGTCCTAGTTGCATTTAAGCTGTGCTGAGGAAAGCCAGCGAAAAACTGCTGATAGACAGTTTCTGGCCGTGGACGTGGAGCCCTCTGAATTCTTTTCCCAGGTAAACAGGAGCTGAGTATCATCAGCATATGCTATGATTTTGGCTCCCAACTTTTCAGCCAAGTGAATCAGAGGGGTGACATAAAGATTAAAAAGAAGGGGGCTCAAAGAGGACCCCTGGGGCACTCCAGTAGATACCTCCCGGGATGAGGAGGTAAACGGGGGGAGCCAAACCTGTTGGGAGCGCCCCTCCAGAAAGGATTTCAGCCAGCTCAGGGCAGCACCTGATATCCTCAAGTCCGCGAGGCGGGTGAGTAGCAGAGAATGGGGAACAGTATCAAATGCTGCCGAGAGGTCCAATAGGATGAGAGCTACCCTACCGCCCGCATCTAGACACTCCCGAATAGCTTCTGAGACTTCCACCAAGGCCGACTCAGTGCTATAGGAGGCTCTGAACCTTGATTGAGCTGGGTGAAGCAGTCCGGCACCCTCGACGAAGTTGGTGAGTTGTCTGTTGACCACTTTCTCGCAAGCTTTCGCTATGATAGGAAGAAGGGAAATAGGGCGGTCGTTAGCTGGGTTCAGAGGATCCAATGAAGGTTTTTTTAGAAGGGGCAGAATCTTGGCCTGCTTCCATGCTGAGGGAACATAAGCCTTCTGGAGGGACAGATTGATGAGTCTGTTTACTTCTGGGTTCACCATCTCTGCGACTGAAGTCAGAAGTCTGGCTGCACAAGGATCAGTCGGGGAGCCTGACTTCAAGGCCTTTAGGACCCTCAGGGACTCAGAGAGATCGATGGATGAGAAGGCTGTCAGTGAAAGAGACTCAGCATGCGGCACCAGTGGGGACGAGGGCCTGACCATAAGGTGATTGCCAGGGGTGAAGGATGCCTGAATAGAACGAATATTATCAATAAAGAAATTTGACAATTCCTCACACCAGGTGTTGGACGCGGGAAGTGTGGTGGATTCGGCTTTGGGGGCCATGAAGCTCTGAACAATCGAAAAAATTTCTTTGGAATTATTCCTGGCTAGATCAATGCGGTCTGCATATTATAGGCTTTTGGCCTGAGTGATAGTGGTATAGTACAGCTTCTGGGCTTTCCTAAGGTTAAGCTTCGCCGAGGGGCAGTAATCCCGCCGCCATTGGCGTTCTAATTTTTTACAGTGTTGTTTTTGTTGTTTAAGCTCCTGCGAAAACCACGGCTTGGAAGGGGAATCCCTGGTTAATTTAACAGGGGCCGTGGGGGAAAGATGATACACAGCCTTTTTGATCCAACTGGTGAAGCTCTCCAAAGCAGCCTCCAAATCATCGGAAGGTGCTGGTCTGGACTCCGCTAGCGCACAGCTAAGCGATAGTGAGTCAATTTTGGCAAAGACTGTGCCTCGGCCTGCATGGCCAGGAGGGATATTACCTTCCAGGACCCAGGAGAAATAAGACAGAAAATGATCAGACCATGGCACCGGTAGAGGATCCTCCCCCATAATGGGGAAGTTGGAACAAATGGGATCAAGAATGTGATCTGCGAGGACCAATGCATACTGCTAGAGAGCCTAATGCCCAACAAGTCAAATTTAGTCACTGTATCTAGATCTTTCCCCTTTAAGCATAATGGTCCCTCTAACGGTCTTATGCAGATTTAGGGCCATAAACTTGGTTTTGGAATGGTTTATTACAAAACCCCTCTCTTTGCAGAAAGCCTCAAACTTATTAATCAGTTTCTGAAAACCCATGAGTGTTTTGGACACCAATAGAGTGTCATCCGCAAATAGGAGGAGTGGGATTTTTTGCCCTGCAATTTTTGGAGCATCAGTATCTTCATTCGCCAGGCAGATCACCATATCGTTCAGAAAGAGGGAAAACAAAGTGGGGGCACATATGCAGCCCTGCCTTGCATCTCTTGAGGTTGCTATCCTTTTGGTTAGTTCACTTGGAGAACCCCAACGATCGTGGGCATAGGTATCCTGGTGCAGCCTCATCAAGATACCTAGTATAGTCTTAAGAACCCCATTATTTTGTAACACTTCTAAAGTTTATATCGCAGGACCAAATCAAACGTAGACTTCAGATCCACAAAGACCAGATAAAGATGAGATTTTTGCAGAACTACAGTTTTCCAATAAATGGTCATGAATCTGAAGACCTGGTCAGAAGTACTAATTTCTGCTCGGAATCCCGCTTGCAGACTGATAAGGCTTCAGTCTCGTCCATCCAGCCCTTGAGTTTAACCAAAATCTGCCTACAAAAGATTTTCTGTAATTGGTCAATCAAACTAATGGGTCTGTAATTCAAGGGGAGTCCCTTGGGTCCTTTTTTTATGCACTGGGACCATTTCAGCTGCCTTCCAGCTTACCGGAATCTCAGCCCCCTGTAGGATCGCATTGTACAAGATGTACATCTCAGGGTCCTGACGAAAAAGATCACCTGAAACCCAGTCGGGCCCTGCCACCTTCCACATAGCGACAGAGCTAATAGCAGACAATGTTTCTCCTCTATCTATGCTTAGTGGCTAAGAATGCGCCATTAATCTCAGGTCTTTAGGAGCACAACCCTCTGAAGATGAACCCAAAGGAAGATCAAACACGGCTGAGTATTGGTTATACCATGTTTCAGAATGGATAACATTTGTCAGGGAGCTTCTGTTACATTTACCTCTATTTGCTATCAAACTCCAAAAGCGCTTGCTATCTCTAGGCCCCGAGACCACAGCCTCATAGAGCTCCTCCCATGTCTGGCTTTCCCAATTAGCCTGGGATTTGATATGGATCTGTTTATATAATTTTCTCTGCAACCTGATATGTAGCGGGTCCCCAGCAATTAAGGCTAAGTTTAAGTTTCGCTTGGCTACCCTGCATTCCATCATAAACCAGGTAGTAGAAGGGTTCGCTTGTAAATTAGGGCGAGGGCATCTGTCAACAAAACACTCCCCCCAGAAAGTGAAACAGATTCTTGTGTATCATCACGAGATCCTGTAATTGCCCTTGCCCTGCCCTGTCTAGATTAGCTATGGCCCTTTTGACAGCCTTATCCATAGCCACCCCAACCTCTGGTCTGGTTGCAATACTATCCCATCTAAGTCTACCCCTATCATTAGTGTGAAACATGTTGACGGAAAGTGAGAATGAAACATGTTCTTGGTGCCCAATGAAATTTTTAATTATACATACAACGGCATTATGGTCACTGTCGCTCCTTTTAGGAATCACACTATCATTCATAAATTTCCATAAGTGTAGGGCAAAGAGAATGTAATCAATCCTACTAGAGCGGTTTATTTGATTGTAAGTGTGAGCAGCAGGGAAATCAGACCTAGTTCATCCCTTGCATGCCCTTAGCCAATAGGATAGTGTGAGAGAGAGCAGTTGGCATGCCGCCTCGGAACACCTCTTCACCGGCGGAACATCAAGTGGTGGGTTTCCCCATTCCAAATCCTCTTCCTCAGTAAGCAAATAACCATCACCTCCAATGGGCTCAAAGGTAGTGTTTAAATCCCCTGCTATTATCACGTTGAGAAGTAAATTCCTCTCTATGCGCCCTCAATTGCTTAGGGTTGGAGTTTCTCTGCCAGCTCTTCCCCCGGTTATAGACGCTACACAGATAAACCTCCAGATTATTGAACCCAGTTAATTTAATGCACATTAATTAATCTAAAGACAGAACTTATACAGAACACAATGTTACGTTCATGGAGCTACGAATCCATATCACCAACCCTTTAGAGGGTGGCCCTTCCCACTGGAGGTTGCGGAGACCTAAAAGTTAACGTAGCTCAGTCTATGGATGGGGTTCAGACTCCAGGACTCCTGTAACATACAGATATCAAATTGATCCATAAACACCTACCAATCTTCATCACCCAGCTTGGAAGTTTTCCTTGCAATATTAATGATAGGATACTTAGATTGTGTATAGGTGTAGGCTGGGGATTGTTTGAGGGACCATCAACCCCTGGAGACATATTTAAAAGAATGACACCGTGCTTATCACAAGCAGCTGTATGGTGAACACAGGCTATATCCAGCGGAGGGTCCTTAATACTATTTGCTTGGGGGAGGGCTGCTGTCCTTTTGTCAGTCAACCAGTGACAATCCTGACGTGCTATCAGATCGTGTAATACCGAGATCATGAGCCAAGGATAGCGCTTGTGGAATTTGAATTGTATGAGCGTACTCTTCGGGGGGAATTTTCCCCAACCCTGCAGCTAAATCCGGGTTTTTTAATCTTAGCTCAGTACAGTCCACATGGAACCCTAAGGAGACTGGGTTCTGAGCTCTTTTGGCATGGGTAATATCTGACTTGATAACAGAGTAACTTTTCCTAGTGTATCTTATATAATGAATACACTTGTTAATCAAGGATTCTCATCCTCTTTTGCCCCTTCTACAAGCTTTGGGGCACTGATCAGGTAGACAGTATGGGGTTCTCTGCCCCCCTTATCTGAATTCCCCTCAGACCAACCACTCAGTAGGGGATACATGACCGCCTCTAGACCGTTCCCCTTGGCCCATCTCAGGTTCTTCCTTTATTAGGTTAGTACTTCCTGCTTGAACCTCGGAAGAGGGGGCAGTGGGATGGATTGCCCATGAACTGGTAACAACTTAAGCGGTCACTCTGGGTAGGCAATTGACCAGTTTCTACATATTGGTCTCTTATTTTGTTCTGCTATCAATGCAGTGTAGCCAGCGCTTGGGATTGTGGTGGCAGATTACCCGCTCTGGGTCATTTTTAAATTCTTCCGCTTTTCAACCTTCCCCTCCACAGATGCCAGCTGTTCCCAAAGTTCCCTTACTTTATCCTGTAAGCTTTTAATCAGTGTAATGACTCTATACATATCCACCCCCTCATGTAAACCATCCAATACATTTGGTTCCAGCCGGTCCCCACAATCCTTCCCCTCTGCACAGGCTTCCCTCTCTACCACCCCTTCTGTTGTGACATTTTGCAGGGGGTCGGTAAATAATGCAAACCTATTGATGCAAATTATAACCTGCTCCAAAGGGACAAACCCATGGCTAGCGGGATTGTTATAGGAAAGACTATCTCCAGACGAACTTTCCGCCAATTTAGGTTGAGAAATCTTTGCCTTTTTTTAAATCGGGGGTTTATTCTGCTGGGTAAGTCTCCGCTTGAATGCAAAGATTGGAGTGAGTTTCCCATCAGCTTTGCTTTGTTTTTACACCAGTACATCCCTTGGACCCCCCAAAAAGAGACTCAACCTCTTCAAGCGCTATATGAATGCAATTACAATTACAATGAGGGTGTCAATATCCTCCAGATACACGCTAGTTGCAGAGTTAGTCAACCTCACAGGGGGCAGTTTTTGAACTTTTCTTCCATTTCCCAGGAAGAGCTTCAGTCGCTTTGCGTTTACCCATATTAGCAGATCAAAAATGACTAAAGGCTCTGGGTAAGAAAGATCACCAAATACCTTTTGAGATGGTTTTTAGACGGCAATAGGAAGACTGACTGCGGTGTCAATCTCTGTGACCCGGACCAAGAGGGGTGGCCCTGCCTCTTCCTATCGCTGATGAGTGCAGGACAGGCCCGCCCTTGGCTCATCATGCGCTGCGGGATTTCAGAGCGCTGTATATCGGGAAGAAGGGAGGCCCCACCCCCTCTAGCAAGCTGCTGCTCCTCCGCCTTCTGGCGCGATGAACATTGGGCAGTGAGTCCCCTGAGGTCCTTGGGGGGCAAAAGAGATGGTGGACCCCCCAAGAATGTAGCCAAAGCCAACTACAAGTTACAAAAACAATCAAAATTCCCAATGGAACTAAACTCACCACTGCCCCCTCCCAAAGCTTTAGAGGAGAGAGCTTCATATCTATCTTCAGGACAGGGAACATACCTATCCAAGCCGCAGACAATCACCCCTCCCTTCTATCCCGGTCCGTTAACCCAGAACCTATTCACCTCCAAGACTTAACTGACACACTATGCACCATTGCTGCCACCCCAAAACCTTACTCAAGAGAGCGCCAGTCTGACCTCCAGTGCACCCACCCTAGCTAACGGCCACACTGAAACACGGTCCCAGGACACATACATTGGGCACGATAGTGCAAGTCCCAATCCAAGATCTGACATCACTGAGCCCCCCTCGAACACAACCCTGACTCCCAATGTAGAACCCACCCAGCCCAAACAAACCCACCACATTTCCCACCTCGCTGACACCACCCTCCCCTCTACTGAAGAGCGGTCACCTTCTGTAGACTCGGAACCCGACGCCTGTCCTCCCACAAACGGAACAGGAATCCTCCCTGACAATCTTACCCTGTTCATGAGCCAAATTGAACTAAAACTTGATTTTCTAGCTAAAGACATTTCTCACGTAAGAAACAAACTTGCGATCCAGGCCAAGTTAACACATAATTCCACCCTGAGAATAGATAATAGGACTCCCCATAAAGGATATCCAAGAGATAGCCAGCACGGATCTCCATTCCCTTGAGCCACCTGTCCCACAGACCCTACCGTGCTCTCAACCCCCTATCCTCAATGGAAGCGGAATCACTCAGCGAATCATACAGCACAAAAACCCAGCCTCCTTCCAGAATCCCAGTAATCATGGGCACAAATCAAATCCCTTGAGCTAACCTATTGCCCAGACCACCCTCTCAATACACCATTATCCAGACACTCCACTCTACAAACAGTCCTAGCACCTTAACCTGCATGCTCCTTAACTGCAGATCAGCTTCGAAACACGCCTCAGAAATGGCTGAAACTATAGTTGCTGACGGGCTGCATTCCTAACGGAAACCTGGCTCAATGAACACTGAATCCACATACTAGACTTGATCATACCACCTGGCTATTCCATCATTAGACTGGACAGACCAGGGCGAACAGGGGGTGGGCTAGAGATCATTCACAAAGAAGAAACCCGGCTCAACATCTTAGAGACCACGAACTACTCGACCTTCGAAAACCTCAGAGTCGAACTCACAGATAAAGTCACCACTCCTACCAAACTCCACACCATCTATCACCCCACTGGTGATCGCACACTCTTCACTGAAGAACTAACCGACCTAGTTACATAGTTTTCCCTAACTGACACCAATGACGTGTTCCTAGGCGACTGCAACCTGCACTGGAATGACACAGAAGACGCCACAGTCTGTAACCTAGTAAACCATGAAATCAATGATTTCAAGCAGCTCTGCAATGAACAGACCCACAATAAAGGCTCTACTCTAAATGCGATAATTGCTAGAAGTGATCTTGTCTCCCTTTGTTCCATCATGCCCATCGACTTGTCTGCCAACCATCTAATACTGTTCAATCTCAAGGCCCACCCCATATCCTACCAAGCCCTATCCAACAAACCTACACACTCGACAAGAAACATCAAACAAATCCCACTAACGGAAATGGAATCCAGGATCAGCTGCCAATTACACCTCTCCTTCGCCCCGTAGATGACCTCACTGCCCACTATAGATCAACGATGACAGATGTTCTTGACCAAGTGGCTCCTCTCAAGCTAAAGCAATCCAGAAAAATCAAATCTAGATCCTAGATCAACTTAGATCTTAACAACGAGAGTAGACAACTAAGACAGACCAAAAGGTTATAGAGACAGAACCCCTCACCGTCATACTTCTCACTCCTAAGATCCGAAACGCTCTCCTACAAGAAGCACATCTTTAGGGGAAAAAGCCACTTTCTTTTGCAATCAACTTGACCGTGCGAATAAAAGACCAAGGGAGTACTTCAACATAATAAAACAACAATCTACCCCTACCTCCCAACATGAAACAACAGCCACCTAGAAGCGATTGAACGATCTCTCATCCGTGACACAAGTCTGACATCCCAGCCCGCGTACTCCACTGACACACAGGTCACGACGGATACTCCCCCGCAAGTCTTAACCAAAGACCGGAGCGACCCAAGAAAAACTACAGACAATAACGATCTCCTACAACCGAAAAACAGTGCTAAGTGGATGGACTTCAAACCCATGACAGAAGGAGAAGTCTTCAAAATAATCATGAACTTGAAGCCTATATACTTACTGCCACTTTCTTCTCCTCTTGCTTTTGAGCCTCCAAGGGACCCTCTCCAGGACGAAATAGATGATCTGGAAGGAGGAAGAAGAGGGAAGAAGAAGTACAGGGAGCCATTCTGACCGAAAACACCAACCTATGTTTAACCTGAAAATAAAGGCACGCCAATATTAAGAAACACATACAGCCTCCTCACTTCTTTTTCCGCCCATCCCTCCCACATGTGTCCTGCTACAACTCAACCTACATGTAGAGGAATTCGACTTCCATGACACATTCCAATCAGGGTTTAAGAAAGGATATAGCACAGAAACTGCTATGCTTGATATATCAGATGACATTCACAGATCCTTAGATGAAGGCGACTCGTTCCTCGTAATCCTACTCGACTTATCTGCGGCATTTGATACAGTAAATCACCCAGCTTTACTTGAAACACTCAAGAACTGCACCAGTATCAGTGCCACCATCCTGAGATTGTTCACATCTTATCTGCGACATCGCTCACAACAAATAAAAATCAACAGTTGTCTCTCAAAGCCTGGACCAGTTCCACAAGGTGCACCTCAAGGCTCAGTCCCCTCTTCAGCCCTATTTAATCTCTTTATGGAACCCCTCACAGTTATTTTAAACCAAGCAGGGGTCAAATACCACCTGTATGCCATTGACTCACAACTCTACTACAAAATTAATTCACCCAATGACATCTGAAATCTAAATGCCACACTAATTAAGATACAAACATGGCTAAACACCAACCACCTTAAGCTGAACCTCAACAAGACTGAACTACTACTACTCTCACCAAAAATAATTATTTACCTGCCCAAGAATGGCTCAAGAATTTGGACGCACTAAACTGTTCTCTTTCACTTTCTAACTACGTGAAGTCCTTGGGTATCACCCCGGATAAAAACATGTCAATGAAGGAGCACATCAACAACTCAGCCGAAGGCGCGCTTTTCACACTAAAACATCTCAAGAAACTCAAGCCATTTATTTCCCCTGATGATCTTAAGACAGTAGTGCAATCACCAGTCACCTCAAAATTTGCCTACAGCAACACCATCTTCACTGGAACTCCGAAAAGTCATCTTGCACCCCGAAGAGCAATTCTCAATGCGGCTGCCAGGCTCCTCACAGAACAGTTTGATCACATTGCACCTGCCCTCAAGAATCTCAATTGGCTTCCCATTGAAAGAAGATGCATCTTCAAGACAGCTTGTGTCACCCACAAAGCCCTTCATACAAAAAACCCTAAATACCTAGAAACAATACTATTGAGAGCAGGATGAGGCTGGGCAGTGAGAAGCTCCAACTCTCTTCTTCTCATACCTCTTAATCTGAAGAAGAAAGCATTCCCAGTACGCTCTTTCTCAGGAAATGCTCCTAGGATTTGGAACTCACTCCCCAAGGATCTCCGCTGCAACCCCTCTTTTTTTTGCTTTAAACGGGACCTCAAATTTCTACTGCTTAACAACTACTTAAACACGCACACAAGCTGAACTACGTTTCCCAAAGGTCCAAGCTACAGCTACAGTATCTATAGAGTTGTTGCCTGACTCTTTCAATCTCCAATCTGTCCTCCAATGCCATTACCTTAATGCTGTATTGTTATATACTTTCGGGACTATTTTGACCTCCTTGATGCTGTATTGTTCTATATTTTTTTCTCTGACTTTTGACCCAAACAAATCCCCACATGTACTGCTAGTAAACGTATTAGCGCGATATAAAACTCAAAAATGAATGAATAATCTCATACTTATGACATCTTTCTGAAGCACGCTGAGACTTGTGAAGTGTCCAGTGCCAACTTGGTATAGAGGTGCTCTGCTGCATTTGTGTTTCACTGACGTTTAGATAGCATTCAAAACCTATTATCTATAACAGAAGATATGTGCTATGGCACTTTCTTGTTTGGATCACTAATACGGGGAGCAGCTTCTGTTTCAGAATAAGCCGAGCACCCTTGTATTAAACTGTAATTTGAAATGGGAAGAATGCTTCTCTTAATTTGTACAGGACTTGGACCTGAAAGAAATTCAGACAAATTCATATCATGACATATTTTCATCAATTTCCACTTTCTTTCTAAATTAAAACTGCTATGTTTACATCTGTGCTTTTATACCGGGAGTCATTATATTGTGGTAGGTCTTTACATCAAAAGTAAGTTTTAGTACTTTTACATAAAGAGTCCATTACTAAGCAGGTAAGCAATTAAAAGATTTGGTTAAAGTGCCTAACATTTTATATTTATGTATCTATATATATCTGTATCACTGAAAAAAAACAAAGGTTAAAGTAACGTTATAGTGAGGTGAATAGAGAGGAGTTTCATGGTTCATGGTTAGTGCAGTAGCTTAGTATATATCTTTGAGTCTCAGAAACGTTTACGGAACACTTACACTCACTGGATGATCTCACCAGGGATGTCATCAGTGATGTCACTGACCATGTCATGAGTGATGTAATATGTGAGGTCATAAGCAGTGCATTGCGAGGCGTAAGTTATAGTTAGCTCAGGTAACTATAACTACTGAATTTCTATGGTTTTGTGTGAGTGAAATCTGAGCCTAACTATAACGTCCCTGTGACCTTTGTTTTTTTAAGTGAATTTCTAAGGTTTTTAAAATTGTATTTCCTAACTATATCTTCTGTGTAACCTTTAGTTGTTTCAGTGAATTTCTACTGTTTTTTAATGTTATTTCCTAACTATAACGTCCCTGTAAAATTTGGGTTTTTTAGTGAATTTCGCAGGTTGTTTTAATTATATTTCCTAACTGTAACCTTTGACAGTAGGTGGGCGAGTGGCTTTATAGGTCGTGAGTGGGTGTGAGTGACTGTATGGGTATGTGAGTTGGTGGGTGAGTGGTTTTGTGAGTGGGTGTATGAGTCAGTGAGTGTTGTGTGAGTGGCTGTATGGGTCTGTGAGTGGGTGTGTGAGTGGATTTGTGAGTTGGTGTGTGAGTGGCTGTATGGATCTGTAAGTGGGTGTGTGAGTGGCTGTATGGGTGTGTGAGTGGGTTTGTGAATGGTTTTGTGGCTGTGTGATTGGCTGTATGGGTCTGTGAGTGGGTGAGTGAGTGGCTGTATGGACCTGTGAGTGGCTGTGTGAATATTTGTATGCGTGTGAGTGGGTGTGTGAGTGACTGAATGGGTATGTGAGTGGGTGTGCATGTGGTTTTGTGGGTGTGTGAGTGGATGTGAGAGTGGGTGTGTGAGTGGGTGTCTTTGTGGGCATGTCAGTAGTCAGAACCTCACCTGCTCCTTTATCCAAAAAGAGTCCACAGTTTTGCACGAATGTCTACCCAACAGGAGTACTTTCTACTGGTTAATTAGTAAGTGCTAACTCATTGGGTAAATGTCTAGTGCATGTTCTACACTACAGCTGCATAATGGACCAGGAGGAAATTGGGTAAATGTCTAGTGCATATTCTACACTACAGCTGCATAATGGACCAGGAGGAAATGTCTCCAGTGACCTTCTGTGTGTTTAATTTCGGCAGTGTGATTGTTCCTCATGCGTCTTCTTCCAGAAATCTGTGATAACATGAATTCTCCTATAGAGAAGATGATGAGACTACAAAGAGGTGAATCTCCACCAAACGAGAGTACGTCCTCTTAACTGCATAAAGTAAGTGCTTCTTTGTTTGATGGAGATGCCCTCATATTCATCACGATACAAAAATGCAGTGGTCACAGTAGTACCCACTTTAAACTGTAGGACATACCATCACCATATAGTCGAATCTTACAATGGAAATAGTTCAAAACATATTGATTTATTCAATGAAAGACAGCATAAATAGTCCGTACAATATTAACATATGATACAGGTGCTCCAAGAGGAGGTGAAAATGTGCTAAAAAAAGGGGATGGTGTGCACTCGTGAGGGTAGGAGAGGTTATGTGCAAGTGGTACACATCAGAGTAATATTGGAAACCAATCCGGCCACATTAAGGCGAAATTAATACATGGACATAGTAACATTTAGACATGGATATTAGATCTCTCATGTGTCAGTACTTGTCCACTCTGAAAAGACTGTCGACGTTTCGACCCCCTAGATCTTGTAGGTGTGTTAATCCTTACATGGGGTCTTCATCAGGACAAGGGGTGAGAGGAGACACCTATAATGAATGGATGGTGTATCATTAATCTGGTGACGGCAAGTGTGTTGGATAATCAAACGTTATATAGGTCAAACATTTTAGTGTCAGACCGTCTTGCAACCTCAGGCGGTCAAATTATAAATGGTAGGGCCCAAAGGCTCCTGCGTCAGAGAAGTAAAATGATGACTGTGGATAAAGGAAATTAATATCAGCATCACAGTATCATTTACGGGTGAGATAAAACAACCTAAGTGGATGAGCGGGGTGGCCACTCACCGAAGGAATGAATGATTAGGGCAGGTAAGTAAAGTCGATTATAGAACCATCCTTCCCGGCAGATCCGGGAGAAAAGACCTGAAAGTGTCCGTAAATCGTATTGGTCAAAACGCTGAAATGACATAATACAAGGGACTCATGTAGAGGACACTACGGTAAATCAAATGCAAACGTGGTGAAACCACAGCCGGAACATACCTTGTGGCATCGTCACGAAGGAGAAAATGAATCAAACCTGTCGGGCAAATGAGGAAAAAGGGAACCTATTAGTGGACCCAGGGATTGCCAGAATTCAAGTTACCAAAAAGATTTGGGCCGTAATGCAGGAAGCAAGCGTGAGCAGAATCGCTTACCTGGCCGTGTTACTCCGAGCGCCTCCAGACACTGACGAGCGCGCTCGGCAGGAGAAGGGATTTTAAACGTGCCACAAAGGCATGCACTTTGGACGTACCGTGATCTGGAGCTAGATGCAGGCACGTTGTGTGGAACGGAGTCAAAGGGGAAGGTGACCGACAGTATCGGTCGCCAAGGAATCTCGATTCTACCGTAAGGGGTGTTAAGTCAAAAAAGCCTTTATGTCTAAACGTGCAAAACAGGAAGCTCCTGTAACAACAGAGCATGTTGATCAAGGATTGTAGTGTCGATAAATCGGGTAAACATAGTTATAAACATAGTAATGCTTTTGGAACACGCTGATAGTACATGGTTATAAAAAGCGTGACATCGTGTACAGTACAACCATTATAATGGAGAAACGGCCAGTGAATGGAGTGAAATTATATGGTCACATTAAAGAGCCGGTAGAATAGTTGACATATTTGAAAGTCGATCATCAAGTTACAGTAGTGCACAATTCTATTGGTTATACCATAGTGGAAAAACCACAGGAAGGCCTGATAACTGATGTAATACAGCATATAGTCACATCAACAATGGACACATCACTGTGAACCGTTAGACATGGTTCAACTTATTATGCCATGGTGAAGGCCTAGTTATATCATATCATATCATTATTATATCATAGTTATATCATAGTGGACAACCCACGGGAAGGCCTGATAAATAATATAATATAGCATATAGTCACATCAACACATTTGCAAGCTAAAACGGTGAACAGTTGAACAAGGTCCAGCTCAACAAGCCATGGTGAAGTCCTGGTACATAGTGCATCGTATCATAAAATGTCCTACAGTCATCTGGGATGATCACAAGTGGTGTTGCGCTAAGACACAGGAAGTATTACTAAATAACGAGATACATAAAAGTTATTCCCTGGACAGGCATGACATTTGTGCATTAGTTGCATCCATCTCATTGAGGCCATCCGGCACTGTGTTCATGGAATGCATCCAGTTGCATTCACGGATGTTAAGTATTGTATTGATGTCACCACCCCTAATGCCCAGTGTGACTTTCTCAAGTACCACCCATCTCAAACTTTCTGGTTGGTGGTTGTGGATTTGGAAGTGTTCGACTATGGGGGCGCCCACCACACCACATCTGATCCTGCTGCAGTGCTGTAGGATGCGAACTTTGACCTTCTGATGTGTCTGCCCTACATACATGAGATCGCAGGGGCACATGATTGCATAGATCACATCATTCGTGTTACAATTGGTGTGTATTTTCAACTCTATAATATGATGTTTGTAACTTAGTTGTTTTGTTTGCACAGTCAGTTTGCATGCCTTGCAGTGGCCGCATCTGAAGTGGCCAACGACCTCAGGTAAGTGCCATAGTTTCTGAATTGATGGTTGCAGGGGCGTCGGAAGTAGTGAGCGAACCACATGATCCCTGATGTTCTTGCCTTTCTTAAAAGAGTGCATCGGGGGGTCAAGCAATTCCAAATCATCTGAGATCAACTTCCAGTGTTTGTTGATCACCCGTTTGATTTCATTACTGTGGTTGCAGTACGTGGTGACACAGATCAATCTGTTCATAGGGTCATTCACCCGTTGTTTGGGTGTCAATAGGCAGTCTCTAGGATTGAACCACGCCCTCTTCCTGGCTCGTTTAACCAATCTCTTGGGGTATCCACGTTCCACCAGGCGGTCTATAAGTTTTTCTGACTCGATAAAAAAGTCCTCTTTCATAGAACAGTTCCGGCGAATCCACAGGAACTGTCCAAATGGGAGAATGTCTCGGAGGCCACGGGGGTGTTGGCTGCTGTATCTCAAAAGGGTGTTTCTCTCTGAAGGTTTTCTGAACAAAGTAGTATACAGGGACCCATTGCCAGATTTTATAGTATTACGTTTGCATTTGATTTACTGTAGTGTCCTCTACATGAGTCCCTTGTATTATGTCATTTCAGCGTTTTGACCAATACGATTTACGGACATTTTCAGGTCTTTTCTCCCAGATCTGCCAGGAAGGATGGTTCTATAATCGACTTTACTTACCTGCCCTAATCATTCATTCCTTCGGTGAGTGGCCACCCCGCTCATCCACTTAGGTTGTTTTATCTCACCCGTAAATGATACTGTGATGCTGATATTAATTTCCTTTATCCACAGTCATCATTTTACTTCTCTGACGCTGGAGCCTTTGGGCCCTATTATTTATAATTTGACCGCCTGAAGTTGCAAGACGGTCTGACATGGTAACATTTTTGACCTATATAACGTTTGATTATCCAACACACTTGCCGTCACCAGATTAATGATACACCATCCATTCATTATAGGTGTCTCCTCTCACCCCTTGTCCTGATGAAGACCCCATGTAAGGATTAACACACCTACAAGATCTAGGGGGTCGAAACGTCGACAGTCTTTTCAAAGTGGACAAGTACTGACACATGAGAGATCTAATATCCATGTCTAAATGTTACTATGTCCATGTATTAATTTCGCCTTAATGTGGCCGGATTGGTTTCCAATATTACTCTGATGTGTACCACTTGCACATAACCTCTCCTACCCTCACGAGTGCACACCATCCCCTTTTTTGAGCACATTTTCACCTCCTCATGGAGCACCTGTATCATATGTTAATATTGTACGGACTATTTATGCTGTCTTTCATTGAATAAATCAATATGTTTTGAACTATTTCCATTGTAAGATTCGACTATATGGTGATGGTATGTCCTACAGTTTAAAGTGGGTACTACTGTGACCACTGCTTTTTTGTATCGTTATTTACCCGGGTCCAGTGGTCTATCGGGTCACCCCATTATTGTATAACTCTCATATTCATCACATCATGAAGGCATCACCAAAATAGGCAGGAAACATGCTGGGGGCCCTTTTGTTAAGCTGCCATCATACTGGCGAAAGGCGGGAAGACCTTTGCATACTGCTAAGGTGGATGGGGCGAGGCCAAATGGACGAGGATTCCAGGTGATTTTGCACATTTGCATACTCGTAGTAATTTAAAGGGAGAACTATGGACTCTGCTCTCACCAGGAGAGGCCAAGAAAGAATCCACTCGTCACAGCCACTACAGATTGCGCTCCGATTGACCAACGCTTTATTCACCTCCACCAAGGATTTCAGATAGTTTTTAATGTGGACTTGCTGAGAAAACACACTTGCTTAGCCTTTGCAAAGCCCAGGAAATTAGGAGCATTTGTTCATTACAGAAGGGAAGGGCCGATTTTGGCCGCGGGGACCGCATCCCCTGGGGCCCGGCCACTTGATACTGGGTGGCCCTGGACCCCACCCAGGACACTCAGTGTGCACTGTTGGGGACCATGGGGGGAGCCCCAATGCCCCCGCAGTCCCTGCCAGTTCCCCACCTCCATCAGTAGCCAGCTTAGCTCCCGCATGCCGGTAGCAGCGAAAAATGCGTGTGGGAGCAATTTTTTCGGAAAACAGATGAAAGTCGGCTCCCAGCAGGCGGGAGCAGTTTTCCTGCTCCTGCATGCTGGAATCATACTTACTGTTTGCTCTCGCTTGGTGGGAGATATCCAAGCTCCTGCCATGCAACAGCAAACAATTATGTCTGAAGGGTGGGCACCTCGGGACATTGGGGGCCAGCCCCTTGGGGAGTGGCGGTCCCCAGGGCCATTAATGGCTCCAGGAGGAGGGGCCGCACGGCCCCCCTCCTCTGTTTTTGTAGGGCGTGCCAGGGGAGGTGGTGGTCCCCGGAGTCGAAAACAGCCCGGAAGGGGGGGCCGTGTGGCACCCCTTCCCTGTAAAAGATAGGCCTTTCCCCGTGGAGGTGGCTGTCCCAGTGGACGTAAACAGCATTCGGAGTGGGCCAGCATTGCCCCCTCCCACTAAATAAACATTACTTATCTAGTGCTGCTGTGTCATTATAGAACTGTCCTCTTAGGAACGTGGTGAACAGCTCAAGATTGTGGCCGCAATTCTCTGGACCCGACCCGATTAAACCTATTTTGTGCCCCCATGGGGACACTAACTAACTGCACCTGCCAGAGAAGAAAACCCGGCGGTGACGGGCACAATCCAGCTGTCCAGCCGCCGACCCCTAATGGCTCAACTGTTACTCCGCCCTAAGAGCGACCCGAGCGGGAACCTGGGGCTTGCTCATGAGTGGTGAGCTTGGGTGAGGCGGTGGCTCAAGGACCTACCAGGACAGCTGTTGGTGTCCTGCCTGGCCCAAGGGAGGCAGTCCCTCCTCTCCCACCACTAGAGAGACTGGAGCCCCTGAGTGAGCATGGCGCAGGCCCCTTTGTCCTGCCCTGCTTGGGTCTGAGACCAGAGTGGGCCCGGATGCCGAGAGAGGAGGCGCTGGGCCCTACGGTTGTTGCAGCTCTGCGGAACAGCAGCGAGATTTTGCGAACTGCCTGAGGCACACCATCCAGAGACCCGCCTGCCTTAGGGGTCATCCTGCTCCTGGTCCCCATCCATGAGGTCCTGGTGAGTGCTGGAGGAGCGTGGGAAAACTGCAAGACATTTTACCTGCAGCTGACTGGAACTGGGCAGCCTCACTGCTGCACCACCACACGCTCCATCAACCAAATCACCTTGACTGCCCCCGTAGGCCTGGGGCCAGCACAGGGGCTGCTCATGCCAGCCCCACTCGGGGTATTGGGTGGTCCCCTTAAGAGCTTTCACACTGCCTTCCACCAGCAACATATTGCTCCTTCGCAGACATGCGCCTGGGTGGTGTCAGGGCTCCCGGACTTGGACATGGGCAGAACAAAGCCTGCGGCCGCGCCCCACTACATTGCAACAGAGGAAATACTGGCACTTGAGAGTCTCCTGAAGACTCTATTGACTCCTCTCAGCCAACCGGCTCCACAGTGTCTAATCCTGACAAGCACGATCTCATCGTCTTTGGAATCCGTGAATCACAAACCACCCTGGATCATAAAATCGACATGCTGACCCTGGGGCTTGGTGTACTTAGAGAAGATCAGTGGCAATTGCGAGAAAATTCCATCAGCATCCATCTATCCTGCAAGGCTTTACCCCAAAAAAGGAGTACCCTGAAGCCTGCCTCACGCAGTTAGCAGACCACATACAACTCTTGGAACACCGGGCCGAGGACTGCGAGGGCAAAACCCGCTGAAACAACATCCACGTGGTGTGCATACTTGAAGGCACAAAGGGAACAGATGCAAGTACCATCCTGGAGCCTTGGTTACGGGGCTGGTGGGCCCGCAGAGCTCTCCCCAGTGTGCACAGTGGAAAGGGCTCACTACGTGCTGACCAGACACCCTGCTCCGGCAGTTGCACCGTGACCGATAGTGACCAGTCTGCTAAACGTTCGCGATTATAAACGGGAAACAACCTTAACAACGCAGTCAAAACACCGCAGTACATTTAGATCGCTGCTTTTACAACGCAAGTCGTTACCACGACTTGCACTGGAGGGCGCTCTAGACTAAGGAATAGTGTGATTTACTATTCCAACACCTTCCCTACTGTACGTAGGCTGGAGTTGGAATAGTAAATCATACTATTCCTAGGTCCAGCGCCCTACAGCACAAGTTGTGGTAACGACTTGCGTTGTAAAAACAGCGATGTAATGTACCGCAATCTAAATGATCGCGTTGTTACATCATACATCCTTATAAACTCTTGAAGGCCTGGTCATTGTACCCAATCACTGTTGCCACCTCCAGAGTCATGCTTTTCACCTATTTCACCCTGGCTGTCGAGAGACGCAGGGCCTCATTCCTCACTCTCAAAAAAGAACTCCGTAACCTAGGCTTCAAATATGCCCTTTTACCCTCATGACTCAGGGCCTGATTTAGATCTTGGCGGACTGCCGAAATATAAACCCATAGGATATAATGGGATTTACATTTCAGCTGACAGGATATCCGTCACTGTTGTGATGGAGTAACCCATCCACTAAGATTTAAATCAGGCCCTAATAGTGGAAGCAAAAGTCTGTGCACACTTCTCTGAAACACCTGCTGAAGTGTGGCCCTGACTAGAACTTCACCACGGCTGGACAGACCCATTGAATGGCCGGGTCTCTCCACCTTCTCGCTGAATGAGCTTGAGCCGTCATGGCCATAGGCGGTGGTGGCTAGCAGTGGAAGCCCCCACACTGGATCAGGCCTCCTAGAACCAGAAGGCAGCATTGCGGTCGGCGGCGGCCCTCCGCTCCACCACAACTTCTCCACGTGACAGAGATCTATCGGACTCCTTATTCGATGCCAAATCGACAACATTGATGCCAGAGACACCACGGGTCACCCCGCAAACGGCAGATAACCTAGTATGAACTCTTGCAAATACTCAAAGACTGACTAGCTGCCTCGTCCTATACACCCGTGACAACTGCTGCCACCGGGGGCTTGGGTCTCTACTAGACTGCTGGTAATCCCCACGCAGAGAACAAGCCTGATATTGTATTCTTCTCCGTCTCACCGAGTCGGTACCTTCGATGTTTCGTCCAGAGCCGGCACTGATGGTGGACTTTCTCCCCCCCACCGGCGACTACCCGTATGTTTTTTGCTGATGTTTGACTAACAGTTGTATTTGGACAGTTGTCCCGTGTCCTACCAGTTGAGGGGTTTTGTTTTTTCTATTTGTGAGACTCCCATCGCCTTCCGTTACTGCGTTTTTCATAGGAGCCAGTGGGCCCACTTACACACCCCTCCTCCGGGTATGCCCTGGCCGCACTGAACTGCTATGGTCCACATGCAGTCTGAGACATAAGGTTCCTAATGTGGAATGTCAGGAGTATGGGGTCCACTTCCAAGCGCTACAAACTCCACTCCCAGCTCAGTCGCGGGGGCGCACATTATCTTCCTCCAGGAGAGCCACCTTGATCAGAAAGAGGGTGACTGGTTGCGCTGCCGCTCGCTGGGCCAGCTTTTCCACACCTCCTGCAGTGGGGAGGCCATTTGGATTCGCCCTGGAGTTCCCTTTCATGCAGAAGACTCCTTAATTGACTAAGAAGGCCGCTACATACTTCTGCGGGGCCAAATGGACGGCCAGCCAATTGTACTAGGCATCCTATACGCCCCCGACTGTGACCAACCTCAGTATCTAGACTCCCTCTCTCCACAACTGGCCAATTGGGTGGGCCACTGATGGCTCCTGAGGGGCGACTACAACTGTGTGCTGGATCCCACCCTTGTCAAGTCAACAAGGCACTCCAGTAGCCCATAATGACACAGCTCTGCTGGACTGGCTATGTCACTGGTCCATGACTGATTTATGGTAGGGCCAATACCCCGCAACGGGGAACACTCTTTCTCCCCCCCACTCCATGGGCTTCACACCCTCTTGGACTGCATACTGTGCTCCTCGGATCTGATAACAGACCAAGTGCACGTCCTACCTGGGTAAAACGTTTTCCGATCACAACCCACTCAACGCAGATGTGCATTGGGGAAGAGATCCTACCCCTGTCCCGACGTGGAAACTGCAGCCTCCGTGGCTGAAAGACACCGCATTTAACCACACTATTTAGGACAGGATTACTTCCTAATTTACACAGAATGAGGGCTCTGGTTCCTCCTCCCCCCTAGTGGAGTGGGAGGCTTTAAAGGCAGTATTGCGTGTGGTGTGAATTAGTACTATCGTAGAGTCCCAGCGAGCAATAGATAGCTGTAGGAAGGTGGAATCTGACTATATGGTTGCCCCCACTTTTTTTATGGTGTTTTGCTGGTTTATGACTTAGTTGGACTGGGATCCTGCTATTCAGGGCCCCAGTCTATCTGCTTTCTCTGTAAAATGGTTTCCATGTGCCTTAGGCACATCTCTGATTGGAATCTGGAGTGCCCTTATAAGTCCCTAGTATATGGTATACTATGTACCAAGGGCATAGGTACCTCAGAGGCCTACCCGGGGCTGCAGCACGTATTGTGCCACCCCTGGACGGCCATCCAAACTGACACCACAGGTCTGCTACTGCAGCCTGGGTAAGGTGGTGCATGCACCCCTTACTGTGATATAGGTTACCTATATCACTAAATACATACACACATATAAACCTATAAGTCACTCCTAAGGCAGGCCTTATCAATCCGAAAGGCAGAGTGCATGGTTCCTATGTGAGAGGGTGCCCTGCATGAGCAGGGCCCCTCTGCAGCGCTCGGAGACCATCTCTGATGCTGTTTGTAGTGCAGCCTGACCATATACTCTTAAGCGCATTATATCCTCGCGGTAAAATGCTAACTTTGGAATGGCTGCACCTAAACATGTCGTGTTTGGTGTCAAACATCTTGGAATACTACCCCCCGCCAATCCTGGCGGCGGGGGTAGCATTCCACCCTTCTAGAGGGAAAGACATGTTAACTCTGGCTTACCCGGTAACTTCTTTCTGAAGCCCTGGCATCACAAAATGGATGCTGCTGCCACAGACACAAGTCTGGCCTCCTGCTGCTGGACGAAACTCCGGCAGGGAGGCCTGGACAATAGGTTTCCTGTTGCAGGGAGGTGTGACCACCTCCCCAGACAGGATAATGTGTATTGGGGCTGGGTGGGTGCACTCTTAGAGTGCTTTGAAGTCCTGCACTGGGGGAGCAAAAGGCTCCTCTGTGCATATGCCAGTTCAAACCAGCTCAGGGGCTACCTGCCCCTGCTCTGGCGCGAAACTGGACAAAGGGAAGTGGGTGTAGCCACCCCCTCCCTTGACCCTCCCATAGGTGGGGTCATAGAGTTAGTCCAACCCCTATTTTTAGAATAAAGGTAGGAACCCAGTCCTTAGGACTTTAGATAACCCCTGGACGACGCTCTACAGAAGAATCCTGGCCCTTCGACGTTCCACTACCTTTGGAAGACAGAAGAATCTCCCTTGGAGTCAAGGAGTGACTCCCCTGCTTGGCAGGCACCAAAAACGACAACGACGGTCGCAAACTACGCCGCTCCCGCCGGAGTCCGAAGTCCCTGCAGCCCAGGAAGTGGATTTCCTGACCTCTCCCAGGCCATCGTGAGTCCCCAGCGAAGCTGAGGCAAGTGGACCCCACGAGTAACGAGGAACCGCGACCCCTGGGTACCGTGCACTATTGTCGAGTGCAACCCCTTCACAACGTTCTACGAACTTGTGCTTTGGACCACGTGTGGTCCCGACCTCCAGCAGGAATCCCTCCGAAGATCAGAGGCCTACACCGTCCCGAGTGACCGTGGGCCCCTGTTGAGTGATTCCGCCCGAGGTGTCTTCGCGATCCCTTGCCCGCTGGCTTGTGGGTCCCCAGAAGACTTCCTAAAGAAACCAAAGGGCTCCCCTGGTTGCTCCAGGCCTGCCCTGACTTACCCTCGCTGGGTGAGTCCCTCAGACCTTGCTGGTCTGCGCCATCGACTTTTCTTCATCTCCCCGAGACTTGCGGCTGCCAAGGCTTGTTGGCTCCGATCGAGTTGCCAACACCGCAGTCAGCTGCAGACGTCGAGGGACACACCGAATCCAGCTCCTGGTCGTCGTCGACGCATCCTGGACCACGTGGCTGAAGAGTCAAGGCACCCGCAACCGACCTGAAGCGACCGACGACGGTGGGCATCCATCTTCCTTGCCCCGGGTCACTGCCAAGTGACTTTGAACACTGTCCCCTCTGCTTTCAGGTCATCCTTCTTCAGAATCCAGGCTTGGATTCCACCGGACACTTCTTCAGCTCCCGCAAGCAGCAAGTCTTCTTTGTTTGCCATTGAAAACGACGCCGCGACCCGACACCAAAGGACACCTGTGCACCCGGCTTCCCTGGGTGAGGTAACTCCAGCACTACGGTGCTCCTGTGGGTGTGGGCCCTAGAACTACTTACCCTGTAAGTGACTTGCTTGTAGGTTCTCCCGAAGTATCCTAAAACTCTTTATTTCCAACCGCGACTTGCCCCATTGAAGTTAACGGCGATTCGCGCCTGTGTATCCACACTGCACGCGTCCCCCGTGGGTCCTTTACTTACCTGCCTTGGGTGGTTTCGTGAGGCCCCAGCACTTCTGAAGGCCCTAGGCCTTGTCTCCCTGCAAGTCGTTGTTTCTAAGTCTCTTACTTAGTATATGGTCTGGTACGCCCTAGGGGCCCAGCCATATTTTGTGCTTAACTTATTGTGAAACGTTGATTTGTGCATATGTTTGTCTTCTAATCTCATAAAGAGATTAGTAGAGAGTTATTTAGAAATAAATACATATATATTTGATATATATACCTGTGTGGTGTCTTTTCATTTGGTGATTCAAGAGATTATATGGTAAAACAAGCTGCTTTACATTCCTCCGAGACTTAGCCTGAAGGCTGCTCTCCACAGCTACCACTAGGATAGCTTTCTTTAAAAGGTTGTCTTAAACCTATCTACCATAAGAGTCGATTTGCCCTGGTGCAAGGTGTCCACTTTAATTAGTGAACAGCATATACCAGGCCAACTTCTCACATTGGTGTGCAGCGTGTGGGATTCCAGCTTGCTATTGTTTTACCAGATAATCTCAATTGAATTGATCAACTGAAAACCACTAAAGGTACCTAAGGTACATATAATTTAAGCTTAGAATATCAGTAAGTTCTACTGAACTTAGAGTTGTGTGTTAAGGGATAGCACAACCCTTTCTACAACTCAAGAGAGTTTAGTAGGCCACACTAGAGTAGGTAGTGCATACACCACACCACACTAGTAATGTCTTTAAAAGCAGGATCCAAAGATGCCCTGCAGGAAGCCAGTGAGCTTCCCCCTCCAAGTATGACACACTCCCATTCTTGGAACTGAGAGCTTTGTGTAACGTGAGGAAATTAAGGACAGGCCAAAGTCCCACCACCCAACACCTCCAGGAGTTGTTGGTGGCTTATGATCTTAGTAAGTCCTCAGAGACTGAAGGGGTAGGAGCAGAGGGTGGGCCAGCAGATGAGGAAGGGGCCAGGGGTACTACTACCCCAGCCCCCTCTGAAACTGACCAGGAGGGTGACAATGACCCTGACCTGGAAAACCCAATCCCTTCTGGGGAAGATGAAGATGAGGATCTAGAGAACCACACCTTTGTCCCCCAGGAAGGATTATGAGTGTGCTCAGAAAGTCTAGGTCTCCTTCTCAGGAGTCTAACCACTCTGGCACCTCCATAGGGAGCTCTGTTTCTTCTCACAGGAGGGAATCCTCTCATGAGAGAAGAAAGAGACTGGTCCAGTATGAGGAAACTCAACTGGAGATCAGGAAGAAGCAATTGGCTTTAGATAGAGAATCCCTAGATCTCCTTAAAGAGAGAAGAAAGTTGGGACTAGAGTCCCATGGTGGCAGCAATATCCCTAGAGATAGGGAAAGGTCTTATGACCATAGAAACCTAAACAAGATTGTCCCTCCCTACCAGAGTGGGGATGACATCCACAAATGGATAACTGCACTGGAGAGGGCCTGTAAAGTTCAGAAGGTCCCCAGAGGCAGTGGGCAGCAATCTTGTGGCTCTCCTTTGCAGACAAAGGTAGAGACAAGCTCCTCACTGTAAGAGAAGAGGATGCTGACAATTACACAGTCTTGAAGAGTGCTCTGATAGATGGGTTTGGCCTAACCACTGAACAGTATAGGTTGAAGTTCAGAGACACCCAAAAAGCTCAGACTCAAGACTGGGTTGATTTTGTAGATTGTGCTACAAAGGCTCTGGAAGGTTGGATACACGGCAACAAAGTGCATGACTTTTTAGGATTGTACAATTTGATTATGAGGGAGCAGATCCTTAATAATTGTCAAAACCAGCTTTTGCACCAGTATCTGGTGGACTCTGATCTGACCTCTCCCCAAGAATTGGGAAAGAAGGCAGACAAATGGGTCAGAACCAGAGTAAAAACTAGAAATCAGGGTGGTGACCAGAAGAAAGATTCTACTAAGTCCCAAGAGAAAGGTGGGGATAAATCTAAGGATAAGTCCCCTACAGGGCCCCAAAATTCCTCTTCTGGGGGTGGGTCCCAAACTCCTTCCTCTCCTGAAAAGAAACCATATTGCCATGTCTGTAAAAAGCCTGGGCACTGGAAAACTGATCCCAGTTGCCCCAGGATTGGCAATAAAGAAAATGTTCCTCCCACAACTACTACCACCCCTCCTGGTACTACCAGTAGTAATCCTCCAGTTGGGAGTAGTGCACCCAAAAAGTTAGGTGCTTTTGCAAGAGGAACAGAGGTGGGCCCTAGTTTAGACAGGGTCCCCTCAACAGACTCCTCTGACTCTGATGGTGGGATAGGATTTGCCACCTTTACCATGGGTCCCATAGCATTGGGCAGGTACAGACTGGAGACAATGATTAATGGTCAGAAAGCTGTGGCATTTAGGGACACAGGGGCTAGTGTCACCATGGTGGCAGGGAAACTAGTCCCCCTCACCAGCTTTTACCTGAGTTTAAATACCAGGTGACCAACATTGATGGTGTCAGAACAGATCACCCCATGGCCATAGTCAATCTCAGCTGGGAGGGGGTCACAGGCCCAAAAAGAGTGGCAGTGTCCCCAACCCTACCTGTAGATTGCCTGATGGGCAATGATTTGGAAATTTCAGCCTGGGCTGAAGTTGAACACCAAACCCATCTTAGGATGTTGGGCGTCCCTGCAAGGTTAGTGGGGCTGTGATGGCCACAGCCCCAGCCCAAGAATTTGGAGAGATGGAGCCTGAAAGAATGGCCCACTCTCCCCCAAAAGAGAGCACAAGGGTTGAAGAAAAGTCTTCTTCCCCCCAGACAGTAGGTAAGGGTCAGCCTCCTCAGGGAACTGACCCTACCCCTAGTGAAGGAACTGCCACAGAGGTAGTCAGGCCTGGCCTGGCCACACCCCTGATGGCAGAGGACCCTTCCAAGGTGGTACCCAGTCTGGAGCAGGTAACCTGCCCCTCTCTACCCTGCCTCAGTCAGCCCAGGGCTGCAGAGGTCAGGGAGGTCAGTGGACCCCCGGGCCCCCTGTCCAGAGGAAGCCCCCATCAGCAGATTAGGGGCACCCAGTCTAGTAGCCCTAGCCAGGTGAAAATTCCTCTACACACTGAGGGATCCCCCATACCTTTATGTAGGGACCTCCCCAGAAGGACTCTGGTAGGCAAGGGCAAACCTGGGACCAGAAGGTTCCAAACCTGCCATGTCCCTCCAGTGTTCCATCCAAAGGGACCCAACCCCCAGCTGTAGGCAGCCAAAGGTTGACCCTTAGAGCAAAGTGCAACTCAGTCATGGAAAGACAGGCATACATGGTGACCAGTGATCTGAGGAAGCTGAGGCCAACATTCCTAGGGCCTCACTTCCCTACTCAGACACCTCACCAGCCTTGTACTTTACCATAACATAGGGGGCAACCATGCTAGTGCAGGTGCTTCCTTATATGGCCACTTAGTCAATATAGGCTCAACTGGCCAAGGTTAGCCTTATCTCCTTTCGTTTGGGGGGTTATGTAGGAAGGTGGAATCTGACTATATGGTTGCCCCCACTTTTTTTATGGTGTTTTGCTGGTTTATGACTTAGTTGGACTGGGATCCTGCTATTCAGGGCCCCAGTCTATCTGCTTTCTCTGTAAAATGGTTTCCATGTGCCTTAGGCACATCTCTGATTGGAATCTGGAGTGCCCTTATAAGTCCCTAGTATATGGTATACTATGTACCAAGGGCATAGGTACCTCAGAGGCCTACCCGAGGCTGCAGCACTTATTGTGCCACCCTGGACGGCCATCCAAACTGACACCACAGGTCTGCTACTGCAGCCTGGGTAAGGTGGTGCATGCACCCCTTACTGTGATATAGGTTACCTATATCACTAAATACATACACACATATAAACCTATAAGTCACTCCTAAGGCAGGCCTTATCAATCCGAAAGGCAGAGTGCATGGTTCCTATGTGAGAGGGTGCCCCTGCATGAGCAGGGCCCCTCTGCAGCGTTCGGAGACCATCTCTGATGCTGTTTGTAGTGCAGCCTGACCATATACTCTTAAGCGCATTATATCCTCGCGGTAAAATGCTAACTTTGGAATGGCTGCACCTAAACATGTCGTGTTTGGTGTCAAACATCTTGGAATACTACCCCCCGCCAATCCTGGCGGCGGGGAGTAGCATTCCACCCTTCTAGAGGGAAAGACATGTTAACTCTGGCTTACCCGGTAACTTCTTTCTGAAGCCCTGGCATCACAAAATGGATGCTGCTGCCACAGACACAAGTCTGGCCTCCTGCTGCTGGACGAAACTCCGGCAGGGGAGGCCTGGACAATAGGTTTCCTGTTGCAGGGAGGTGTGACCACCTCCCCAGACAGGATAATGTGTATTGGGGCTGGGTGGGTGCACTCTTAGAGTGCTTTGAAGTCCTGCACTGGGGGAGCAAAAGGCTCCTCTGTGCATATGCCAGTTCAAACCAGCTCAGGGGCTACCTGCCCCTGCTCTGGCGCGAAACTGGACAAAGGGAAGTGGGTGTAGCCACCCCTCCCTTGACCCTCCCATAGGTGGGGTCATAGAGTTAGTCCAACCCCTATTTTTAGAATAAAGGTAGGAACCCAGTCCTTAGGACTTTAGATAACCCCTGGACGACGCTCTACAGAAGAATCCTGGCCCTTCGACGTTCCACTACCTTTGGAAGACAGAAGAATCTCCTTGGAGTCAAGGAGTGACTCCCCTGCTTGGCAGGCACCAAAACGACAACGACGGTCGCAAACTACGCCGCTCCCGCCGGAGTCCGAAGTCCCTGCAGCCCAGGAAGTGGATTTCCTGACCTCTCCCAGGCCATCGTGAGTCCCCAGCGAAGCTGAGGCAAGTGGACCCCACGAGTAACGAGGAACCGCGACCCCTGGGTACCGTGCACTATTGTCGAGTGCAACCCCTTCACAACGTTCTACGAACTTGTGCTTTGGACCACGTGTGGTCCCGACCTCCAACAGGAATCCCTCCGAAGATCAGAGGCCTACACCGTCCCGAGTGACCGTGGGCCCCTGTTGAGTGATTCCGCCCGAGGTGTCTTCGCGATCCCTTGCCCGCTGGCTTGTGGGTCTCCAGAAGACTTCCTAAAGAAACCAAAGGGCTCCCTGGTTGCTCCAGGCCTGCCCTGACTTACCCTCGCTGGGTGAGTCCCTCAGACCTTGCTGGTCTGCGCCATCGACTTTTCTTCATCTCCCCGAGACTTGCGGCTGCCAAGGCTTGTTGGCTCCGATCGAGTTGCCGACACCGCAGTCAGCTGCAGACGTCGAGGGACACACCGAATCCAGCTCCTGGTCGTCGTCGACGCCTCCTGGACCACGTGGCTGAAGAGTCAAGGCACCCGCAACCGACCTGAAGCGACCGACGACGGTGGGCATCCATCTTCCTTGCCCCAGGTCACTGCCAAGTGACTTTGAACACTGTCCCCTCTGCTTTCAGGTCATCCTTCTTCAGAATCCAGGCTTGGATTCCACCGGACACTTCTTCAGCTCCCGCAAGCAGCAAGTCTTCTTTGTTCGCCATTGAAAACGACGCCGCGACCCGACACCAAAGGACACCTGTGCACCCGGCTTCCCTGGGTGAGGTAACTCCAGCACTACGGTGCTCCTGTGGGTGTGGGCCCTAGAACTACTTACCCTGTAAGTGACTTGCTTGTAGGTTCTCCCGAAGTATCCTAAAACTCTTTATTTCCAACCGCGACTTGCCCCATTGAAGTTAACGGCGATTCGCGCCTGTGTATCCACACTGCACGCGTCCCCCGTGGGTCCTTTACTTACCTGCCTTGGGTGGTTTCGTGAGGCCCCAGCACTTCTGAAGGCCCTAGGCCTTGTCTCCCTGCAAGTCGTTGTTTCTAAGTCTCTTACTTAGTATATGGTCTGGTACGCCCTAGGGCCCCAGCCATATTTTGTGCTTAACTTATTGTGAAACGTTGATTTGTGCATATGTTTGTCTTCTAATCTCATAAAGAGATTAGTAGAGAGTTATTTAGAAATAAATACATATATATTTGATATATATACCTGTGTGGTGTCTTTTCATTTGGTGATTCAAGAGATTATATGGTAAAACAAGCTGCTTTACATTCCTCCGAGACTTAGCCTGAAGGCTGCTCTCCACAGCTACCACTAGGATAGCTTTCTTTAAAAGGTTGTCTTAAACCTATCTACCATAAGAGTCGATTTGCCCTGGTGCAAGGTGTCCACTTTAATTAGTGAACAGCATATACCAGGCCAACTTCTCACAATAGCCTACACCGAGAAGTTGTAGGTTCCCTCAGAATTGTAGAGGTGGAGGCCATGAGAGACACCATGCGGAGGGATGACTTGGAGAGAGATAGGGAAACCCATGGTACCCTGGTTGAATGCCTCTACTTCCTGGATTGGACAGCACATGTAGCTCGCACCCATGCAGAGGCTGATAGGCCTGTTAGGCTTCTAGTCCTGCTGGTTACACCGCGCACTCCATGGACACCAATACACACAATTAGAGATCAAGACGGCATAACCCATAACACGCAATGTGGAGTCAACACTACCTTCCATTCCTGTTCCTCCAAGTTGTACCGCGGGGAGGCCTTTGAGATGCCTGAGACACTCTACCAGACCCTAAGAGACATTTACCTACCCCAGGTGCCAAGGGACCATCAATCCACCTTAGAGGGCCCCATCACAGAGCACAAGATCAAGGAAACGATAAGGACTCTCCCAAGAGGCTGATCTTCCGGACCAGATGGGATACCTTTTGAATTTTACGACCGAGGAAGCTTCCCTGGCACAGCGTCTCCTACAATTGTTCCAGTCGTTGAGGGGACTGGGATCCCTCCCACCCTTCCTTCAGGAAGGCCAGGTAGTGCCGATCCAGAAACCATGGCTTGACCCCCCCCCCCCCCTCGTATAGACAGACCTCCCTTCTTTCTTGGACTATAAAATCCTTAGTAAAATACTTACAAACCGCATACTCCCTATCCTACCGGAGCTGATCCATGCTGATCAGAATGGCTTTATCCCCGTCACAACACTTCTTTGAATATACAACATCTATATACAATTATGGAACAGGCACCCTAGGTTTGGCCCGATGCACCCTGAATTTCTCTCGACCTGGACCAGGCATTCGACTCGCTAAACTTGGAATATATGTTTTGGGCCCTCTGACGATATGGATTTGGCCTACAAGTCCTTGGATGGATCCAGCTCATATGTTCCAACCCCCGCTAGGGCTAGGATGGGCCACCACATCTCAGAAGACTACCCCATCCATAGGAGAACCCGACAGGGTTGCCTCATGTCCCCGCTACTTCATGTGTTGGTGCTGCAGCCCCTTGCAGCGCAGTTGCGAACTGCAGGTGGAGAATGGGGCATTCCCATAGGAACCCAGACACATGTTGTTTCCCTTTACGGAAATTACATGATCCTCTACCTCTGCAATGTCTACGGGGACTTGACCCATCTCACTTCGAACCTGACCGCCTTTGGGGAGGTCTCCGGTCTTAGAGTCAACTACCCCAAATCCCATGTCTTCCCATTCAGCGAACATCTGCCTGCAGTGCGAATCCAGCTGGGTACTGAAATCCTAACCTGGGCTCCGTGGACATTCAAATATTTAGGAATTCAAATATACCACAAGGAGGTGGACCTTCTGGAGAGAACCTCTGCAAGGCAGTGAGGTCCCTGAGATCCCAAACCTCCTTTTGGATGACTCTACCTTTGTCCGTGGCAGGCTGCAAACCCCTGTCAAAAATGGTAGTGCTGCCCGACTCCTATACTATTTTTCCAACCTTCCAGTCGCTCCCCAGGCGCACCCTCTGTCACTTACAATCTCCATTAATTGACCTGCTGTGGGGCACGGGCAGAAAGAGAGTGGCGCTGCACATTGCAGCTCCCACCCTCCAGCAACGGTATGGGAGTCCCAAATTTTACACATTATTAACTGGCGGCCCAACTCCAATGGGTGGCCCTCTGGCTACAGGGCCATCACACTGACGAGAAGGGGATGCCCCGGGCCAGTGCCCGAGAAGGCCACTTGCTTACCCCTGTTGCTCCTGGGCCAACAGTTGAGGGCCCCTCACCTGCTACTTTTACGCATGACTCTCGAATGCCTACGGAAGAGCTTCCTGGGGGCCCGAACTACCCGACTCTACTTCCTGCTGTTGCCACTATGGGAACTCCCTCTAGGGGACTGTCACTTGGGCTGACGCCTGGTGGGGATGTGGGAGGAGGCTGGCATCACAACGCTCAGCGAGCTGCTCATGGAGGGAACACTTAAGTCCTTCTAGGATCTCCACAGACTGCACCAGGGAGAATTCCTGACTTATGGATCACTCCGTGCCGTGCTGCAGCAATACTAGGGCGTCTGGGGTTTGGAACCAGCCCATAACCCGCAACTCCTTACACTGCACTTGTTAGTTCTATGACTCACAGTGGTTAAAGACCTAGAATACCCCAGCAAGATTCCCCTTAACTCCTGATTCAAGTACATTCATTTCTGCCTCCTACATAGGGCCTGCTTGAACCCTGTGATGCCTACACCGTATTTTTGCCGTGGTCGCAGTTGAATGCCCCAGCTGCAGGACAGTCTCAGCAGACATGATAAACGTGTTTTGGACTTGTGGGACCTTGATTCTCTATTGGGACGCAATTCTGCTGGACATGTCCCGGGCCACTAGCCGGGTGCGGCTTGACACAGAACCTTAGTGGCTACTGTGCCCATTCAACCTCACAAAACTGGGAAAGCCACGACTCGCTTCACTGACCTAGCACTACTACTGGCCAAAAGGGCAGTGGTAATGAAGTGGAACTCTACAGTGCCCCCCTTGTTTTCGCATTGGCGCACAGAGGCCATGAGATGGGCACAGGCGGAGAGCACAGCCGTCCGACTAGAGGAGAAGCGAGGACTGCGGAAGTACCCTGTAGCTACCTGCTGGGAAACGATCCTACAAGACTTTGCATCACAGACCAGAGATGACACCCGACTGCCCTAGCTCCCACCGCGCGATCCTGCACCCAATCCCTCGTACACTACGCTGCCTCTTCCACCCCTCCCCCACCCCCTCATCCTCGCACTCCTGGCCAGACAGGAATGACACCAACTTGTTGAATGTAAACATGCTGTGGCACGTGAATTGTAATAATGTGCTACACTCTATACCTGTCAATATAAATTGGTTTAAAACAACATAGAGCTCTCCCCTTCCAAACCCTTCTAATGACTTGCAAGAAACATCTCCAAACACATCTGGTCAGTCAATTCCTGAGTCTTTGAATAGCCTACACTGTTCTTGGCATTCTCTGTTTCTGACATTTCGATAGCATGTACCTTTCTTAATTGACGGTGCTGCCTTCTGCCGACAAAGAATCCTGGGAAATATATGTTCACCATTTAAAATGCACATCAAAACGACAAGGTATTATGCATTGCAATTTCTATGCTCTGTAAACAATGGATGGTATCGCTCAATTTATGGTACTCAATTTACCCAGCTTGGAAGAATGAAAGAGTGAGTGTAGAGGACTGGCTTTTGAACTAGTGACCTCTAGAAGACCACATCTGTAAGCAGTGAGCGCTCAGTGCAATGACCAGCCGTTTGATATAATCTCAAGGAACCTCAAAGGAACAGTGTAATTGCATGTGAACAATAATATAAACATTTCGGTCATATTGAGACAGACAGTTGGCGACACAGGGTGTTTCTGATAGGTTTCCAGGGGACTCTACCCACACCAAACATGTCCAACTGTGACGTGCACACTTTCCAGTTATTTTCCCTGTTCCTGTGATTGTCAGAGAGCAAAAAGATACAGCAGTAGTTACAATGAAAAATCAAGGGGAGTTTATGTTGATGTGGACATAGAGAAAAGAAGCTCACATTGGGATTCTTTGGAGAACAGCTACAGTTACTTTTGATACATCTGGTGGCACCTTTTGACAAGCAGTGGCTGTGTTTAGTAATCTACGTTTTGGATGATAAAATAACACCCGCATATTTTGTTTTTCAAAACATTGTCAGGTCCATAAATGGTAAGAGTAATCCAAAAGAGAATTTTGCGATTGCACATAAATTTACAAACCCTTCACTCTACTCATGGGCTTAATCAGGTACAGGCTGGATTGGGCCAGGCCCAAGTGTCCATGAGTTCAGCCCAGTCTTGCAGGTCACCCTATCACCATCTTACTTCTAGCTGGAGGAGCAGTGGTCCTGGGCTTGGTGCGCTCCTAAACACTGGCCGCACAGCAAGGGTCTGAGTCAGCGAGCAGCCTCCATCTGATTGTCGGACCTGTGCCTGTACATGGGTGGGAACTTGGGCACTGTTGGCCAGCAAAATACCCCTGCTCTCTGGTGCAAGTACCTTGGTCCAGGGTACTGGCTGTAGGCAGCAAAGTGCCCCAGTCCTGAGTCACTGGCACATGAGTATTTGAACAGTCTGTTGGGCAGCTGCAAGCGCCCCCAGCGGTATTTAAAGACCACCGCATTCAGACGGTGCCACCATGACAGGCAGCTGCTGAGTCTTGACCATCTCTGCAGCTCCATCCGTTCTCACAGGCAGAGACCCAGAGCTCATTAGGTACTTGATGATTTTTTTTCATGGTAATTCATCCTCTTCTTTGGTGTAATGAATAGTTCCAACAGCTTACTGATGCTAGCTGCCAAGTTTTCCGCTAACTTGTATGTGACGTTTTTATGTTTTCAATGTGCTTACGTTTGACATTTCAATGCCTTATGTGTTACACCATGAATGCCACTTTATCACAAGTGGAACAAAGAAGTTATATCCCTGCAACGAGTTAAAGTATAGACATGGCCCCCTCTGTGCAAAATACTGGTCTTGATATGCCCATAAAACATATTAAATATCATGTAGTGTTTATTTAAGGGCACTATTGTACTTTCTTTTTCGATCCAAATAGAATGGTGTTGTTGAGAGGTTAATTTTTGGTTTGTGTCCCCTGAGACTTTTAAAATACTTTATGCAATGTGGTGACGCAAAAGGGAGGGGTGCGGACAGACAGTAGGGAAGAGGAAGGTGGTGATGCTGTTCTCTGTTAGATTGGCACAGTTGCTAAGTATGTGCTACTCTTGCCCCTTGCTGTTGCGCCAGTAGTGTGGAAGGGAGCTATGTTGAACCCAAGACCTGAGCAAACGAGCAGTTCCTTAGCAACACAAGTAAATGGTCAAAGGTCTGGAACTTCAAACACCTCTTCTAATATGGTTAAGTGTCAACCCATAGCTTTACCAGTATGGACTTGGTTGCCTTTACCAGTGTGTTTCAAATGCCACATTGCCATGCCTAATGGTACCCATATATCTTTGGAGGGGAAGTCCTAGCTACCGTTTCTTCAGCTTTTCTTGAAATTCTCTTTAGGTAAAGTCCCTTAACATCTCTTTAAAATTACCTTTAATTTTCAGTTAGTCTGACCTACTACTGAATGTACTATTTCCACACTTACATTTGCCTTGGGCAACCCCCAGATAAGAGTCTTTACATCCTATCCAATTATAACCATTATTTCTAACTTAATGTTCAGGTGCATCTTTTGACACAGTTTTAAACTATGTTGCTACTTCAAGGTGCTTTAAAAACGTCTGAAAATTCCATTACATGTATTGTTCAAAATGACCTTCGCAAATTGTCATCAAATTTTATTCAGTTCCACCCAATAGTACTGGCTTATTGTTCTCTCAAATATCCTATTATTCGTACAAACGTCCTATGGGAAAATGTCCAAGTCTCTTTATAAACTCGCTTGCCTAGCCCAACCACTAGCTGTCAGAGCCCAAACGATTGAGAAGTCATGGGTAACCCCACTGTCGTTTTTAGAAAAGTTGACTTCATTATATGAAGAGTCTGAACAATGAAAAGTTACTTGACATAAATGTATAACTCTATATAAAATGTGTTTTCAAGTGAAAGATTTTTTACATTGTTTTTGTAAATCCGCTTTCATATACCGTGGTTTGTGTGTTCTTATACCAATGAGTACAATCAGACTATGCGTGAATTGTATGTATTAGTACTCCGATGACTAATTCTACGGTTGTAGTTACTCAGTAGCCGGCTGGCTGTTAGCTGTGTGTAGTACAAGATGACTGTTGACACGTACTTCTGTTGAATACGTAAACATTAAAAATACCTGAGGACGCACCTTTAGACATCCTCCGCATTGTGTGCAGCTTCTGTGATATTCCCTATCACTGGCACCTTAGGTTTCTGCACTGTTAGTTTTCTGTTCTGGCAGAGAGCACACAGATTTCATGGGGAGAAATGTCCTTGCCTCCACTCCTAGAAATATGGGTGTATTGGTCCCTCCCCTGAGAACAATGTTCCACCATTCTTAGAACCATAAATACACCCACCCACTTGCTGGACTTACCACCGTTGCAGACCCCATCTGCGCTGGTAAAGGTTTATGTGTGTAGATGACTCTTTTTGTACATCTAAACGTGATTTACCACCTTTCACACAAAATCCCCGGTGAGACTTAGGGTTAATATCCGGTCTTGAATGGTGAATTTCCTGCCTTTTGATGTTTTCTGAAGTAGGCTATAACCATCTCTCATTAAACTTAACCAAACCGTAACTAATGTCCTTTTCCAGTGAATCTTTCTATAGATTGTACACGAAAGAAGTTTAAAATGGTTAATATTTCGTTTCTATTCATTCGTGAAATTAAAAAACAAACGTTTAAATATCTTGATAAGTGAAATGTAATCCAGGTCCTCTTGTGTGAATGTTTTACTTCAGAGGAGGAGGAGAGTTGGGCAACAGATGGCATGAGGAGGGCCGCCTAGAGAATAAACGGAATGGCCTAGATGATCTGAAAGCCTGCGTTACACAGCTGCATAAGCTGGGATATTCGGAGCCTGGCCTCACAGCCCTGACAGCCGCCAGTGCCGGGGGAGTGCTAGCAGGAGCTCTGTGCAATAATTACCCTGACCTCCTCCGAGCCGTCGTCCTACAGGTGAGGAGAATATTCTGTCCACGGGCAATAACCGTATATGAAGTTTGTGAAATGTTAATAAAAAGGTAAATGGTAAATCTATATGCTGTTGCAAAAGTGTAGGTTTGCAGTATGAAGAGGGGAATGTCTCACTGAATTTGACAGACATGGAACGCTGAAAACAGAGACCCTCTTTTTCCCAGCTATAAACTAAAAAAATGTAAGTAGCGACTCCAGCACTCTAACCACAAAGAATAAAAAGCTGCAAATACAGGGGCTGAGACATGCAGCCGTCTTTCCTTGCGCACAGGGCCGTTTGCTGGCATTTTCAGTTTTGGACGCAAGCCTAGCCTAATAATACTTTTCTTTCAGTATAGTTGCTCTAAACAGCTTCGCTCATTCTGAGAGCTTTGGCCACTCCAAGGCGTAAGAGTGAGCAATTTCACATAGAAATCTTCTAACGCGGTGACTAGATTCATGTTGCATTCCTTGATTGGTTATTTCAACCAACCTTGATTTCAAGGTTGCTATAAGAGCAGACCTGTGACGTGGTGTATCTTGTGGTCCAGGGCCGGCGCTAGGCATGGGCAGCGTGGGCAGCTGCCCAGGGCCACGCGCCTGCTCGCAGCCATGGGGCCTCGCACCTTTAAAGACATCAGGAGTTCCGAGGCCCAGGGGGCCCCCTGTGAGTTTATATTCTTTTTTATGTCAATCTCCCCTGCTGGCCCGTCTCTGTGGGCCTAATGGCTGCATCTGCATGTTGATGACAGCAATCAGACAGGTAATTTGCGTGCCCTTGCCTGTGAAGTGGCCCTGCCCCTGTATGAATAAAAGACAGAATATCCTGCAGGGTCACAGCAAAGGATAGAGTGGCGATGGCGGCGCATCACAATGGAAACTGCTCACCAAGGACAAGTGGAAAGGGAGCAGAGAGGCGAATAAAAGGGGCAAGACAAATGGAATACAGTGGGGGGGAGCAGGGTAGGTGTGTGCGCGGCATTGAGACAAGAGGTGCATGCAGAGGAGCAGAATCCGCATGCAAAAGTGGATGGAGCAGGGTTTAAAGTGTGCTGGGTCACTCGAGTCTTAGACCCGGTAGTAAACTAAAATGGACATTGAAAAGGGGCCCTATATTCATGTCCTTAACTTTGCCTGCATAAACATTGATCCAGTGTCTGCACAACGAATGAAAGTTCTGAAAAGCAGGTGATGAGACGGGCCCGCTCTCCATTTTTGTTATCACCCTCAGAGGGAAAAAACAAATCTTAACTCTGCAGCAGCGCCACCCTTCCCTGCCTTTAATGCAACTTCAACGAGACTCGTTATAGTTCTTTCACAGTCTCATCGTGTCAGAACTGGAGCATTTTCAATATTATATAACAAGGAAGCTGTAGATGCTGCTTATTCATCTTATGCAACTAATAACCACTGACAAAGCCAATAGTACTGGCTTGTTCTAGGTGTAATTTTACTTGTTGCAATATTTATCTGGAGGCAATGACAGGTTTTTTCACCGCACTTAAAGCCCTGCTGTCGGGTCAGTATGTAGGCCGCTTTTTTGGCTAGTTGTTGACCTGCTTTATGGTCAGGTGAGCCGGTTTTTACTGTTGATTTTTATGATATTAAAGCAACCATTGCCTGCAGCAAACTCAAATCAGTGCAGTCTGCCATACCTTACAAAAAACGTATACAGCAGGTCTTTACAAGTTTAAAACTGCCCTAGTTTGCAAACATGGGACACTTTTCTAGCTAACTAGCTCCCTAATGGGAGCCCCTTTTATTTTGGAACCGAGGCCTATTTTCTGTCCCAGTCTGATGCTGCATGTTAGGCAGGGCCACTGGAATTATGCGATTGTTCGGTGGCGGCGATTTCTGCATAATTATGCATTTGACGCATTTGCCACATAATCCATCAGCTGCTGCATAATCTACAGATTTTAACAAGAAAATTGCTTTCTATCTCAAACAGTTCAAAAGTTACTAAAAATGCAGCGACACGTCTTGCCGCAAGTGGGAAGGCCCTTTGAAAAGCTGGAATAGTCAACTTTTTGTTTCCCACTACTAAATTTGGGTGTTAAATTGGTACTAATGGGGTGCAACCAGTGCCCAAACAGTGTTACCAAGTTTAAAAATGGCAAAAAAATGAAGTAATATTATTTCAAAATGTGCCGGGTTATGCCGCATAATTTGCCTTTTCTTGCCACATAATTTACTCACCCTGCCACATAATTTAACCCTCTCCTGCCACATAATTCCAGTGGTCCTGCTGTTAGGGTAATCCATGGCAGTAATTTTGTTCCTGTTTATATTTCCCATGATTTACTGAATCTTGCATTCCCCAAGAGTGCTAGCTATTTCCAGCATGTGTGTTTGTGTATTTTATTTTACAGCATATTACTCTTGGATGATGCACCCTTTGTACTGAGTCGCCTCCAGGTGTTTATAACAGGCTACAGTTGAGCATTTTGGAGTTGAGGCTGCAGGCCGTACAACTTTCACACTGTGCCTGTCTGTGGGTCAAAAAGGTGTTCAGATTACATGACCATTCAAAATATGGCCTCTCTGCAGAGCACAAAGAACAATGGTCCTGCATTGCAGTTGTGATTCTATGCAAGTGTGTGTGAAGGAGCTACTTATTGGTCAAAACAACAAGGTGAAAGTAAAATCATTTATTGTAGTTACTCATTTAGCTTAAACTGCTAACAACCATTGACAAAACCCAGTTGCGGCCGGCATGAGTCGGCCGCGGCTGCGTTTTGTCAATGGTTGTTAGCTGTTAACTGTGGGGGCGGGGGGTCATTTTAATTTAAAGGAAAAAAATTAACTTTCTTAGCCGGCCCGATCCGATCCCGCGTCGAATCTGCTTAGGGGCCTCACATGTTCCTATTCTGCCCGGGGCCCCACATATCCTAGGACCGGCCCTGTTGTGGTCATATGGAACTGTTAGTCAACCAACCAGTGTTTCGTAGGTGGAAGCTTTCATGCATCATTCCACCATAAGAGGGTGGTGGAAAGTGTGGTCAGGTGTCTCATAGTTGCCTGTGAAACACTGGGTTTTGGTAGACCATTGATGACAAAAGAATATTGTAATTTCACATGCATGGAAACTGTTCAGGTTTAAAATAATCAGTAGAGATCATAACTAACATTGTATATTGGAATGCCTAAGGTGTGAACCGTGTAGCAAGAGGGAAATACTTGGGAAAATCGAGAGAAATACACTGATTCATGTTCAGAAATATCTACAATGTTATTTTTTGTCAGTGTTCTTTCCTTCTGTGTTTATTTTTTAGGCACCCTTCCTAGATGTTTTCAACACAATGTTAGATGCAAATTTACCACTTACTCTTGAAGAACAGGAAGAGTGGGGCAATCCTTTATCCAGTGAAAAATCTATGGAGTATATCAAAAGTTACTGTCCTTATCAGAATGTAAAACCACAGGTATGCAAAAACAAATAACGTTTAGTGACTTTTTTATGGTGCAACTTTGTAACTAGGATGCAAAATGTTGTACATGAACGTGTAGCTTTATAAACTTTGTCACTGTGACCGGTGTAATTGGATGAATCTACAGCATAAACATTTAATGGACCCCAGGGAGCCTGGATATTTGTAATCTATGCTGATTTATTGGGTTCACTGGTACTTAATTTTCACAGCCTCTGTGATGCACATATTTGGTTAGCATCAGTGTTTCCGATCTAAACTTTACAAAACTTGCATTTTCCGCATAGTTTACTCGTTTCTTTTCTACATATGGTTTCTGCACATAGTCTAGCTGTGCCCATTGGACGGTTTTCCATGCAGAACACGCTGCCTACTCACTGCCACACACTTACATATTCAGTGTCTTTGGCATTGGTTCATAAATTCAAATTTTATAGAAAGTATGGTTAATGATATTTTCTCAGGAAGACTGAAACTGTTTTAGCTGGAGGGCAATTAGTCAGATGACAACCCCAGAAGACTTTTATGACTGATATATACTAGCCTTAATACTCACTCCCACTTGAGAGGTACAGGTCATAAAAGCTGTTGCTGTAATCTCCATGGCAGATGCTAGAGCTCAATAAATTAACGAGCATGCCCAATTTTTTTGCCATTTAGGGCAAACAAACTTCCAAAAACGGCATGCTCATTTTGTATGTTAATTTGGAGTGACGTATATTACCTACTTCTGTTTGCCTTCACTTCCTGAAACTTGTCTGCCCACTCTCTGCCCCCCTACCGCCAATCTGTCGGGCTCTTATATGGAATGTTTTAAAGCTGCTGTTGGATTGCCACTGCAGAAAATTAATAAAAGCTAGTCTCTCTTCTCCATCCTCTGCCCCAAATCCATTTCTAAAACAAAAAAACCTTGAATGGCTAGTTTTCAATCAAATCTCTTCATACTTCTCTTCCTATAATCCATTCAACTGATTACAGTCGGGTTTGCGCCAGTACCATTTCACTAACCACAGACATCTTTGCTCCATTCTAACCATTCTTTCGTAATACTCCACTCATTTGGTCACCTTACCAGCCTAATAACCCAGAAAACCCTGGGTATCACAGACAAGACTTGCTCTCTTCCTACCTCTTTATCCACTCCTTTTCAATCTCTTGATTTTTCTCATTCTCACCAATGGCTCCCTTAAAAGTCGGTGCTACGCAAGACTCAGTCTTAGGCCTCCACCTCTTCGCACTTCAGAATACAGCTGTTGGTGACTTCATCTCCTCCTTTGGTTTTTTTATCATTTGCTTATTGATATGCAAGTTATCTTTGCATTTCCCTCATTCCATCCAGCATTTGATTGTCTGTCAGTCATCTGACACTAAATAGCCATCTGCTTAACTTTTCCTAAACCAAAGTTATCTACTACCTTTCCACTTTTACTCCATCCCTCTTCTCTTTTCTGTTGCGTTCTTCTCTTTATCGTCCCTTCTTTTCTGTGCTATAGGAAATGTATTTCCTTATAGTACATATGTGTTTTTCTAGTGTTAAGCAGAATTATATTTATTCACTTGTGGTGTTTTGATTATGCTCAGCACACAGTAAAGGTGTCCTGGGAGAGGACCGCTTACTCTTATTCATAATGGTATTCTGTGAGTGTTAGGATGCACATTTGATTTGGAATAAATCTTATTCATATGTTTGCAATTGCTTGTACATTGTGAGCTAGTGTTGGACCTGGCCTTTTTGCAGGATTTTCCCCCGAGTTTTTGTCTTCTGTTGCTAAACCCATTTTTTGATGGCATTAGGACTCAGTGCACTTTTTCCCTGCTAATCAGTGGTAAAGTGCTTGTGCTGTCTCCCTAAAACATGATACAATTGGCATATACCTAATTGATTGGTACATTTAATTTACTTGTAGGTCTTTGGTATATAGAACTACATCTACTCAGGGCCTGTACATTCAAATGCTGCTAGTGGGCCTGCAGCACTTATTGTGCCACCCTGTAAAGTAGCCTTTTGAAACATGTCTCAGGCCTGCCACTGCCACTGCAGCTTGTAGTGCAGTTTTAAACTACCATTTCGACCAGGCAAAATAATCCTTGTGTCAGGCCTAGACCTTCTCTTTTAAAACTTATGTCACCCCTTAGGTAGACCAAAAAGGCTCATAGAGCACATGGTATTTAAAAAGTAGGGCATATGGGTTTACGTTTTACATGTCCTGGTGGTGAAATGCTCCTTAAGTTGTTTTTCAGTACTGCAAGGCCTATATCTCCCATTGGTTAACTCTGGGTTACCTTATTACATTTAGTAAGTGCTAACTTTGGTTTGGGAGCAAAACTCTGATTTTAAGCCACAATTCTGAAAATGCCACTTTTAGAAAGTTGACATTTTCTTGTCCTAACCATTTGTGCCTTCTGCCAGTGTCCTGGATCACATGACTGTGAATGGCTATACTGTTGGGGTTTGTGTATTCCTCTCAGACAGTGACACAAAAGAGACTATGTGTGTTTGCAGGGTGGGCCATCCTGCCAGGATGGCTGAGGGCGATTTATGTCCTGTCCCACTTACACTTAAACACAAAGGAACTTAACACCAGCCCCTTTTGTCACCCTAGACAGTTTGGGAAGGGAAAGAAAGCACTTTCCAGAGCCAGATGTGGGGGTAGGGATGGATCCCCCTTCACACAAAAAGGCTGCCAACAGGGATAAATAGTAGGCCCCTAAAGCCACTCTCCAGAACACTCCTGGACCTGTGGAAGTTACAGAAGAAGGACTGCCCTATTGCCAGTGGACGTCTCCGCTGCTTGAAGGAATGCCTTGCTATCTGAGAAGGAAGATTAGACCTGCTTGCCTTCATCCCAGGCTAACCAGAGTGACTCCAAAGAACAGTTGGCTGACCTCCTGTGTGAGCTGTAGGAACACAGCAAGCTTCAGAGGCCTACGTGCAACTGCTCACTTGACCTGCTGCAACTGGACCTGCCTGAGCCCTGCTGGCTTCTGCTGGAGCAAATCTCTGATCCCTAAATGGTGCCTCCAGGTCTGGGCTCTTGGCTGGCTTCAGAGTGTACTTTTCCTAAAGAAAAGGTGAAAATAGTTTGGGCTCCTCACGACAGCAAATGGGCCCGGTCGCGCCAAGACTCTGCCGTCTGTGACAACTGCTAGCACGAGGTTCTAGTGAGACCTGCTCTTTGCACCAATGACAGTCTGTGACAACCAGCAACACGGGACCTGCACTTTGTGCTACAGCAATGACAGCCTGCGACTACTGCCAACCCAAAGCTAAAGCAGTGACCATCCACGACGCTTGATCAGCAGTTTGCAGTGCAGAGACGACCACCTGCGACGCTTGGCCTGCTCTAAGCACCACAGACTCCTCCTCACAGCCTCCTCCAAAGCAAACAGAACCCTTCGTGCCGGACCTTGAAGTTTTCAGCTGGGCTGTGATAAAATGGGTTGTTGATTGAGGGGATGTGAACCATCCTCAAGCAACAGCCACAATCCTTGTCAGGGTGAACCACAATAAGTCACTAAATTGACTTGTCCTTAACCTTCTGGTAGCTTGGCACAAAAGCAGTCAGGCTTAATTTTGAGGCAATGTGTAAAGTATTTATGCAGCACTTAAACAGTAATGAAGTGAAAACAAAAGAAAAATCCCACACCAATTTAGAGAAATAGAGTAAATGTTAATGAATTATTTGAAACCAAAACAACAAAAAATTCCAATCAGTAGAACCGGAGTTATGAGTTTTTTTAAATTTAGAGTGGAAAATAGCACCCAAAAGATCAAATCTCCAACCCCGGACATCTAGTCGCGCGAGACCTGGGCAAAGTCGAACGTTACAGCAGACTGCAATGGAGCGCGGGTCGAATGCACAAAGTGGAGTGGGCCCGGTCCACGCTTACCTTTGGACTTAAAAGAAATTATGGAAAGAAATGTCTGAGAAGGTAAAGTTCAGCAGAGCGAGGCAGATGGCGGTGTCTGAGGAGGAGGCATTGTCTACTGGGAGCCATTGGACAAAGTTGCAGTGAAGATTCCTATGTCTCTTTTTGGAAGTAAAAATCTCCAGCTGGACGAAGCAGCAGGCTGTAACAGATGAGGGCTCCAGGAGGCCGGATACCCATTCTACTTGGTGTTGCTGAACAGATTATACTGTTCCTGAAAAGAGCAGTGCACCTTGGGCAGATCGACAAATGGGTGGGTACTGACCACCTCTCGGTTCTCAGAACACATTTTGGTCAACAATTTTGTAAGTCTTTAAGTTTTAGATTTAGGCTATCTGGGCATCTTTGCACCACTTCATAGGGTTCAGTACTGTAGAGACACCACTTGGAGGGTCAGAAATTACCCAGGCAGGGTTCAGGTGCACGTTCAAGAGGGTTGGAGCCTTTTCTGTCTCTGAGGCTCTGAATAGGAGGTCATCCAGCTAGCCCTTGAAGTCACATTGGAAGTTCTGTGTTTAAGTAGAAGAGCAGGACTCTGGCAGCAGGGCAGACCTCTTGGGGCTCAGAGCAGGCTTCAGGCTGCAGAGCAGTCCTTCTTGGTGTGCGATTTGGCAGGCAGTCTGCTAACACACCGAGGTCTTCGATCCTCAGTAAATAGGCAATGGGCTCACAAATGCTCTGCCGCTTATAGCACTAGAAAAGAGGGCATTACAGTAGTCGAGTCTTGAGGAGATCAACACTGAAACCACCATCTTCCTTAAATCCATAGGTATTACCGGGAGGACTTTCCTCAAAATTTTCAGGATAAAGAAGCATGCAAAAGTGGCAGCGTTGATTTGTGCTTTAAAGGACAACTTGGTGTCAAACAAGACACCTAGATTTTTGGCTTTAGGTACTGGCTTGAGCAGCGGGCCCAATTGGTCAGGCCACCAGCTGTTTGTCCAAAATGAAGGATTGTTCCCCAGCAGTAAGACTTCAGTCTTGGAGGAATTCAATTTCAGACAGTTGTCTGACATCTACTTTGTAATGTGGCTCATACAGTCGCAAAACCTGGTAGCTGTCTGGCTGGCAGAGCTGCTCACCGAGACGATAATCTGTGTGTCGTCAGCATACGACACAAGGGCGAAGTCCTAGCTTCTAACTAGACTAGCCAGCGGGGTGACGTAGAGATTAAAGAGTGTTGGGCTACGGGAAGAGCCCTGGGGAAACACCACAAGGCAACACAAAGGGGGGTGACACCATGTTCCCCATAGCCACTTCCTGAGACTGCTCAGACAAGAAGGAGCTTAACAGGGAGCGCCTTACCCCGATGGTACACAGCCGGTCCCGCAGCAGCCCGTGATTGACAGTATCAAAGGCTGCTGACAGGTCCAGTAGGATCAGCGCTGCATTCCCCCCAGTGTCTAGTATCAGCCTAAGCTCCTCTGTTGCTGTGATGAGAGCCAACTCAGTGCTGTGCTGAGCGCGAAATCCAAATTGGGAGGGATCCAGGATGTCATTGTCCTTGATGAAAGCAGAGAGTTCTGTGTTTATTGCTTTTTCAATTACTTTTGCGGGGAATGGAAGTCTTGAGATTGGTCTATAATTGAGTGGCTCCTTGACATCCAAATTAGGTTTCTTTAATAACGGAAGTATGGAGGCTTTCTTCCAATCCGTTGGAAAGAGTCCTGTTGTAAACATTAAATTGAAGATCTCAGTTAAAGGAATGGCTATAATTTCTGGTGAGATATGCAAGATTTTGGGGGGGCATGGGTCTAATGGAGAGCCAGATTTGGTAGCAGCTATGAGTAAAGAGGTTTGTTCCATTGCCAATGTATTAAAATAGGAAAGGGTTGGGGGGTATGGTTCGAGAGGAACTTGTAAATTATCCAATGGAACTGATTGAGTCTTATCAACCTCAAACGGTTATTGAACCGGTCGTTTGTCCTGCTGCACAAATAAGTCAAAGACCGACTTGACCTTTTGTTGGAAGCATTCTGCTAGTGTATTGCAGAAATCTTGCCTAATACTAGTGTCAGGTACAGATGGTAACTTTACAAGTTTCTGTACTGTAGTGAACAGAGCTTTGGGGCATCTGTTGGCTGCCAGAATTTTCTCAGAGAAGTAAGCAGTCTTTTCTCTGAGGATAAGTTACTTGTAGGTTAGGAGAGATGCCTTGTATTCCAGTCGAGTAGTTGCATTATCATCAAGTCTCAACTTACTCTCAGATTTGCGACATTGTTGCTTCTGAGCTTTCAATGTGTCATTGAACCACGGTTCTGATGGGGTTCTCCTGGATTGTTGACATTGTTTAGGGGGCGCTAGTAGTGTCAACGCCGCATCAAGCTAGGAACGGTATTGCGTTGCGGCTTGATCGGGATTCGTAGACAGTTTTGGCAGTGTTTTTAAAAGAGTGGTGTTTAGAGAGCAAGCCTCTATTTTCTTCCAGGGGCGACTAACATAGAGTTCTCTGGGGGTTTTAAGACAATTTTTTTGCGGCCGTGTTATATCAAATAAGTTAGCCTTATGATCTGACCAGATCAAGGGCAGGACTCCCGTCCAACTTAGCAGGGGGGTGTCTGAGAAGATACCATCTAAACAGTGTCCAGCATTATGTGTTGGGCCCTTGACAAGTTGACACATCCCTGCGCTGTCCATTAGATCCAAGAGTAATTTGGTATCGGGATCGTCAAGTTTTTCTAGATGGAAATGAAAATCCCCTAGCATCGTGAAGTTAGCATGGTCTGTTTTATGAGCTAACAAGGTGCTCGAGTTATCTAGGAAAGCGGCCTTGGATTTGGGCGGGCGATAGAGTAAGATTCCATTAAAAGAGTGTTGGCCAAGTGTTGGAAGCCGGAGTCCCCGTCATGCGTCACTGTCACAAATGCGCGACCCGGGACTCCCCACTCAACGTTAGGCCAAGTAAGGACACCGTTTGAGATAGCCCTGCTCCCCCTCCCCCCCCAGTAGCTTGGCACGAGCAGCCAGGCCTATCTCCAAGGCACGAGTGTACAGTGTGTGCAACCACGCCCACAGCAACCCCCTGGTGGCACCACAAATGGACTCCACACGAGTTTGATAAAAACGAGTATAAACTTTATATAGAAAGATATACGATCAGACCACACATTTCAAAAGCCAACATATAATAAAGGGTAATATTTGTTCCGGCTGGTTGGTAGGTTCAAATCCCAACCACCGCTTTCCAAACGCTATGCTGGTCGTAATGCTAGAATCACACGCGTTGCAATGGACAAACAATAGTGCTCTGCGTAACGATACAATCCTGTGCTGGGCACAGGAGAAATAATACAATACGTAACGATACACTCTGGTACCTGCAATAGGAGAAATTATGCAATGCGTACCGCTACAGTCATGTACTGCGCAATGAAGGAATAATGCAATGCGTCACACCCCAATCACCTACTTTGCAATGAAGAAACAATGCAATACGCGCCGCCACAATCATGTACTTTGCAATTAAGGAATAATGCAATGCGTAGCTACAATCATGTACGTTGCAATGACGAAATAATGCAATGCGGGCCGCTACAATCCTGTACTTTTCAAGGGAGAAATAATGCAATGCGTAGCGCTACAATCGTGTACTTCGTTAGGCGGAAATAATGTCAGGCGTCATAAGACAGTCCGGCAGTTCGTTAGCAGCAATATTGGCAATGTGTATTACGACAGTCAGCCTCTTCGATAACAGTTGCCCCCCACACATATTCACGATGAAATACAGTACAGCTTCCCACTCGGGCCCCAGTACCACCACTCCTTGGTCAGTACGGGCCCCAATCTGAGCCGAAGCAAAGGCTCACGTCGTCAGAAGGACTGAGAGGCCGAGAGAGTGTCCCTCCGAGCCCGCACCCCGCCCACGCAGTGATCCACGTTACCTGGGGGGTGTGACCCCACTCTCCTCTCCTCCTTCAATGAACTAGGCCTTTCGTGCAGAACTTCTCAATGGGCCTCAGCGGCTCGGCCTGGCTGCTCAGCTCCTCCGGGGCTGCCGGTCCGGGCCACGACTGTTAGGAAGGTCTCAGGCGGCCGCAGGGCACACGTACCCCACGCCCCTGAGATTACGTTACTCCGGGTGCACGTTCACCACCGCACCCTCCGGGTCTCTTCTGGCACGAAGCCACACACACAACGCTGATGGGACTTCACGTCGACTCCGAGTGCACGTTCAACCAGCACTCCTTTCTGCGGTCTCAGTTGGCACCAAGACACGCACACCACGCTGCAGAGATTCACTTTCTTCCGGTGCACACGATGATCAGCCGATCACCTACACAGTCCCCGGTTGCACCAAAGCACGCACACTGCTTCACTGAGACTTACTCCAATTCCGGTGCCCCGATATCCAGGCGCTCCTCACCAACGCCTCCGGCCGCACCTCAACACGCTCACCGTGTCCGAGCCTCGCTTCTCCGGTGCACTCGATCACCAGGCGCTCTTCACCAACGCCTCGGGGCACCCCGACACGCACCCTGCGCGTCCGAGACGCACTCCACTTCTGATGCACGCGTTGACCAGGCGCTCCTCGCCAACGCCTCCAGTGCACCATGACATGCTCCCAGCGTGTCGGAGACTCTCTTCACCTCCGATGCACCCGCTCACCAGGCCCTCTTCACCAGCGCCTGCGGTGCACCCCGTCACGCACCCTGCGCATCCGAGTCTCGCTTCACCTCCGGTGCACACTTCACCAGGCGCCCCTCACCGACGCCTCCTGTGCACCACGACACGCACCCTGCGCGTCCGAGACTCACTCCTCCGTCGATGCACACGTTCACCAGGCGCTCTTCATCAACGCCTCCTGTGCACCACGACACGCACCCATCGCGTCCGAGTCTCGCTCCTCCTCCGTGTGTCCAAGATCACAGGGCACACCTTCTGAGGGTCTCAAGCTGCCAGAACACGCGCCCACCGCGTTGCTTGAATCGTCTCCGGAAACTTTTATGTTCCTGTGTTTCCAAACAGGGAGCCAGCTCACCTCGGGCCCTTGGGGTTACAAGACACAGCACAAAGCACAGTCTTCTTCAAGCAGGGGGACCCAGTGCCTCCAAGAACAGCCCCAACAGCCTCTCCCTTAGTTAGAACAGCAAACTGCAGACCAGCCCCAGATCACGAAGCAAGGATTGGTCTCCCCCAGCAGTCTCGTCAGTTGCTCCTTCTTTAGCAGAGGTTCCTCTTGACCACAGAATGGGTCCAAGCCTTTTCAGTCTCAATCCATTTCTGTTTCATTCCAACGTTCAGGGGTTTCAGCTCTCATAGATATACCCCTAAATGTCTTTGAAGTTCGTTGTGCTCAGGGGTCCCTGACCCCTGCCTAAATCAGTTCTGGGTGTCTCCCTCCCAGTGTCACCTTTCTCCCTTTGATACTGGGGGTCTGGATCCTTAATCACTCAGCAGGAGATGGGTCAATTGTTTTATAGCCGCAACCCAGGCCTCTTCACCTCCCGGGGCTTCTCCTCGCATACTTTCCAGCTGCAGGTCAGCCTGGTGCCATCTCACCCCTCCCCTCTCAGATCCAGACAGTCAATCCACATTCAACAGAGACACACAGAAAAGCTTAAAGCACAAAACTCAGCCACTTTCTAAAAGAGCAGCTTCTGAACACACAGTGACAAAACCACTTTCATAGAAAGATGGGTTATGACGCTGTGAGTTCATACATACCAAACTTCACTTCTCCATTCTAAACTTATGGGAAACTAGGCTAACAAGCACAGTACCCAGCCTCCCCCATTCTGTCCTATGGGCAGAATGGCCTTTCACCAGTGAAAAAGGAAATGGAGTGTTTTTCACTGTCAGGACATAACACACACCTCAGTATATGTCCTGCCTTTTACTTACACGGCACCCTGCCCAGGGTTACCTGGGACCTACCACAGGGGTGCCCATGGTGCATGTAAAAGGGAAAGTAAGGCCTGACAAGTAGCTGTACTTGTCAGGACACATGCTAACTTAGCAAACTGCGCGCAGGCCCTACACTATAGGCCTGAGTTCCCTTCTCCGCGCGCCCTTGCATTACTAGCCCTGGCACACACAGTGCACATCACTAAGGACTTTACTAGTAAGGCAAACATACCAATCATGGCCAACCAATTACCATTACACATTACACTTTACACAGGGAACTACTGTACTTTGACACTGATCAGCAGCGGCAAAGTACTCAAAGCATCTAAATTGGCACTCTATGTCAGGAAAACGGTCTAGGGGGAAAGCAAAAAGTTTTAGGGAACTTTAGCCAAAAAGGCCAAGTCCTACACCAAGCAATTAAATTTTAAAATCAAATGCTTCACAGTCTTTATCCAAAATCATTTTAATACAAGACTAGAAGCTAGATTTGAGAATAAGGGCAATGCCCCCACCTTTCTTCCCTTCCAGGTCCATTTTATGGATTTTGTACCCTACCGGTAAGGCCATCAATAGATCAGGGTCCGAGGAGGCGTCAGCCCAGGTCTCTGTGACAAAGGCTATATCTATTTGATTAGCCTCCACAAACTTTCGAAATGCAATAGCATTCTTGATTAGTGATCTCACATTGATTAGAGCGCAAGATACTCCTCTGACGTGTTCCTTATTGACAGTGTGAGTTTGGGTGGTTGATGCAATATGCAAGGTTGTTAGGCCGCATTTCATGCATTGTACCCCACCCCGGACTTTATGCAGCTCAAGGCGCGGTTCAGAGCAAGTCTTACCCGCCCAAACAAGTTTGGTGAGAAAGTCTCGACTGTACTGAGCATTAGGCTTCAGACTAGAAGCATCTGGCCAAAAACCGGCAGGATGGCCGGCGCTGAGCGCGTTCCAAGTGCTGACGGGCGCAGACGGGCTTGCCTTTGGCGCGCCTTTGGTGCTCTCGCAGCGCACGTCCGCTGCACGCCCTGATTTCGCCCATCTTTTGTAGTGGGCTGCTGACCTTCAATAGGCTAGACATCACCTCCTTGCAAGATGGCGGTCGGCTGGAAGTGGGTTGCACGTTCCACTGAACGGATCAACTCTCTCCGCGACAAACGGGAAGAACCCGGCGGCGGACCGGAGAGTTGATCCTGCAGGCAGGAAGGGTGCACACTGGTTACAGACAGCAAGTAGGTGCACAGTGCCAAGCTTTTAAATCAGTTAAAAATTTAAAATGGTAAAAAGTGGTAAAAGTTCAAAAAATAGATTAAAACACCTTTCCCCTCTGGCCCCCCCCTGATTATTCAAAGTACAAAGCTTACGAGCTCTGAGCTAACTTAACACCAAAGGAAAAACGAGCGGCGCAAGATTTAACTTTCAACGTCCAGAAGTTTCTTCTGCAGGTTCCCAGCAAATGCTACCTCATTTTCCTTATTATCCATGTCACGGTCCCCAGTGATGGGGAGTGTCCTCCTTTGGGAACAGGGGCTTAAGCTTAGCTGAGAGGTTCTTTTCTTGAAGTGTAGGATTTTATAATACTTGTGTGGGCTACTCACAGCCCAATTGGCTGTAGTTCTGAGCTTGTAGAATACAGATTTCTCTTGCACAGGTTTCTTATCCTTCCTCATGTTCTCTTTGGAGAAAGGAGAGATCCGCTTCCTTGGGACTTCAGACATACATTCCTCCTCCAGTTGCGAAAGCTTCTGTTTTCGATCATCTTGGAATCTAGATGCCATAATCTCCTCAGGTCCTCCACTCCCGGCCCCTGGCGTGACTTCTCCCGCTCACACGAACTGGCTCCCTCTCTCTCCGCACTCACTCCCTGCCCCAGGACCCCTCTGTTTACTCGCCGCCAGCCGCCCCCTCCTTCTTGGTGTAGCAAAGCAGTCCTTCTGAAGTGCACAGCAGGCCACAGCAGGAGGCAGTTCTGTGAGAGTCCTTCCACAGGACCAGGAATGAACTGAAGAGTGGGTCTGAGGGTCCTTTTTTATACCTGGTGCCTCCTTTGAAGGAGGAAACATTTCCTGGGTGTCTCCTCATAGAAGTGTCTGGAATTTCCTGCCTCTCTGCCCTGGTCCCAGTCTATCTGCAGGCACAATAGGCTACTGTGAAGTTCATTGTGTGAGAGCAGGGCACAATCTTTTGAAGTGCAAGTGCACAGCTCCGCCCATCTATGCACATCTAGTCACTCTATTGTGTGGCTGTCTGGGAGGAATACACAAAGGCCAACTGCCAACTACACCTGGTCATTTGACCCAGGAACAGGCTGCAGGCACCAAATGTCAACTTTCTAAAAGGGCCATTTTCAGAATTGTGATGTACAATCTGAATGAACCATTCATCAGGATTTTATATTACAATTCCTCAGACATCAAACATGGCTTTCCTACCTGCTCCCAATCGAAAGGTCTCATTTATTAAATGTAATAAGGAAACCCCATGTTATCCCATGGGAGAGGTAGGCCTCACAGTAGTGAAAAACAAACTTGTGAGTTTTTCACTACCAGGACATGTAAAACTTTAAAGTATATGTCCAATATTTTAATTACAATGCATCCTGTCCGGTGTACTGTCTAGGACCTACTTCAGAGGTGATAAAGTTTAAGGGTCGACAAGGGGTTTATTCTGCCAAGAGTCAAATCAGCAGTTTAAAACTGCCAACAGGCTGCAATGGCAGACCTGGGACATGTTTTAAGGGCTACTTAAGTGGGTGGCCCAATAAGTGCCGCAAGCCCACTAGTAGCATTTAATGTACCACACCAGGGTAATTTACCAGCCACAAGTCCTAAGGCCAACAAAAACGAATTCAGAAAAATAGGAGGGATGAAGGCAAAAAATGTATGGGTGATCCGGCAGAGAGGGCCAAGTCCAACAGGGACTGCCATGTCCCTGTATCTGACCCGCGCTTCATCACGGTCGGCTTGAACTTGTGTGACTTCCTCACAGTCTAGCACGACCAGATGACCGCGAATGACACTTTGTACTTTTAGGCACTATTTTCACAAAAAACTTAAAAACTGCATATTTCTGGTTCTATTGACTGGACTTTTGTCGTTCTGGTATTATTTTATTTATTAAAAAGTACTCTATTTTTCTAAATTGGTTTGGGATTTTTTTTGTGTTGTGTTTTCACTTTATTACTGTTTGTGTACTGGTTAAATATTTTACACATTGCGCTCTACGTTTAGCCTGCCTGCTTTGTGCCAAGCTACCAGAGGGTTAAGCACTAGTTAATTAGGTGACATTTGTGGTTCACCCTGACAGGTATTGTGGTTGTTGCCAGAGGGGGGCTTCCACTGCCTCTCCCCCAACTAATAACCTAATTTCTTACAATTGTTTAGGGCATGGAGAGAGATTATGTATGCAACTGTCTGCTGTACTTGCAGGTTGTTCTGTTGATGTAGGTATAAGAGCGCTTTTATGATGTAGTTTGTCCTTTTGAGATGTGTATGTTTGATAAGTGTGTCTGTTAGCAGTGTTATATGGTGGGTTGCTGTTTACTGTCTTGACTGTGGATTTGAGCGTTTTATCATTGCATATGATGCTTCTTCTGTGTAATGTTTCTAAGTACTGATGTTTGTGGAATACACAGTACAATGCTATTGATGTCGATTTGGCTGCAGGGTAGTAGCCTTGGCCTGTTGTGTATGTTATGTTTCCTATACTAGATTCTCATGTTAACATGATGTGTTCTTGATTGTATAAGTGCTGCAATGTCTTGCCTGTCATATTGCAGATGTTTCAAGGTTTGGACTCGTGCAGTTAGGGATTGCATAGATCAATTATTACACAGTTTCCAAACAATATATTAGTTTTGGGCTTGACTTTCAAGATCACACTCAACATGCCATCGAGTACGCCACGTGAGTAATTGGTTTTCCAAAGGCTTAAGTAGTGTACTTGGCTACTTTTTTAAGCCACATGCCATTTTATGGTCGTGTTGTCGTATGTAAGTAATCGGCTTTGTTATTTATGTATCCTCATACCAAAGGCCATTGTCTGTCTGTATGTTGTGATTTATCTATAAGTCGATGGCAGACTTTCAAGGTTACATCTTACATTCCATTATTATGGTTTGTGTTCAAGATATATATATTTTTTTTGTATATGTTTTTTATTGAGTTTTTAAGTTTCCCATTTCCATTTCTGACAGTTGAAACAGTTTGCTACAACATGTAGCAACAAAATTTATAGCGTGCTTAATCTTGACATCGTGCTTTCCATAAGTTTCTGCAGCGGGTATGATAATATATTAAAATGCACATTTTACATTTGTCTGGCCACTGCATGCACGGCTCGTTATTACATATGTTCTTTACAGGGTTATTACATTGCAAGTATCGCGTCGGATCTAGTTCAGCTTAGTTTCCACTGACATATTGTACATGCGGTAATAGAAGGGAGGAAATAAAACAAGGGAGACGGGGTACAGAACTTGGAAGAGAGCTGGAACAACCCCGCACGGTTGCTAGTACTTGTGTATGTGCGCATCGCGTTGTGCGCCCCCCTTAATTGCCTTGGTAAGTGGTGTCTGGTGTGCGTGGGCTCCAGTTTTCCATTGCATAGCAAAGGGACAACAGGTCTAATGCTTACAAGTGATTTAAGGTTGCTGGACGCATGCGCTTAGTTACCCCACCGAGTCAGGTGTTTGCAAGGGTTGACCTGGTTGATCCACATATTGTTGTAGTGTCACCAGAATCGCTTCCCACCCTGCAGAGATAGGTATCGTCCTGAGGCCCATGGTTTCCTCGCGTCGAATCGCTATTCCCTCAGCTCTGGCCCACGCAAGGGTAGAGTGCCTCCATGCTTGTATATGCGGGGGATCAGGTGCTTTCCAGCGTTTTGTGATTAGCCTCTTGGCTGTCACCATGCCCAGGTCTAGGAATCTAGAGGTGACTTTAGTGTTTCGTGTCCTACGGAATATGTGTAGCAGGTATGTTGGCCAATCAAAGGGTGGTATCTCTCTCTCGGTGCAGGCGCAGAGTGTGGACGCTACCTCCTCCCAGTATGCGCTCAAACTGGCGCAGCCCCAGAGCATGTGCACCAAGTCTGCATCTACAGCAGCACACCTGGGGCAGGCTGAGTCAGCCCGGTGAAATTATCGGTTAATGCTGGCTGGTGTGAGGTACGCCCTCTGTGTTATGTAGTACTGGATTTGTCTAAATCTAGCATTTCTGGGGATCTGTACTGGACTGGCCAGCGCCCGATCCCATTCTTTATCCGTGAATTGCCGGCCCAGATCATGTTCCCATTTGTGTCGGAGGGGATCTAGATTTACCGCTGCGTGTTGTCGCAATGAGGCCGCGAACCACCGCATCAGGTGCCTACCACGTCCCATGACATGTAGATATTGCACAGTGAGATGCGTTTGCGGCTCAGAGGCGAGGTCTCCCCATTTCACGGAGAGCGTAGCTATCAATGAACGGTGTAGGAGGAATTGCCCTGCAGGGAGTCCTTCGTCGGTCACTAGTGTGGTGTAGGGAACAAGCGAGCCTTCGCGGTAGAGATCACCTAGAGTTTGTATACCCGCGTCATGCCAGTGCTGGAGTACGGCAGCTGTAAGCGTTGCCCGGCCAGCAGGAGCACCCTCCAGGGGGAGTGCAGGGGCGTAGGGCATTGTGCCCCGAGTGAGGTAAAGGCTTCTGCGGTAGCACCGGTATGCTACATTCAGGAATCGGGGCTCGGGGGGCCGCACCCTTGTGCCGGGGTGGAAGAGCACAAGGATCTGGGGGAGCGTGTATGAGGGGTGCGTGGTCGCCGCGTCGTCGCGCTGGCGGTCTGCCATCCATCTAGCGATCCATTGAAGTTGGGCTGCCAGGTAGTAGTGCTCAAAGCAGGGCGCTGCTAGGCCTCCCTGGTCAACGGGGAGATACAGTTTTTTAATCGCCACCCTGTGCCGATTGGGGTCCCAGATAAAGTCCCTGGCCATCTTCTCCAGTGCGGCAAAAAAGGAGGTGGGGACATAGATGGGCAGATTGGCAAAGTAGTACAGGAATCTCGGCAGGGCCACCATTTTGATTAGTGCCACTCTACCGACCACTGCGGGAGGGAGCGTACGCCAGAATTGCATCTGGGATCTCACCACTGTCAGTGCTCTGCCTAAGTTTCCGTCGAAAAGGTCCAGCGGCTGGCGATACACGCGTATGCCCAAGTATCGGAATGTATCAGCGCTCCACTGTACTCTCACACCATTGAGTATAAGGCCTGATCGTGGCAATACTCTTTAAAGGCATATAATTTAGATTTAGCGATGTTTACTTTTAACCCTGATACAACCGCAAATTCCCGAAGGATTTGGGCTAGTCGTTCTGGTACCTGAGTGATGTCCCTTAAGTAGATCAGCAGGCCGTCTGCGTACAGCGACACCACGTGTGTGCCATCGCCCAGCGGTATGCCATCGTGGAGCTGTGTTCTTAGTGACTCCGCCAGTGGCTCCATTGCAAGCGCTAAAAAGGAGAGGGGACAACGGGCAGCCCTGTCTCGTCCCCCGCCGTACCGGGATGGCAGCCGTAACGTATGGTCCCAACTTCACTCTCACAGGGTTTGTGTAGAGTAGGCGGGTTAGCTGCAAAAAATCGGAGCCTAATTTGTATTTTTCGAGAGTTGCAAAGATGTAATTCCATTCGAGAGAGTCGAATGCTTTCTCGAGAACGAGGCAGCCTGCTCTCGGCCATTCGTGCACAGAATAGGTTGCGACTCGAAAAAAGCGACGCAGATTGAGTGAGGTGTTTCGGGATGGCCCGAAGCCGTTTTGGTCCGCGTGTACCAGATCGGGAACTGCCTGCGCTAACCTGTCCGCTAGGAGTTTATAATCAGTGTTAAGTAGGGCTAGGGGTCGATATGAACCCATGTCTGTTGGGTCTCTTATCGGGCTTGGGCAGTGAGATCAGATGTGCTTCACATAACGTCTACAGCGGCAGCGTAAAGGGCCGTGGTACCAGTGACACTTGATATGTCTTGTAATATTCTGCCGGGAACCCGTCTGGTCCCGGGGTCTTCCCCGTGGCCAGGGACATAATTGCTTCTCTAATCTCCTCTGCCGAAACCTGGGCGTCCAGTATCTCATTGTGCGTCCGCGACGCCTCAGGTAGTTGCACTTGCTCTAGAAAGGACGAGAGGAAGTGTGGAGCATGGTGACTTTGGGATTGGTACAGCCGTTGGTAGTGTTGTGTTAGGGCCTTGTGAATGTCCTGTTGCGTGTGCACTAGAAGCCCTGTGTCATTGCGCAGTGCAACTATCGGTGTGCGGGCATGTTCTTGGCGGATCAGCCAAGCCAGAAGTCGGCCTGCACAATCAGCAGTGGCATGAGCGCGGGCCGTGTGCGCAGTGTAATTGTTACAGCGGAGGTGTTCCATCAACTCCGCATGTTGTGTGCGCAGTTCCCCCAGACAATGACTGTCTCTACCTTCGCCTTCCCCTTCTGTCTCGTGGCGCAGCAGCTCTAGTTCTATTTTGGTTAGGCTGGAGGTGAAAGTTTTGCGTATGTTCCATGTCGCACCCATGCTGTGTCCCCTTATCGTGACTTTGAGAGCTTCCCACTCTATTAGCGCATCTCCTGCTGTGTCCTCATGAAGTTCAAAATATGCAAGGATCGCCGTGCCCAGGGAGGAGCGAAAAGGTGGGTCTTCGAGTGCTGCTGTTTGGAGTCTCAACGTGGGGGCAGGGGGGCGCTCAGGTTCCCAGGTGACTGTCAGTACCTGGGGGTTGTGGTCAGAGTGCGTCCGGCCTAGGTATTCTATATGGTGGACCAAAGGGAGCAGCGCGGTGGATCCCACTATCCTATCTAGACGTACATGCAGGCGGTGCACCGCTGAGTAGTGTGAGTAGATCCGAGTCTCAGGATTGATGGCCCGCCATATGTCTAATAATGCCCAGTGTGCCAACCAGTCTGTGAGAGCTTGCGTGTTCGACGTTGCTGCAGTCTTGGACAAGGGCGGGAACGATCTGTCCAGGTCTACATTGAGTACAGAGTTAAAGTCTCCCCCCAGGAGCCAGGGGACTCCGCTCCACCCTGCTAGGATTTTTGTGAGGCCTTCGAGGAATGTAGGCTGACTGACATTCGGGGCATAAATGGAACCAATCAGGATCGGTTGACCATTAAGTTTCCCGCTCACAAGCGCATATCTGCCTTCGGGGTCGAGTAGCGTCTTTTCACACGTAAACAGCACCCCTGCTCTCACCCAGATAAGGGTGCGACGCGCGTGTGCGGAGTAGCTGGTGCCATGTATTTGGCCCTTCCATCGGCGACGGAGGTGCCCCAGTTCCACGTGGGACATGTGTGTTTCTTGGAGCAATGCTATGTCGGTGGCTCTGCGTCGTAGATAGGCGTAGATCGAGTATCTACGTGATGGCGTGTGTATACCGCGCATGTTTCATGTGACTACGTTGACCTGTGTCATACCTCTTTTTTACGTTTACGAGGTCGGCGTTCGGGGGGCAAAATGTTACAGCTCCTGGCCTGCAGGGATGTGTTCCAGCTCAGCGCTACTAAAAACAGGGGACATGTGTGAACTAAGCTATGCATAACCATGAGGGCGAGCTCCAAGGGGAGGTTCGTCCAAACTATATTGCCCAACTTAGGACTAAGAACTTTTTGTCAAACTGACGTGTGGCGTGGGTGTGTGTGATGTGTCGGCGGCAAAGAGTGGTGTGCCCCTTGTTGCCATGTTTCGGTCATGTATCCCCACGGCCTATCCGCAGCGCATGGGAGGAGGGTGCGGGCCGCGCATGTCCCCCAACATAGGGGCCGATTCCGATCTCGGCCGGTAGGGCTCCGAATCGGATTCGGCTTTACCGGATCCGATTCGGAGCCCTGTTTCCTGACCGAACCGTACGCGGGGCCGAGCGAGTACGATGCGAAATCGCCGACCGACTCGTCCGGGCGTCCCGACCGCTCCGACCGACTCGCTCGGACTCGACTCGCACCGCGCAATGGAGACGTTTCCCGGCCGGGTAAGTACGATGCGCGCCGCGAGCAGTCCGACCGAACCGCGCACTCCGGCTCGTAAGAGCTGTCGGAGCCGTACTTTGGGGGTCCGTGTCGGACCCCCTGTACGCGTGCAGCCGCGCGAGTCGCACACAGGGGGACCCATGGGTCCCCCTACCTGTGCGTGTACGGCGCGAATCGCTCGCCGCGTACCCGCTGTAGGGGCGCCCTTGTCCGACTCGCACCCATTGAGTCAATGGGAGCCCGCGTACGCGTTGTACGACCGGCTCCCATTGACTTCAATGGGAGTCCGACCGACTCGAGTCCGATAACATACGGACGCATCGTACTCGTTCGGTCGGACTGCACGGGTCCGATTCGGTCGGAAATCTCTCCGGGTCCGGCTCGGTCGGAGAAATTTCCGGCCCGAATCGGAATCGACCCCATAGTGCTAAGTGCGTGTTGGGTGTATTCATGTGTGAGGCAGCGCGGCGCTGTATAAAACAAAAAAGGGCAGTGAGATATTCAACACATCATGTAACACAGCATTTGCCGGCATGACAGGTACTTGCGTGGGTTGCGCTCAGCAGTTAACAGGAAGCCTTGAAAAGAGTCATATAATGTCATCAGCTGTTTGCGACGTGACCTCCGGCATTGGGAACTCCTTAGGGTCCTCGAATCTGGATGGCGCGGAGTCCCCGGTGGCCGAGGACCTGGATGGACTCAAGTGACAGTCTGAGTGTTGCGTTGCAGTTCCCAGCGTCGCGGCCATTTGTAGTGCTTCATGTCTTTCCGCTTTCCTCTGTGCCGGGTCAGGGGCTGTGGAGGATGCCGCGGTTTCCGAGCGGTGCCCCTTGTGCTTGCTCCGACGATTCCTTTTTCTGCTGAATTTTCTAGGCTCGTCCGCCACGGGCGGTCGGGGACCTGTCAATGTTCCTGATTCTTCTAGCCAGACCCAGACTTTGGCGGGTGAATCAAAGAAGCGCGTCGATCCTCTTGCAACAACACGTAGTCGAGCAGGGAATAGCAATGAGTAATTTAAACCAAGGTTGCGGAGCTGACTTTTCACGGCGGTATATGCACTTCTGCGGCGTTGGACTTGCGCAGTGTAATCTGGGAAGACCATGATTTGGCCGTTGCCTATCTTTATGTCTGCCAGCTTGCGGGTTTCGCGGAGGATCGAGTCCCTGTCCCTCTAGTTGAGAACTTTAAACAGGAATGGGCGCGGGCGGGCTCCCGGCGGTGGCTTTTGTGCCGGGACACGGTGCGCTCTCTCGACTACAAAGTGAGGTGACAGGGTACCAGTGGGGAGCAAGTCTCTGATCCAGCGTTCAGCAAATTCTTCCGGCTGTCGCCCCTCTTCTCCTTCCGGAAGTACCACGACTCAAATATTGTTGCGGCGCGAACGCCCCTCTGCATCTTCTACCTTGTCTTCAAGGTCATGTACCCGATCTATTAAGACTTGGAGGGCCGCGGTGTGACTATGTGTGACTGGTTTTAGCTCCGCTAGTGTTTGTTCCTGGAGGCGCACTTTGTCCCCGAGTTTGTGGTGATCAGCTTTCAGGAGGGTAAAGTCTGAGGTAACCTTGTCGATTTTGGATTCCAACGAGGTACGGGTTTGCTCCAGCGCCGATCCTATCTTCTCCACCGCTGCTAGGACAGAGTCCAGTTTGTCATCGAGCATTGCGCGTGGCATTTCTGCATTTGTGTCGCCCTCCGCCGCTGTCGACTCCGAGCTGCCGGTCCGCGTGTGCAGCTGCTGGGTGTTGGTGTGTAGACGGCCCATTACTAGTTGCTGCGCTGTTGGCATTTGCCACCAGTCTGTGTAGGTGCGAATAGGTCAGGGCAGGGACCTTACTGGTGCAGTGGTAGGTCCAGGCGCGTGGAGGAGCTGCCTACCCAGCGTGTGGGGCTGGCGGTGACTGTGATGTGTTCGTGCCACTCACACGTCCGTGTTTTATCACCTGGCTATCACTTCTACCTCGTGCGGACGTAGTGAGGCCTGACCAAGTCTGTTGTTCGTAGAAGAGGGAGGGGAGAATATGTCTCCCCAGGCGCCTGATTTCTCCATGTCCTAGCGGCGGTCCTGCTGGCCAGTACCTCGGCGTATCTGGGCACTATCCGATGGTTTATGGTACAGCGCGGGGGCGGCCCCGTTATGCCTGCTTTTTCAGTGCCTTCGTCGTCGTGGCGCAGTGTGGGCCAGCGCAGTGTAGGCGAGCCGCGCCCTCTTGCACTTGTGTTTGGACTCTGCGAAGCCAGCGCTCCACTCGGCTTCTTGAGCAGTCAGCCTAGGCCCGATCCGACCTCCGGGCAAGTCTGCGCCTGGGCGGGTTCCGCGCTGTTGCTCCCCCCGTTCCGTCCATGCCAATGAGACCCAGGTCAGCCCCGCGGCTCAGTTCAGGTGGCTACTATCTCCTACCCCTGCGGCTTACGTGATCGTCTCAGAGCGGTTCAGGGTGCATCAGCGAGCTGGGCGAACTCGCGCAGCAACGATCCAGCCGAGGAGAGGGGGGGGCAGTCAGGGGCAGGCCGTCCGCTTCTGGGCTCATGGGACAGCCTCTCCCTGTGGGTTCACAATTCAGGTCCGACGCGGTTGTTGCGTTTCCCAGGGGTCGCTAGGCCTCTTTTTCTGTTTCCCCCTCCTTCCACCCCAGTGGCAGAAGGGCGGCCTAAGCGCACATCAGCAGCGGGCGGCTACCTCCCTTCAACAGCAACACAAGGAGGGCTTCAGGTTCGGAGCTTGAGGGGTACTGTGGTGCGACCGCGTCTCGCTCCTGGCCCAGCGATTCAGGAGGCACAGGCCCTCACCACGTGGGCCGCCTCTATAGGCCTCCGGTTCTCCTCAGCGCTGTGTGCATCCTCGCTAGTCCTCTACAGAGCTCATATGCCCGCTTTTTCACCTCTTCAGCTAGCGGTCTCAGTGGAGTTTTAGGGCGTGATAGTGGTCTTCTCCCACCCCTCACTGATAGCAGCTGTCCCAGTGAGTGGGGAGCAAGTCGGGGAGGCAGGCCGCTTACCTCCGCATACACGCAACAGGCCCTCTCGCTAGTTCAGCGGCCCAGCCACTGCGCGATCGCCGTCAGCTACGGGGGTCATTTCATGGCATCGACAGCCTTCTTCCTCCGTCTGCACAGCAAGGTACTCAGGCTCCCACTAGCTCTTGTCGATGGAGGGGCACTCAAACTTTCAGGGCGGAGGGGCCCAGCAGTCCGCCGTCTCCTTCCAGCTGCTCCGGCGGCCCCGCGGGTGCAGGCCCGCACCTCGTGGGCCGTTACTGTAGGCCGCGGCGTTTCACTGCGCGCGTGCGCCTCACTGCTGGGTTTCTGCGGGGCACGGTGCTGTCACAGTGGTCCGTGAATTTCGTTAGGAGGGTCGCTCAGGTGGTGGACAGCTGCAGTCTACCTCCGTGATGACCGCTGCAGTACACTCGATGGCTGGGGGAAGTTGGGCGTCTTACAACTGCCAGTCGCGCTGCTGGATGTGCTCGGCGGCACGCCCCTCGGTGTCGAGCACTACAGGATCGCAGACGCATCGTTTCGTGCCACTTTCGCTTTCATCCGGCCACAGCTTTGGGCTGCCACTGCTCAGGTATTCTTTCGCCGGCTGGGCGCACACGGATGGCGGGGGATACTGGAGTTAAACAGGATAATTAGGGGTGGAAGGACGGAGCTCTAGCGACTCGCGTCCGCCATGTTTGGCTGGCTGGCCCTGTGTTCAAGATATTTTATTCAATTTTTAGAAAAAGTACATACACAAAGACCATACAAAAAGAGCAACAGAGGAGGTACATAATAATTGTATCAATAAAATAATTAAACTATAAATCAATATAATATAATGTACAGAAAATTGTAGACAATTAAAAAGAGTACCCATACTATACCAGATATGCTAATGTAAAAAAAAAATAGTATATAGATTCAACAATACAAATACTTATAAGCAGGGCTACAAATTCAACCAACACACTTATTCTTGGAGAAAACCACTAAGTATTATAAATAAGACCTATTTAAAGGTATAATGCAATATAGTCATCCATTGGTTTCCAAAATAGTTGATACTTATTAGTATTATAAACTATGCCAGATAAGTCAAATATACACCTTTTCTAGTAAAAATAACCCAATCCCACCATGCATGACTTCATAACAATGAGGCATTTTTCCAATTGGTAGTAACTGATTTCAAAGTTGCAGAAATCAAGAAATATAAAAGTTTGCTATTAATAACAGATACATTGGAAGTATTTGAAGCTGACTTACAAATTAATAATTGGTATGATAAATCTTCTGAAATAGTCAATATTTTAGTAATAATTTTCCAAACCGCATTCCAAAACGTCTTAATAATATGACATTCATAAAGTACATGTCGTAACGATCCAATATGTAAAGAACAATTCCAACAAGTAGGTACATCTAAAAGTTAAGCATTAAATAGCCGTAATGTAGTCCATAAACAATTGTTTAATATAAAGCAATAAGTTTTGTATAAAGAAACCGGCAAGCATCCCAAGATACTATTCAACCAAATTTTCTTCCAAATATCTGGAGATAATGACAAATCTAGTTCTGCATTCCAAAAGGAAGAGAGAAAATCAATATTATCTCCTGCACTATCATTTAATTTTTTTATATAGCAATGACACAGCATGGGATGATGAAACAATTGTTTGCATATACAATTCTAAATCCGAAGTATTACTACTAGGAAAATTATTTGGAAATGAGTCAAGGATGGAATTACCTAATACTTCATATTTATAAATATCTGATGACTTTAATTTAAATCTTAGCTGTAATTCATAGAAGGTTAAAAAGGCATTGTTATGATAAACATCTTTTAAATAAAAAATGCCTGCCTACATCCAAGATTGCCAAAACCTTGAGTGACGATCTAACTTTAATATAGGATTATACCATAGCGATAAATTTAATGTACGTGACAACGGAGATTGAAAAATCAAATCTAAATCTTGTAATATTAATTTAGTAGATTTCAGTATAACTGATTTTTTTAGCAGGCAGAGGAGCTGAATTAGACATAGTAAGCAACGCAGATAAAGGAAATGGTGAAATCAAACTTTGTTCAATACGAAGCCATTAAGGTGGGTTAGAAATTTCTGTATGTTGGAAGCATAAGGTACTTTGTTTTTACTATAAAAGCTTTATTTATTTTTAAACAGATTTTATTGATTTTTCATACCAGAAGTATGGGGCCATTTTGCCATGACCCTGTCGGTCAGCAAATTTACAATCAATCTACTTGGGATACAAGTAGGACAGCATATAACGTACATAGTTTCAGTTCGTTCAAAATGTTGGATTATCACGTCAAACACTCGCAGTTCTGCACATGTAATTGTATTCAGCTCCAGCTACAAACACCCTTCCCCCAACTACCCCCCTCCCTTCCCTTCCTCCAGGCGTGTCACTTAAGTCCAGATCAGTAATGTATGGTAGACCTAGGTACCAAGGAGGGCGTCGTCATTGATTGAGATATCGCTGTAGGGGATCGCGTCCCAGCTTGGTAACCCAATGCTATCTCTAGTAGCGAGGCTCTAGGCCCTAAAAGTCCTGCCTCTGCCTGCGTACTAACCTGTGTCCGCTGTGGGGTCCCCTATGGAGGTGTCCTCCTCATTGTCTTCGGGGGATTTGAGTGCTACAACTAGCGCTTCCCAAGCTCTTGCCGCATCTAGCGCCTTCTCACTCCCTGTTCGTTTTGCTACCTGCAGCCTGATCACCCCTTCACATTCGGCCCATTTGAGGAGTTCTACTTTCCACCTTGCTACGCTTGGACCCTGCTTCGCTTTCCAATGCATGGTGATATTTCTCTTGGCTAGGAGTAGACCCAAATCTAAGAACTTACTTGTAATTTTATTCTTGGACGTGTGAGGGAACCAGTGTAAGATGGAGTGTTTCAGGGTCGGCTCTATCTCTCTTTCAGTGAGATCCGTCAGTGCCGTTGTTAGCTCCTCCCAGTATCCGTCTAGGAACGGGCAGCCCCAAAACATGTGTTTAAAATCTGCGCCTTCTGCATTGCAGCGCGGACAAGCCGCAGAGTGGGTGGAAAATACTTATTAAGCTTTTCCGGAGTAAGGTATGCTCTGTGTAAGATATAGAAATGTACTAACTGGAACCTTGCATTCCGGGTGCTCTTCCAGGCTCTCTCCACCAACTCCCCCCAGGTCTTCTCTGGGATATCCTCCCCCACTTCAGTTTCCCACTTGAGCTTCAAGTCAGTCAGGGGAAGTAGTGCTTCCAACGTCATGCGCCTCTATAAGCACGTCACTGGTTTGAATGTACCTGCTGCCATTACCACGTACTGGCAACTCAGTGATGTCTTTGGCTCGGTGAGACCTTCTCCCCAGTGCTTCCGAATAGCCGCAGTGAGGGCTGTATGCAGTAGAAAGTACCCCCTGGGTAAGTCATAACGAGCTTGTAGATCGTGGAACGGGATCATGGCTCCCTCCTCGTACAGGTCTCCCATACTAGCCAATCCTTGTTCCGCCCAGTCCCCCAACCTCTGCCAGTTACCTCCATGTGGCAAGGCCTTACACATGAGTAATGGAATTTCCGGTGCATAAGGGCGTCTAATTTTAGCCCTCCGCAGGTATCTGTTCCAGCACTTTCGTGCCGTGTCGAGCTCCATGGTGAGGGTTGTGGATCTGACAGGAAGCCTCAAGATGATGGGGGATAGTAGTGGTAGGGACCCAAATTCCTCCCTCCGCTCTTCTTCCCCCCTGGTACTGCTCGCTACCCATTGCGTGAGCCATTGAAATTGCGCTGCCAAATAATAGGTCTCATAGTCCGGGGCCGCTAGGCCACCCTCCGCTCTTGGTCGCATGATATTAGCAAGCGCCACTCTACGTCTGCCAGTGCCCCATATGAATCCTGTGATCATCGATCGGAGCTGGACAAAGTATTTAGTCGGGATCCAAATCGGTAAGGTCCCGAAGTAATATAATAACCTCGGGAGGGTGACGATTTTAAGCAGGGACACGCGACCCGCGACTGATAACGGCAAGGAGCCCCAGAAGTCAAAGTTATTTTTCGCCCCCCTGACAGCCTTCCCTATGTTACCCTCTAGGATGTCTTCTTGGTTATGGTATATTTGCATGCCCAGGTATGGTAGGCACCTGTCTTCCCAGGTCACCCCCTCTGTTTCTTGTGGGCCTATTCTGCCCCTTCTCGCAGGAAACAGGCAAGACTTTGTCCAATTCACTCTCAACCCCGCGACTCTACTGAGAGCCTGGAGCAGGTTTTTCGCTCCTACTAGCTCCGCTCCCGAATCAGCCAGGAAGAGCAAAAGGTCATCGGCATACAGCGCTATGTGATGGATCTGCCCATGTACATTGAGCCCCTGATATGCCCGGCCCGTGCTGCCAGTGGCTCCATCGCCAGGGCAAACAGCAGAGGTGAAAGGGGGCACACCTGACGCGTTCCCCGACCTGCGCTGCAGGCGTCTGAAATGAGCCCACCAGTTTTAATTCTGGCAGTGGAGTCAGAATATAGTAGAGCCGTCCTGCTCACAAAGTCATTACCCAGCCCCATTTTCTGCATCACGTTAAACAGGTAAGGCCATTCCAGGCTGTCAAATGCTTTCTCTATATCAACGGCGAAGACCGTCGCCGTGTCAGTGCGATAAGAGTCCGCTTCTAGGACTCTCAGAAGGCGCCGAACATTAAGCGCTGTGTTTCTGGTGGGGATAAACCCGGATTGATCTTTGTGTATCAGGGCAGTCATATGTGGGAGCAAGCGGGTAGCCAAAATCTTACTTAGTATTTTGTAATCTAAATTGAGCATGGGGGGGCGCTAGAGAGCCCGCTGCAAGATGGCCGTGAGCTAGCGATGCTCTGACGGCTGGAGCGGCAATAACCTTAAATAACGGCGGAAATATCGATCACTGCGACCTCCAAGAAGTGAATTCCAGAATCAGAACTGAAGCGGCACGAGATGATGTGGGACTGACCACTTACACTATCTCTGCTCATGGTGAAAGACTGCACGGACGCCAATCCATAAGGGAGGACGAGAAAATGGCGGCGATCCGCGACTGAAATTGGGAGAAACCTGAGCCCGGAATGCACAGCTGAGGTGAAATCAAGTAAGCACCTTCCCGGGCGCCCTTCTACATAAGCGCTTGTCACATACACCGCTAGTGCGCAGAGCACGCATACTTTTAAACAACTGTCACCATATATAACGGAATCGGCCGCCCGGCACCTAAAATGGCGACGTAAACGGCAGCCGCGCTATTTCATCGGAGGTGTCCCTCCATGTGAATATCGGAACTGAGCACCTGTGTGGTCCGGTACTGCCAATGAACTGAAGTGCCCTGTGAAATTGGCACCCTTCACCAGCTGTATTGTGAAGCATAGCCTGCACACACAGTGAAGCGCCCGCCTATCTGCAGACTGTGACAGGAGCGCAGCCTACCGGCACAGAGGCACAGAAACGCCGCAGGCATCAAGCTGTCTCGCCTGCTGTCCCCATCGCAGGACATGAACGCACCAAAAAGGAATAGCGACTGCACTCGTGACAGATAAGATCGGCTCTGTTTCCCACTATAGACGATACTGAGCGAGACTACATCAGGCTGTTCTTGATCTCGTTTCAGGGACTCGGATTGTGGTAACCTGGGCCCCCCCTACTGTGACATAAAGTTGTATAAGTGCCAAGCGCTATCGCAAACGTAGAAGCCACACGGCTTCAGTATTGGAGAGCCCTGCACTTCCCCAAAACCTGCGACAAGTTGCTGAGCACGTTTCTCGTCCTGGATAACTGTCATTAATCTAATTTGTATTGGGATATTGAACACGTGCGCATTGACCCCCAATTGTGAGTACACAGATGAGAATGGGAAAAACTGACCAGCAGCAAACTAAACTGCCATTTACACCCCGGCGAACACCGCGAATGCCAGGGGCTACGGCGGACACAGATCCGGACACAGAGCACGGCTCAGACGCCAAGATGGAAGCCGCCCTCAACGCTATTCAGCATAGTCTACAGGCCATAGATGGTAAGATAGATGCACTCACTATCAAAATGGATCACATATCCGCCCGAATAGACAAACATGGCGAGCGCCTGGAAGAAGCTGAACAAAGGATATCGTCAGTGGAAGATGAATCTCATGCCACTAACTCTAAATGCGACGACATAACAAAACTCCTAGAGGTTATACAAGCGAAGAACGAGGATCTCGAATCACGATCACGTCGCAATAACCTGCGCATCGCGGGTGTGCCGGAGAGTACCAATACGGGCAAACTTGAGGACTATGTAGAGACCATGCAAAAAAAATTATTTGGAGCAGAACAATTCTCACCAATGCTTATTGTAGAAAGAGCACACAGGTCCCTCGCACCAAAACCACCACCAGGAGCTTCTCCGAGGCCTATAGTAGCTCGAATTTTGAATTACCGCGACCGGGACATGGCGCTTCGGCTAGCAAGAGATAAACACCCCTTGGAATACAATGGAAGCGAGATAGCCCTCTTCCCAGACTTCACCCTATCTGTCCAGCTTGCTCGCAAGGAATTTGGCCCGATGAAGAAGAAACTACGAGATATGAGCATCCCCTACGCCATGCTGTATCCTGCTAGACTTCGTGTCACCCATGCAGGTAAAACTCGCATCCTACCGACACCCCAAGCAGCACAGGAATTCATTAAACAGGTGAAGCAAAAATCTGATCGAGACCAACGCTCTGCTTCACAAAGGGAATCGGATTAACTTTGCAACCCGCTGCAGCCTTATATCGACCCATTATCATGTTGACTCCCTGAGGTGGGTACCAGAACTGCTCATTGACATGGGGTAAGACACCTTGATCATTTTGAACGATATGCAAGATGAGCGCAACTTGCTGATATTACTGTCTTGGACAGTAGAGCAGACACGGTTACTATGAGAACTATCACCGCGTAACCTGCCGCCTTCTCTGTGCGCTAACTATACATTGCTGTTACATGTTCTACGTCAACGAGGTCCAAAATGTTACAACTAACTAATGCATCTCCAATTGCTGCAGCTATATGTACTGTTGTCGCTCCGGCCTCCCATCTGCATGCGGATGGAATTTCGAGCACCTAGCTGCCCCCTAACGGGTAAACCCCATCACAATTCTGTTCCTGTTTGACTTTAAAGTTTGGGTCTGTCTTTGGCATGGTTGGGATGCTAAAGTGGGTGGGGGGACAGTTGGGATATATGTTCAGTTCACCCAGGCAGTACACACACACCTAATACACGGTCCACGCATAATACGCCTAGATAAGCTATATTCTGAGATCATCACAACAATCACTTCAGGGAGCAGACGAAGCACTTTATCACAACAAGCCAAAGAATCAAATCTGATCACTCGATGCATAACACGATAAAAATCGCACCGATGAAATTCCTTACATGGAATGTAAGAGGCCTGAATAACCCCCGCAAGATCAGAAAGGTCCTTGCATACTTAGACGGGCATCAAATAAATATCGCCTTACTCCAAACCAAAGCTGTGTTACTGGGGAAAAGATGGGCGGAGCCTCTTCCTATTCAACATACGCCAGAGGCGTCATCACATTGATACGAAAGGGCACACATTTTGTACATGAACAAACACTCACGGATGATCAAGGCCGCTATGTTATAGTTACAAGTGCATTACGAGGTTCTAGGGTAGGAATCGTCTACGTGTATGGTCCCAATATTGACGACCCAGCCTTCTTCACTAACCTATGGGGTATACTTAGAAATCTCCCACCTATGGCACTAATTTGGGGAGGCGACTTTAATGTCACCCTTAATGACGCATATGATCGGTCCCCTACAACCACGACATACCACCAACGAGCCGCTTCCGTTATCCATAACGGTATGACAGAATTTCACATGCAGGATATTTGGCGAATGCGCCACCCACTGATATCAGAGAGCACCCACTCCTCCACCGCGCATGCCAGTTGGACGAGACTTGATTATTGGCTACTTACAGATTCCACCTGCTCATGGGTACAGGATGTCCAGCACCTACCAAAGACATTATCTGACCATAAACCTGTCGCTCTAACGCTTACCATCCCGACATATACCCCCCCCCCCCTTCATCTGGCGCTTCAACGCCTCCTCCCTGTTAGATCCCATTTATAGAGAGACCATCCACACTGCCATAGAGGATTTTTTCCGCCTCAACGTAAAATCAGTAGATAGCGCCGGCACTTTATGGGAAGCGTTCAAAGCAAACATACGCGGTGTATGCATTGGCACTACAGCTGGTATTTTAAAAGACATCCGTACGCAGCTAGCTAACAGTGAAGCACGAATAAAACGACTAGAAGCAGAATACGATACAACCCATAATGCTGCCACTCTAGGGACACTTAGGGATGAAGTCACCCGATACAATAAGCTAGCGGACGATGAACTAAAATACATCACCCGCCGATACAAAGCCCGAAAGCTGGGAGAAGGGGGTAGACCAGGACGTTATTTGGCGCAACAAATACGCTTAGAACACAAATAACACATCGTGCTGAAAATGACAGACCGTGAGAATATAACGCACTATGACACCCAAGGTATATTACGGACCTTTGTGGACACATATGGGGAGCTCTACTCTGCGCGCAATACCGCACACACACAAGAGATAATGGATTACTTAGAGGACATAGCCCTGGTGTGGCTTACAGATAGCCAACGGGAATTCTTAGCACAACCCATCACAGTGGAGGAAGTACAAACTGCCATAAAATCCCTACCTAATGGCAAATCCCCAGGATCTGATGGATTCCCCGGAGAATTTTATAAAGCCTACTCAGAACTGATTAGCCCTTATATTGTAGAAATGTATGATGAAGCATATAATAGCCAGATCCTCCCCCCAACATTACGAGAAGCTTTGATCGTAGCTTTGCTGAAACCGGATAAACACCCTGAACATGCGGAATCTTACAGACCTCTTTCCTTAATCAATACTGATGTTAAGATCCTAGCTAATATCATTGCCACAAGGCTGCAACCCCTCATGCAGATCATAGTCCTGCCAGACCAATCCGGTTTTATACCGCAGCGATCAACCTCTCATAATCTACGAACTATCTTTGCGCTTTTGCATCAATTAAATCCAGAGTTAGAGGCAGCGGCGGTCCTTTTGGATGCGGCCAAAGCCTTTGATTCTATCGAGTGGGTATATTTGTTTGCAATTCTGCAGAGAATAGGGCTGCCACCCATGCTTTTAAATTGGATTAAGTTACTATATACCAAACCGTCGCCACGTATAAAAGTGAATGGTCACATTTCTGATACCATTAACATCCAAAGGGGTACAAAGCAAGGCTGCCCCTTATCACCGCTATTATTCTCTATTGCAATAGAACCACTTGCATGCAAAATTCGTCAAAGATATGCCCATACTGCATTGAGGTTTCACCTTCGCCCTGTTGGAATTTCGATGTATGCGGACGATATGGTGCTCTATGTCCGTGACCCAACTCTAAACCTAGAACCAATCCTCCGAGAATATATCAAATTCGGCCGGCACTCTGGCCTGCAGATCAATTGGAACAAATCTGCGATACTGCCGCTCACTGAACGCACTAAACCGCACCAACTGGAGTTCCCGTTGGTCTGGCAGACCGACCCCATTAAATATTTAGGTATATGGATACATCGCGAACCAGAAATAGTACTTAGAACCAACTATGGCACCGCCGTAGATAAAATTGAGATGCAAATAAATAGGTGGATTACACCCCCCCTCTCGCTAGCAGATCGCATAACGCTTGTAAAAATGGTAATTTTACCCAAGCTCCTATACCTATTCACGAATATCCCAATCACCCCACCAGCTCCGATATTTCGAAGACTGCGCACCCTTCTTACGCAATTGATATGGGCAGGCAAACAAGCACGGATAAGTTTACAAACTTTAACCCTACCTTATGCTTCAGGAGGATTCACAGTCCCTGACCTATTTTTATATTACCTATGCGCCCAGGCGCAATATGCCTACTATTGGTATCATCCGATCCGATACCTGCCGCATCTAGCGGTGGAGGACGGTGATGCGAATCCCACTAAACTGACGAGTATTCTGACACATACACGATCACATCTGACCAAACCAGAGATTAATACCATACGCACCACTGCAGACGCATGGCTACGGCTCGGTCAGTTAGCAAACAAGACTCCACTCTATGCACCAAATATGCGACTAGCACAACATCCCTTTATTGTCAGTTACCCAAGACAAAGGAAGCATGGGGCAGTTAGAACAAGTAGGCGTCACTCTGATGGGTGATCTTTATATTGATGGGATTTTCATTACGCCAGATGACCTGTCATATGTCAATAACCAGACAATGATGTTCAAATTCACCTATCATAGACTTAGAGAAGCCATAAAGAAATTGTACCCATCCTATCCAAATGAACCCCCCCACACTAGAAGCGCTGCAATTACTCATCACAACCCCGAGCAACATTCATATGGTGGCAAAACTTTACAGAACCATACAAATTGAAATAGGTGCCGGCACTGGTAAAGCACGCGAAAAATGGAACATGCTGCTGGAAACACCTCTCAACGAATCAGACTGGCAATCTTGCTGTGCACTCACTACCCTACTTACCCCTAACGGGAATTTACGTATTATTCATTATAAGTACCTACATCAGGCTTACCATACACCATTGAAATTATACAAATACGGTCTCCGTCAGAATGCTCACTGTAAAAGATGTGGGTATGAACAAGCTGATTTTATACATCTAGCCTGGGAATGTATACGGGTGCAGATTTATTGGACACAAGTAGTTACTATGTTGGGGAAAATTTTGAACTGTACACTACCTTGCACGCCGCAACTATGCTTGTTATGCCATGTGATACCGTTAAAGTCCACAAAGAAAAATTAGTTGCCATAGCCCTATTACTGGCGAAACGAAGAGTAGCGATGCACTGGGACAGTAAAAATCGCCCACAGTGAAGCAATGGATAATGGACTCAATCTACTGCAAAGACAATTTTCTATTGAATTCAGAAGAGCTACCAACTGCATCTAGGCCCGCTTATTTTTGGGAACCTCTTACTACCTATTTGAATGCTAACCCTGATTTATTAACGCATGCCACATGAACTGTGTCTTCCGAATGCCCCCAGAATCGGAATATGTAATAACATCATTTTATTATGCACTGTGTTGACCTATGTAACGTGTATTATGCACTATCAAATCTGCCGAACTGTTTATTTTGGTTTTGTACTGTAATAATCAATAAAATTCTATTTAAAAAAATTAAAAATTGACCATGAATAACGGGTGATACGCAGTTTTATCCCATGCCTGCTTACCCGGTTTGAGCAACGGTATGATAATCGCCTCTCTAGTAGACACGGGCAGTTGGCCAACCCGCTTAGCGTCATTATATAACTGCACTAGTCTGGGAACCAATTGATCAATGTATGCGAGATAGAATTCAATTGGGAGGCCATCCGTGCCTGGAGTTTTGTTTCGGGCCATTCTCTTGATAGCCCCCCGCACCTCTCCTATTTCGATTTCCCGCCCTAGTGAGTCTGCCTTGTCCTCATCTAGAGCTGGTAGTTCCACGTCACGCATGAACTCATATAAGTCCTCCTCCGCTGGAGTCAGCTGACTCCGGTAGAGGTCAGCATAGTAGGCTAGAAACAGATCGTTGATTCCCTGCTGATCGTATCTCGCTGCCCCATTCTGGTCCCTAAGCACCAGGATCACTGAGCCTCTCCTGGCCGGGTTGGCTAACCAAGCCAGAAGGGCTCCCGACTTGTCCCTTTCCGAGTGTGCGCGGGCTATGTATTTTTTGTAGTCAAAGCAACGTAGCCGCTCTACTTGCGTTGCTACTGCCTCTCTGGCCTCCAATAGCTCCTTCTGCTTGTCCGGTTTCTCAGGCCTATCTTTTTTCAGGTCTCGCAGTCGCTGGTCATCCCTCTCTATGTCCTGAAGGATCGCTTTCCGAACTCCCATCATCTCTGACATACATCTCCCTCTAATGACTGCTTTACAGGCGTCCCATTCCACTAAAGAGGATGTGGCAGTGCCAACGTTATCTTGGAAGTAGTTAGTAATAGCTGACCCTATTGCTGCATGAAAAGCTTGGTCCTCTAAAATCTCGGGGCGCAGGCGCCAGGTGGGGATCTTGGGTCGCGCGTGGAACCATTGTAATCTTACTAGCACAGGATTGTGGTCAGATAGCGTCCGAGTGAGGTATTCGCTGCTGCAAACCCTCTCGTGAATATCAGGGGAGCACAATATGGCGTCCAATCGAACATGTAGTTCGTGCAGGGCTGAAAAGAAGGAGTAATCCCGAGTCTCAGGGTGCTGCGCCCTCCAGGAGTCTCAAGCCCCATTTCTGTTGCCAGCGACAGCGCGTCTCTGCTAGCTTGTGTGGGGGTGCATCAGTGAGTGGGGGGTGGGAGCGGTCAAGAGTGACATCCGATGTGCAGTTGAGGTCACCCCCCAGTAATACCGAGCCTGTGAGGACATTCGCCAGTTTCCTAGATAGATGTGAAAAAAGGGCTGGTTGGTCTGAATTGGGCGCGTATATACTACCTAGTACAAGGTCCCTGCCATCCAGCTTCCCGGTCACTACCACATACCTGCCCTCTGGGTCGATAATCTGATTTGTGCACTGAAACGGGATACCCGCCCTTACCCATATTAGAACCCCCCGTGCAAACGCGGAGTAAGTGGTGTAAAATGCTTGACCCCTCCAGCGGCACTGCAATGCCAAACCTTCCTCCGCCAATATATGGGTTTCCTGAAGTAATGCGATCTGAATACCTCTGCGGACCAAATAGGAGTGTATTTTATGACGCCGTACCATTGAGTGCATTCCCCTCACATTCCACGAGATACATTTTGAAACCTAGTGGGGATCCCATTGTCGTAGTATGTGCCTGCTCTCATTAACAAACCTCTCCCCCGTGACACGCCTGGTTCCCCTTAACATTTCCCAACCTAAAGAACAGCCCCAACTCCCCCTCCCCAGGACATGTACCGGAGAACTAGCCCCCATCCAAACAGTGCTAAAACATACCATCATCTAATGACAGTTGCAGGGGTGGACAACCTACAGTCTCGGTTCTAGGTACCCCGCTCCACCGCCTCCCCCGTAAATTAACCAGACAATACACTACAATACCCCCCGGACCTGCTGGTCGTGGCCCATAGTACAGTGTGGAATATAATCGGGTCAGTGAGAGTTCCACCAAATACAGGGATATATCGTGCCGCTGAGACCTTCTGTGCCTGCCGCCGTGGTATGTTCATCACATGAGATCGTCTGCAGTCTGGGGTGTAACCTGAGGCAAGTCTGTTCCCAAGCTGTCATTGTCGCTGTGGTCTGGAGAAGTTTCCGATCTTCCTGTGCTGCGTCCGCTCCTGCTCAAAGAAGGGCTGGGACTTTTTTGGCTATGCATCGCCACGGCCTGTAATGCTTTGCGGCGTTCCAGGCTAAGGTCTCTGGGCGATGGGGCCTTAAATCCAATGTTATTGCTGCGAGGACTCAGTTGCGGAGAGTTCGGAGCGGAGGCGCGATGGGGCGCCGATCCGCGCATTTCGAGCCAGTCCCAAGCCTCTTGCGGTGTGTGGAAAAAGCGAGTTCACGCAGGGTCTGCCACCCGGAGTCGTGTAGGGATTAACATTGCGTAGGGCAAGTGCAGCTGGCGTAACTTTGCTTTGACAGCTGTGAAGGACGCTCTGCTCCGTTGGACCTCCCTTGTAAAGTCCGGAAAGATCATTATGGCACTGTTGTCAATGTGCAGACCTTGTTTTTGTCAAGCTCTTTGCAAGATGTGATCCCTGTCCCGAAAGTGCAACAGGCGTGTCACTATTGGTCTTGGAGGAGCCCCTGGTTTTGGTGGTTTAGCTGGAATTCTGTGCGCTCGTTCCAATGCATAGAAGGGTGATAACCCTTCTGGAGCTACCTCCGCTCGGATCCAGTCTTCCAAAAAGCACACCATATTTGATCCTTCCTTTTTTTCTGGCACTCCAATGACGCGGATATTGTTCCTGCGGGATCGTCCCTCACTGTCTTCGGCCCGCATTTCCAGCACTTTTACTTTAGCTTCCAGGTCTGTGAGGGATCGTTGCAGTCCATGGACTTTCTCCGGAAGGCCTCCTAGTTCTTTTTCGTTACTGGACACCCTGTCCTTGAGTTTGCGATGCTCATCTTTTAGCAAGTCTGTACCGATTGCGTCGATTTTCCCCCTCCAGCACCTCCCTGGAGGCCGTAATCGCCTGCATAATGTCGGTCAATGTGGGTTTCCGGGGGGTCGAGTCGCAACTTGTCTCCAGGACTTTGTCCTCATCGTCCGTCTGGGCACCCGGGGCATCCACGCTGAGGACGGCGAATCCTCTCTTCTTCTGTGTTCTCCCCATCGTGGTGGAGCTACAATTGGGTGCTCTCTGTCAGCCTCAGGCGCACTCTGCAATGATGGGGGCCGTTTCGTGTAGGTTAAGTCGGGCCCTTTCAGTCAACCGCTAGGTTGCAACAAGTCAGCGAGAAGCGTCCAGCCCCCAAAACCCCCCTGGGGTGCTCGTTCTCTCACTTCAGCAGTGCCGGGCACGCTGTGATGTAGGCCCACCAATACCTTTGTAGGCCCGCTCTCCTTCCAGGAGGAAGATGCTCCGCTTTCTCACGTGGTTCTGGATCCTCACTTTATGGGCAAGGGGCTGTCGCTCTCACTGCTATTAGATTTCCCTGGGTCTGCATGAGTAGCTGAGGAACCACCAGCCCTCCCATTCGGCAGTGGGTAAGGCACCGCCACTGACCAGCTCCTCAGGAACTTGAAGGCCTGGGCTTGTGGATGACCTCTGCCTCCTCCCCGCGCCTTCCCCAGTGCCCCGCTAGCGTCCTGTCAGGGGGCCCGGAGGGGGTCAGGTCATCGGTGTATGGAGTACCACTCCCTTAGCGGCGCCCAGTGTCGTCTCCAGGGCGAACCGCTTCTCCGCTAATGTCGTCCGCTGCCAAGCAATCAGGAGGGCGCAGTATTGGGGTTTCTGTGAGGGGGGGACTGCCCCGGCTATCCCTCCGGGCCGAGGCCACCCGCGGCGCCAGCACGCAAGGGGAGCCGCCGGGGAAATGCAGGGCTTTTGTAGGCGTTAGTAGACTCCCCAGGCACTCACCCACTGTTGCGGGAGCTCAGGGCTCTGTTCGGGGCGCGGGCCACTGCACCGGCGGGGTCCCCCGGTTTCGCCCTCCACGGCTCTACAGGCCTCTCAACCGGCTGGCTCTGCCGCGCCGCCGGATCTCCTCGTTAGGTGAACTTCAGTACAGCCGGTAGGGAGCAGTCACAGACATCCACAGCGCCACGCAGAGTTTCAGCGCCCAACCTTCGCACAGGAGCGAAGCAGTCGTCGCCGGCAAACAACACCCATCAGCCAATGGTCCGCTCTAGTGGCGCCAAGCCCTCCTCCATACTGACACACCTCTGCCGCTCCTTCCAGGCACCGCTCATCAGCAAATCCAAGGGGCAGGTGAGTCCATGCACCCGGTCCAGTCACCGCTCCAGCACAACCAACCTTGCGTCGTTACTTGCAGTGCTCCAGGCCTCTCGAGGGGTCGGGTGCGCTTCGGCACCGAATGTCACCCAGCCAGCATGGTGACCGCACTAGAGCGCCATTTGCAGCTACGCCCACCAGGTCGCGCGTACCTCTAAGCAGCCGGGCAGCCGTCGATATCCAGGCACCCTTCCGCTATTGCTATGCTCCCACGTAGTCTTCAGGGCAGGTTGGAGGCCACCGCTGGGGGTGGTCTCTCCGTCGACTCCTCGCAGGGAGTTCTCCGCGGTATTCAAGGGGTGGGCGCCATCTTGTCATCTCTTTCGCCAGCCCTGCAATCCCCTATCGTGCTTCAAATGGCTGTGAGGCAGGCAAGTCAGAGCCCGTATCCACTCGCGGGCACTGTTAGGCGTCCCTCGGTCTGCGATTCAGGGCCCCCCACCAAGCCCGGGGGGACAGGATAATTGTTTACGGGGAAGCGGCAGCCGGAGCTCCTCAGCTCGCGTCCGTTCCCATCGGCTGCAGGCCACGCCCCCTTACTATAAAAGCTTTATGACATTTAGGAAAATCTGGTAAGCCAATTCCACCATTACACTTTGATAATTTTCATTTTTTATAACTCAAAGGAGGAGACTTATTATTCCAAATGAAGTTTGAGATAAGTTTGTCCATATTCTTATAAAACTTAAGTGGAAATTGAACAGGTATCATAGAAAGAAGATAGAAGATTTTGGAGCAATAACCATTTTAATAGCATCCACTTCCCCCACCAGGTTAAATGTAAAGCTGACCATTTTATAAATTTGTCTTTAATATGTTCTAGAATAGAATCACAATTTAAAAACACTGTTTTATGTAATGGGAAAAAAGTATACCAAGATATTTAAGTTTATCTTTCTGCCAAATAATTTCCTTGTTCGGAAGCATATCAGGAGTACAATGGACATTTAAAGGGAAAAAATCTGATTTATTAGTATTTAGTGTATATCCTGAAATATTCGAGTAAGTGTTGATTAAGTTGAGCAATGAGGGAATGTAAGACTCAGGATTACCAATATATAGAAGAATGTCATCAGCATAAGCAGACGTTCTAATAGGAATATTGTGAATAGTGAGACCTTCAATATCTGAAGAATTTCTAATAGCAATTAATAAAGGTTCAATTGCAATAAGGAAAAGCAAAGGAGATAATGGGCAACCTTGCCTAGTACCCCTAAAAAGGAAAAAATTATCTGAAATTTGACCATTTAACGAAAAGTTTGGCAGACGGACCATAATATAAAGCTGAAATCATACGAATAAATAAAGGTCCAAAATTAAATGCATATAAGGTACGAAAAGATACTGCCAATGGAATTTATCAAAAGCCTTTTCCGCATCTAATGCCAGGACACCCGCCAGCTGATGTAAGAATGATCTAGTTTCAATCGCATGAAATAATAATCGTATGTTATTCAGCGAATGTCTATTTTTCATAAAACCAGATTGATCAATGTGTACGATGCTAGGTAACACAGTTACCAACCTAGTTGCAAGGATCTTGGCATACAGTTTACAATCTTGATTAATTAAGGAGAAGGGCGATAATTTGAAACAATAGCAGGGTCTTTATTAGGTTTCGGAAGAACAATAATCAAAGCTTCAGTAAAGGATCCAGAAGTTGATCCTGTATTACTGAAGTAAGTAAATAAATTGAGTAAATGAGGCGAAAAAGAGGTGAAAATTCTTTATAAAATTCAGCAGGAATGCCATCTGGACCTGGAGATTTATGCAATTTAAGATATTTACTAGCCATATGTATTTCCTCTAAAGTTATTGGTAACTCTAGCTTATTTTGAACTGAAGGAAAAATTTGAGGTAGGCCACACCTCTCCGAAAATTGATCAATAAGTAACCTATCTTGAGGAGGAGGTTGGTTATATAAGGTTGAGTAATATTTCAAAAGTTTATAAACTATTTCTTTATGGGAAATAGCCATTTGACCATTGGAACTCTTGATTGTGTTAATTTGATTTTTGTCTTTCTTGATACGGAGATAATTGGCCAGAAACCTTCCAGATCTGTTAGCATTGAAACACAGTTTAGCTTTGTTGTTAGATAATTGTATGCCAGCCCTTTTGCTTAATATAGAATTCAATTCATAACAAAGTTTTTGTAAGTGTGTCCTATATTTAATGTGATTAAATCTAATAAAAAGATGTTCATATTTTGCAATTTGTTTATCCAATTTATTATTATGAGCAATAAAAGAAATCGTCTCCCCTCTAACATATGCCTTAAAAGCATCCCATCGATTAACCATTGAAGTAGAACCTTCAGTATTGAATGAAGAATAATCATGAATTGCTGTTAACATTTTTGGTCTGTTTTCATCAGTAAGAACAACATTGGTATTCATACGCCACCGACCCTGTGAATGTTGAGAGGAAGTCGGACATAAAATGCATGACACAACCGCATGATCAGAAATATCAATATTCTGGATAGTAGGATAAAAACGGAAGGTAATACTGTGACGGGATATTAATAAATAGTCAATTCTAGAGTAGGAATTATGAGGATTAAAAAAAAGTTAATTGTTTTTCTGTAGGATGATGTAAATGCGAAACATCTACCAATTTAGTAGTTTTAAAAAGGGCTTTCGAAGCAAAAAAAGATTTTGGAGGATGAAATTTGGCTAGAGAAGTTCTATTGAGTAAAGGATCACATGTAAGGTTAAAATCACCACCAATAATAAGTGGAACATTACCCAGTTTCAGGACTTCTGACCTAAAAAGAGACCGAAAATCTGGATCATCATTTGTAGGACCTTACACATTGATTAGATGTAAGACTGTAATATCTAGTTTGATTTTAACTATGAGATAGCGGCCTTCAGAATCAGAATGTTTATATAATATCTGAAGTTTAAATGTTTTTGCAAAAAGAATAGCAACTCCATTTTTCCTATTCAGAGCAGGAGAAGAGATAATATTACCAACCCATTTTTTATTCATGTATGCTAAAACATTATCGTCTATATGGGTCTCTTGCAATAAACATATATCAGCTTTATGACTGGCTAAATAATCTAGAACCTTAAAACGTCTAACAGGATGATGTAAACCTTTAACATTAAATAATACCTTGAATATTATTCATTAATAGAGAAAAGTGAAGACAGTAAAAGCGATAGAATCAGTAAAACTGAGTAGATAAGTAGCCCAGATATCAAGAAAAAGGATAGACACAAACAAACACAAAAAAGACGACATAGAAACACAAATAATACTCTTAAATCGCACACACGCATTCCAAGATTGACCTGACCATAAATGTCCTTATAAGATACTCTGAAAAATAGGCATATGCTCAAGTAGTAGACTCATTTGTTTCCATAGCTAGTTGAGATTGTTGATTAAAGAAGAGACGAAGATCTTCAGGATGCTGGAATGACTTAGTAAATCCGTACTTCCAAATACGCGTAGTAGAACAATCAAACATGCCATATTTATAGCCACAGCTTCTCAGTCTTGGTGGAAGATCAGTGAACTCTTTGCAAATTTTAACAGTCTCCCTGGCAAAGTCTTGATGGCTGAAAATTTTATTGCCATTACCCATCAAAGATGGAATTTCTCTCGCCGTTTTCCGTATTAACACTAGATGATGATGATGCAGGACTTTAAATACCATTTGACGAGGTTATTCTGTTGAGGATTACGATGTGAGGGGATTCTATACGCCTTATCAATTTAAAATTTTTATGGAAACTTTATACGCAAAAGACCAGGTAGTAAATTTTCCAAGTACAATCTGCAATCATTACCTTCAACATCTTCTGGTAGATTAAAAATTTGCAAATTGTACTGTTGGTTACGATTTTCTAAATCAATAAGTAAATTACTCATTGGCTCTATTTTTGCTGTTAAAGGCATTAAACTGTCAATTTTGCCATGTTATCTTGTATTTTAACAGCTTTGTCAGACACTTTCATAGAAAGAGTCTTTGCGAATATTTTTAATTTCTGTCGCAATATTATCTGTATTAGAATGAACAGCTTGTATCTCATCAAGTAGTGTAGATAAAGAAGGTTCATTTGAGTCTATCAATTTTGACTTAACCGGCGGTGGAGTAATATTTTGCTCTCGTTTGTTATAGGCATTATATGTATATTTTTTCCTTCCATATCAAGAAAAAACTTGTATTTAAAATAGGCGCAGTAATATTGAGGAAAAATGGCAAGTAGAAATAGTACTTTGCAAAATTAGTCCGTGCAGCAGCTAAAACTGTCTGTGGGAGTGTTCTAGGCCTCAGCCTCGCCCTTTCCTAAGACTGACTCCGCCCCTCTAACAGAACAACATGGCAAACCCTGAGAGAGCTCACCGGAGTAAAACCAAAAGGAAGAGGCTCCTGAAAACACACCAGGTAAGCTGCAACAAACGATGTACTGGGAAGCACTGGCTACAGGCTGTCTCTAAAGGTAAAAACCAGCTGTAAGAGCAGCCTTATTCATCTAATTTTCGTCGATCAAGGACGGTCTCCGCGTCAGCTCAGCAGAGGGCGGCCATCTTGATTTGCACGATCGCTCCATTATTATGGTTTTATGTTTCTTTTAGGTGGATGTCTAATGTGCCTGGAGTATTGTAACAGTTGTACGACTCATTACTAGCTGTGACTTGACCTGAGTTTTTTTTGCTTCTGCACCATGTAGGTGGCTGGTGGCATGAAGTAGTAGCAGTGGTGGCCGGCATGGCTCGCGGGTGGCGGGGCAGGGGGGTCGCACGGGGGGTCTGTGAGTCGCGCAACGGGGAGTCGAACATGGTGCGAATATTAAAAGAAACATTAAAAAAAAAAATGTACCTTGCTGCCGGGTCCCTCGTCTCTGCTCCTGCTCTCCTCGTGGAACTCAAGGAACAGGAAGCAGGCCACACTGACCAATCACAATGCTGCAATGCAGCGTTGTGATTGGTAAGCACCCAGGCTCCCTGACCAATTACAACGCCGCAATGCAACGTTGTGATGGGTCTGAACATCCTGGTTGGACGCTCAGCCAGAGAATGGGAGCCTGAGCATGTCTCCACGCAGGCTGTAATGCAGCCTGCATGGAGAACGGGGAAAGTGCGCATGACTGGTTTGGGCGGCCCGAGAGAGCCGACCAAACAGTCATTGTGCACTTTGGAGTGGACAAACCACTCCTCCCCTGCTCCAAGAGAAAAGGAAACATAAAATGATAATAACTCAAAGTTATTATCATTTTATATTTCCTTTACTTTGCACTGCTCAAAAGCAGAGGGTCGACGCTCCTCTGCTATAGCGGAGGAGCCGCCACTGAGTATTAGCAACATTTGTACAGTGGACAGGCCTTTATGTAGACCTGTTGTTATATGTTGGGATATTTTAGAGATGTTTGATTACATTTGCTTGTGTTTTTTCTTTAAAATGTTTAATTCCCGTTTATTTTGTTTCACCTGTGTCATTTTCACTTGGCATTCATGCTCATACGGGTGTAGTGTGCCTCTTTTCACCATACTCCTTCATTCAGTGGCCACCATTTTTGATCCAGTCTTGCTTCGTGGGACGTTCGTATGTGTTCGTATTGTGTTGAGTGAGTCTCATTGTACATATTCCGGAAATGGCTGTTGAGATCCCGTTATTAAGGATGGTTTTGTGGATGTTTTTGTTGTTTGTTCCTTTGAAAAAAGTGAGGCATATTACGTTTTGTTACTTGTGGTCTTACGTTCTTTCCTGCTGTTCACATGACTGTTCTGTGGAATACAGGATGTTATGAGTAATCTGAATGTGTGACTATTCCACCAATGTGAGCTGGGAGCTCAGATAAGGTTTGGCTGAGGTGGTGTCAGATTATCTCTTGGTGGGTTTCTATGCCTTGTACTTAAGACGGGATAAAGTACTCACTGCTGTACTTCATAAGGACACTACAAGTCACCAAGGAGTTAAATGACGGGGTCATAGAACTCTGGGGTAGTTTTCAGTATTCATCCCACAAACAACTTAAATCCCTGGTGTCTTGCTCTTTCATGTTGATTGCAGACGTGAACTACAGTGGCCGGTGCAGGTAAGCGCGGTTGGATGGCGGGGCGGGGGGTGATGTCGACAGGCGACGGGATAGAATTTATTTACTTATTTTTCCCTATTCCGTCTGTCGACTTCCCCCCCTACTCCCGCCCACCCCTGCACTGTCCATGAAGGAATCTGTACTTCGAAATTAAACATACCAAAAGGAAGTTATCCATTTGGCAAACCTAGAATCTGTTTAATGTAAATTAGATTTAAAAAATGCTGTGACTGGGATTGTGTAGAAACATGCTGAGGTTCTATATTTCCTGCAGTGACCTTAAGCATGAAAAAATAAACATGCTGCCTTAAATATCTTGTTTTATCTGTTCACTGTTTCTTTTTAGAAAAACATAGAAAAAGGAAAAACTAGTTCCCTGTGTCCTTGTTTAAATTGCAGCTCTAATTATGATCTGTGACACCTTTCACCTTGTCTGCTGGCTCTGGCAGCATCCCTTGTGACTTCAGAACTCAACTTACAGTTGAGCAGCTTGTTATTTCATTGTTACAGGTAACTAGAGATGTTGCAACTCACCTCTAATATGGAGATTTGAGAATGGCTTCTATACAAGGGTTGCAGGCTCCCATGTATCATACTTTTATAATGTCCTTCGGTAGTATCGACATTCATACATCATAATAGTAACATTGGAGGGGGCGTGGCCAACTAAGATGGCTGAGTAGTCGCAGTGAAGCAGAGCTCCGTCCGTGGAGAGAAGGAATCCTGCATTTCTCCTGATGGAATCGGCAGCGTAACCCCAGGAATCGCTGCAGCAGCCCACCTGCACCCAGAGGAACAAAAATGCGGAAGTACCGGGATTTTGGCCCTTGAAGATCTGGCAAATCGGGAGTGCCTGACCCAGAAATGGCAGTGCCTGACTCCGGAGCCGAGGGCGAGTGAGGCGGCGGGGGAAAGGCCGGCATCGCGGCGACCGACTGACGGGTGTTCCTGGGGGTGGCAGTGATCGACTCAAAGGACGGGACCCCCCCCCCCAAGCAAAGCAGTGGGCCTAGGCGGGGCCCGGAGGAAAGTACGGGAGTCATGGCCTGGAGGGCCGCAGTTGAGGTAGGCCCTCCGAGGGAGATCTGACGTGAGCCCGTAGGCTGCTGGAAGCCTTGGAAAAACATCAGGAGGGGCCGCACTGGTGGTGGGACTGCGGCGACACCGCCGAGGAGCCCGGGGGCCCTAGAAGAAGAACCAAGTGCGGCGTGAGACGGCTGGGCCGCACCTGGGCCTCAATACGGAGCAGAGGCTGGCTTCGAAGGTCACAGGGGCATAGGACCTGACACTCGAGGAAGGCCTAACAGGAGCCGTTTTGGGACACGGGCTCCAACGCCATTACGCCCAAACCAGGCACGCAGAGGGCAGTCCGGTGGCAGTATAAATAAAGCACCACACAGTAAGCGCAGCGCCTCGGAAGAGGGGTCACCTCTGGCCTTAGGCACAGAAGGAGGGGGAGAAGTAAAAAACGAGAAAGAAGGAGGACAGGGAAAAAAAATCACATGGCCCACTCCGCGGGACAGTTAAGACAGCCATACTTGGCACCCTCTCAAATGACAACGAGGTGCAGCCCCACCATGGGAAAGGACAAGCCAGCACGAGGAGGGCAATCCAATAAAATTGTACAGTACACAGTATAGGGACCCGGTCAAGCGGAACACCCCAGAAGGGATACAGACGACCCGACCAGTCACGACGCTATGGCGCAAGACAAAATGGACATTCTGAACGCCATCAGAGACTCTCGAGTGGCTTTAGAAGCAAAGATGGATACAATGGCGATGGACATTAACCATCTGCGCCTAGATCTACGGTAGGTGGCGGACAGAGTCACCAACACCGAGGAAGAAGTGGTGACATTACGGGAAGAGGTCCAGTGGCTCCGCACGACGGTCTCCACACTACAAACCCAGTCCAACCGCATGGAAGACAGGGTGGAAGATGCAGAAGGGCGTTCGAAGCGGAATAACCTCAGGTTCGTGGGTTTCCCCGAAAAAGCAGAAGGCCCGGCAGCGGATATCTTCCTGGCTGGCTGGATCACCACGACCCTAGACAACATCAGACTCTCCACATTTTTTGCTATTGAAAGAGCGCACTGCGCCCTCGGGCCACCGCCGAGCCCGGGCTCTCTGCCAATAGCTCTAATAGCACGCGTGTTTAACTATAGGGATAGAGACATAATTCTTCAGCACATCCGTCTCCATGGCCCACCAAAGTACGAGAATCGGGTGATTCAAATATTTCCCGATTACACAAGGAAAGTTCAAGAACTCCGCAATGGCTTTTTAGGAATTAAATGGTGCCTTCGGGAACATAACATCAAATACAGTCTACTATTTCTCACAAAACTCCGAGTACAGTAGAAAGACAAGGTCCATTTCTATGATACGCCACACAATGTGGTGGACTGGATGGAGTCTTATAGGCCTGGTGGATCCTGACCAGAACCAGGGATGGCGAGAACAGCGGTCATGCCGTCGTCGGCAGCGAGGGTACCGCCGAGACGGCATGGAACAGAGATCCCCCCGCAAGAGGAGGTGGGGTCGGGACGAATCGTGGTCGACACAGATGGAACTTTACGGACAGAATCGGCAACCATACAACTTCAGAATCAGTTCTCCCCTCTCTGCCTTGTCCAAGAAATGCAATCACAGACAGAGAGAACCCCAGAAGGATAAAGAGCAACAGGAGCGTCTATTCTGGTAGCAGATGAAGGTTCTTGACGAAGAACAAAAGAAAATAAAGAACTGTGAGTAGGGAAAAGGCAGGGGGGGAGGGTGCTTTGCAGTAGAAGGACACGACGCTGGTGCCAGGCCTGATGAAAGGTACCTTGGAGGGGGGTGGGTGGGCACACATTGAGAAAGTATACCTAAGAGGACGCTATGCTGCGTGGCTCTGCCACTGAGACTCACTAGGACTTTCCAGCCGCCCTCCCCACGTAATTGGCCTAGCGGGACTGAATGGTCCGACGGGGTACCGCGATGCCCGGCGGCTTGGCCACACTGTACAAGTTATCTAAGTAGATTATATTGATATTGGGTTTGAAGGTGTTTAAAAAAATATATATATATATTTTTGTTGATTTAGTGGGGTTAATATCACTTGATTTCAGATAAAAGGGGTAAGGGAGGGTAAGACGTGTGGTGCGAAGGCCCAGGTCCTTAGGCCAGCGTTGGCGCAAGGGGTTGGGAAGCTACTGCCTATGGGTGGGGGTGGGGAGGGGGAAGTTGGGGTAATTGTTCTGTTAGAGGTACGTTAAAAACCAGCGGACAATCCAGGAGCTTTAGCAAGCAGAGGAAGAAATGTTGGGTGGTTGCATTCAGGTGTCGTGTTCGACAAGAACCTTCTATGAGAGTCAATCAGGTGACCTGGGACACTCCAGTGACATGTTCGAGAAGGGAAGTACATACAAGTCTATAACTTGGAATGTCCAGGGACTGAATAATTTTGTAAAGGGCAACCGTATATTTGTCTATATGAAATGTTATGGGGTCTCTATAGCATTTTTGCAGGAAACGCGCATTTGGGGTGATTGTCTCAAGTATGTTCAAAGATGCTGGAGGGGTCAGATATACACGACGTCCTACTCTGGGTTTTCCTGGGGGGGCTTTGTTGTGGGTGGCACCGGGGATCCCTTTCAAAATGACGAGAACCAAAATTGACCCAAATGGTAGATTCATAGTGGTTGAAAGCACGTTGGGTGGGTACGATATGTGCCTGATCAATATGTACGCTCCTAATAATGACGATGGGGAATTACTGGGATCGACTCTCAGTCAGGCTCAGCTCAACCCTGACACCGAACTACTGATAGCTGGGGATTATAACTGCGCCATCGACGGCACACTAGATAGGCTCCCACCGAGACCAGACGCTAAACCCAAGGTGAGTGAAGCCATGAGGGTAATGCAATCTAACTATGGCCTTGTGGATATTTGGAGGCATCAGCATCCACACCAAAAAACCTACTCTTGTCATACACTGGCGACAAACACATAAATCAGGCTAGACTATTTCTTCATGCAGGCTGAGTCCATACACAGAGTGGGCGAAACACAATATCTTGCCCGATACCTGTCCGACCACTCCCCCTTGTTGATAGAATATATATTGAGCAGACCCCATTCTAATATACCTTTATGGAGGATTAATGTTGAAGCACTGTCGGACCCGGTTTTTAAGGCTACAATAGACACGGAGTTGAGAGGATACTTTAATACCAACTGGAAGACAGCAAATACTAGGGCGACAGAATGGGACGCGATGAAAGTGGTACTTAGAGGGGTGTGTATGGCAGCAGAGGTGGGAGTCAGAAAAGTGTTACAGCGCGACCTGCAGGGACAAGAAAGTAAGTTGGCCACACTAGAAGCTGCACTCCCCACCAACACAGAGGGCCTCCAGGGATGGACAGAGCAGAGACAAAAGATAGGTGAGCTATTGGACAGGCTGGATAAATTTGACCGGAATAGAAGCAGAAAACGCTGGTTTATAGAAGGGGACAAATCTTGCAGGATGCTGGCACGGCTCATAAAAATGGTAACACAACCTAAACCTATATTGGCAATCAGAGACCCGGGAAATCAGAATATGAAATATACTCAGCACGAGATAAATGCAGTATTTGCGGAACATCTCAGGATAGTGTACACGGAACCCCAATTCGAGGCGCCCACCTGGACTATGGAGTATTTCCTGGAGGGGATAGTAATGCCTAGCTTAGATCAGGAAGCCCAGGAAGCCCTGGACGCCCCATTGACAAAAATGGAAGTAATCAAGGCGATCCAACAGATGAAAACTTCAAAGTCACCGGGCACTGATGGCCTGGCGGCTGAATTCTATAAGCAGTTCCCGGACATACTAGCAGAAAGACTGCTCGAGTGTTTCACTGAGGCACAAGAGAAGAAAGTGCTTCCGAAATCCATGCGAGAAGCGCTTATAGTACTGATCCTGAAGGCAGGGAAGGACTGAATGCTACCGAACTCATACAGGCCCATATTTATGTTAAATGTGGATCTGAAACTCATCAGCCACGTTTTGGCTTCCAGATTGCTCCCGTACCTGCCCAAGATTATACATGACGACCAATCGGGTTTCATACCCCGTAGGAACACCCTGCGAAATATCCGTCGCCTGGCACATGTCATGCAGACCCTGGAAGGGAGACCAGGGGTTAACGCCCTGGCCTTCTTAGATACAGAACAGGCGTTTGACTCTGTCCGATGGGACTATATCTGGCTTGTACTTGGAAAAATGGGACTGGGGCAGCAGTACATCAAGTGGGTTAAATTATTATACGCAAAGCCAACGGCTAGGGTCCGTACGGGACGCGTTGTGTCTGAAAGTATAGGGCTCCAGAGGGGGACACGGCAGGGGTGCCCGCTCTCCCCGCTAATATTTGCAATAGCAATAGAGCCGCTAGCCTGTCACCTAAGAGGGGTACTAAGGGGACATGGCATACAAATAGGACCAGCTGAGCACGTAGTCTCCCTATATGCAGATGATGCCTTGGTGTATCTAAGGGATCCGATGCAGTCTACTGCAGTACTAATCAGAAGACTGGATAGCTTTGCAGCAGCCTCTGGACTAAAGATTAATAAGTCTAAGTCGCAGCTGTTCCGGATCACTCGACCTGATGGTGGTGCAGTGCCCCGACTTCCACAACTGGGGCTCCCCTGGGAATTGGAAGTAGTTAGATACCTAGGCTCACATATCGCCAGAGACAGGGACTTGTTCTACGATCTGAACATGGGACGGATAATAAAGGGGTTAATCGGAAGTGTCACCTTTTGGAATACCCTAAAGTTGTCCCTTATGGGCAAAGTGGCCTTAATAAAAATGGTGGTGCTACCCAGATACTTCTATGTTATGCAGGGGTCCTTTTATGAGATCCCACGCAAGGTTTTCCAAGAATTGGAAGTACTGCTGACATCCCTGCTATGGAATGGGAAGCGCTGCAGGGTGAGCCTAGAAGTGATGAAACAGCAATGGGATAGAGGGGGGTTGGAAATCCCAGATCTGGAGCTTTATTACCTGGCATTGCAGTTACAACACGCAATACCGTGGCTAGACACGGAATCCTCCTGGGAAAGGACCCTGCTGGAGATTACCTACGAGAATCAACAGCTGGCAACCCTACTCATGAGGGGCAAAGATGCGCCAGACATGTCCCCCTCACCCCCCGCCCCCCCGATACGGTTCCTGGCCAAATTATGGGACAGAGCGGTAAAAACGGTAATCAGGAGGAAGCCCTTCGCACCGGAGGCAGATATCTGGGGTATACCACAGTTCGCTAAGATAGATCAAGCAATGATAACTGAAAAATAGAGAGACGGAGGCTGCCTTATGTTAGCGGACCTATACCTTTAAGGTAGGTTCATAACCTATCAAGACGTGGTAGAAGCATTTGAGCTGGGTGCGGGACAATTCTTGCAATGCCCAAATATAGCAGCTACGGCCAGAGAGCTCTGGTCGTCCTTTCCAGAGGCCCCAGAACACACACAAATGCTAGTCACTATGATTTCTATGGCGGGAGGGCGAAAGTTTGTAACCCATCTATACCGAGCACTATGAGAGGATAGACGAGGCAAGCTCCTAAAAATAGAAGAGAGATGGCAGGAGGTTATCCATCACCCATTTACACCATCCGACTGGAAGAAAGTCCATGAGGGAGTCTGTAAAGTGTTGATAAGTGCCAGATTTAAACTAATACAATACAACATAATACACATGATGTACCTTTCCCCCAGACGACTGCACATGATTAACACAGCGAGAGACTCACAATGCCAGAGATGCAGGTACACACAAGCGAATTTTGTGCACATGGTCTGGCAGTGTCCCCAGATTCAACAATACTGGACAGAAGTACTCGAGCAACTCAATAGGGTGACGGGATGGAGGGTTGCGTTGGAAATAAAAACCGTGTTCTGATACCTAGCAATCCTAAGCGTAAAACAACCAGACGCTTTCTGATATTGGGACTCACAATAGCAAAGAGACGAATAGCAATTCACTGGCAGACTCCACAGGGCCCATCCATTGTTAAATGGAAGATAGACCTTAGGGAATGGGCGATGGCAGAGGAGGAACACATGAGGAAAACCAGACATGATGAGAAATTACCTGAGGTATTACTAGCCTGGGGAACGATGATACAGGAGATGGCAGCCACACCCCAGTCATGGCAACAGGACCCAAGGGGGGGAGAGCACCAGGAGATAGGGGACTCCCCTAGTCAGGAGGGTCAAGCCAGGGATACGCAAGCCGACTCTTAAAAATCGAAAGTTAACATAAAAACACACCTAACACAGGAAAATGGCCGCTTGTTTGGGGGAGGGGGGCAGAGGGTTGTTTTAAAAAGTAATGACCTCCAAAGTTTTGGAGCATGGTGAAAAAGTTGAATTGTTATTGTACTAAACCAATTGGAATACGGTAACAGTTGGAATGATGTATGTAATATCCGTCATGCAATGGGTAATAATTGAAGTTTACGTGTTAAAACAATAAAGAAATAAGAAAAATAGTAACATTGGAATCAACCTTGGGGTCATTAAATTCTATTGGAGAGCCTTAGAACATGATGTGTCATCTGCTTTCTGGTCACACTCTCTTCATAATCATGTTCTTCAATATAGTAGCAATCCAATGTTCTGTTGATTGTAGTTAATAACAATCATTTGCAATACAATCGATCTCGCCTTTGGGACCTTAAAAGTATTTAGCCATGAAGCACATTATCATGGGTGTTATATCTACTGTTCTCATTTAGCATTACACAATGCACTGTACGTGAAACACTAATTGGAACTCGCAAGCAATGCACTGTAGCAACACATTGCTTCAATGCCTTATAAGGGAAGTATATAAATACAATAATAAAATAACACGTTTGAAGCGGCACATGCTATTAATAATGTGTACATTAAGGGAACAGAGACATAAAACAAGGTGAAGATATGGTTTACTGTCCAAGTTGCCAACTCTAGAACCACTCCACTGGGTTTAAATTTTCCCTTCCCCATCTGAACAGAAATTAGCAAATCTTGGGCAAATTACTTTGTCTCACTGCCCATCAGATGCCTTTTATGTTACAACCGGGAGTGCTATTAAACAGGTCGAACTCCAGGAACAGTGAACAATAATGCATCTATGTTTCTTTGATCATGAGAAAGGGGTTCAACGTCAGTGAAATAAGTATGTTTTGAGATTCTACGTGTCAGCGCGCTTTAAAAAAATGAACCTGGTACCAATGTAGCTTGTTTTATTAAGTATGTTAGTCACACTCTTATCTAACGGTATTATGCCATGTTTTGGAAATTCTCTGCAAAGCAGAAAAGTGACATTGAAGTGCATACTACCAGGCGCTGCAGGACATATACTATGTTGATTTATATAGCGGTGTGATACCTCGCAGTGTTAAACAGTGTGCATGCAGCCTGTCTAGAAGGTGATAGAATTTCACATTATGCCACATCAGTCTTTTGCTTTGTGCTGAGACTGGAAGAATGGGTCGGGCAGTGCTATTAAAAATACAGCAGACACTTGTGAGATGTTCTGTCCATGAAGAAAGGGCAGGCCCGCTGAAAAATGCTGTGAGTTCGCCTTCAGAAGCATGGTAGCAGAGCTCTGCTCGGGTACTGGTAAAATGCTAATACAAGTAGCAACATGGCTTGTGGTTGCAAAGTGTACAAATTAGTGAGGTAGCGAAGTTTTACCTAGAACTAAAGGAGGGCTTTGAAAAAAACCATTGCACTTTCCCCGAGGCATGAATCCACAGTGTTGCCCCTCTCAATGCGTGCACTAGGTTTAGAAGTATTGTATATACCTTTAAGAATGGCGAGTGCAGTGTAAACAGATCACAGCAACAGAAGCACTGCAGATAAACAACAATCACCACACCAACAGAAGGCACATTTTGCAAATTGTTTTACAAGTAAATCACAAGAAAAGAATCTTCGACATTTCAATGCTTAAAACAAACAACTCCAAAACAGAAGATAGCAGAATGCCACATTAAAGAAGAAAGCGGTGTACCTCTTACTTGATTTCCAGAAATGCTGCCCATCCACTTTCGAAAGCTGTTATGTGCATGGCAGCCACGTATGAAACCTGCATCTCAAAAAGCCCAGAAGGGACTGCTCACAGGGTGCCCCATAGCTCGTTAAGTGGCAGAAGGGGACTTTAGCGTCCCCTTGCAACTTCTAGGTGAGTCTGACAGTGCCTGTGGGGGTGGTGCCTTTGTCCACCCACCTTCCCGTAGAGGACCCGGGAGTCTGTGACTGCTGTGGTCTCTCCCAAACTACAATTTGATTTCCGGGTTAATTTCAGGCCCTTTGTCGCAGTTACACTAGGAAGAAAAGCCAACATTAACTGCAACATTAATTCATGTAGGAAAGAGCGATGATTGCCGCCACGTTATTTATTGTTTTGGAAACAAATATAAAAATAAGAAGAAAAAAATCACACAGAGGTTTTTGCTGCCTGGGCTGCTCTGTGCAGCACTTAGGAAATGAATGAGAGCACATAGAAGACTGTTGTACTTGCAAATAACTTACCAGCGTTTGGTGATGGAAAATATACTCCGAGTTTTACCAATCTCAGATTACACAGGGGCCCCGGGAGAAGGGGTACGTCGGACTGGACACCGGGTAATGACTGCTTCACACACAGCTGGGAGGTATGCATATAAAGGGTAGAAATAAATACATGATTCACAAATAAAGCGAGACAAATCTCTCGCTTCTTGAAGGGCCGAGAGGAACTCAAGAGGGGAGTGCACCCTCCCGTGTTGTAACACTGTTTCACAAAAAGTACTCCCCTGATTACTTAACCGGTTAACTGTTTAGGATAGATCCTGAACTGACTCTGGTGGAATGCCCCTATGTGAAGCTGCGGATAGTTCCCTTACTATATTGTTTCCAGGGGGTCACAGCCATCGCCCTGAAGAAAGTCCAGCACCCTTCATGGGGCATAAGCGGACTGAAACATGTTGGCAATAGGGTCTTAGGACCATAATATCCCATACGACCCGGCTTCTATCATTTTAATATCCCTGTCAGATCCAAAAATAAAGGGAAACTGGGATCTGACAGTGGACTTTTAATCTCTATCCCCCCTGGCCAAAACATCTCTCTAAGAGCTCCCTGAAACACGGTCGAGCCCACCCTGACTTCTAGGCGTCAGGGTGTCCCGATGATGAAGCATGACACCACTAGGGTGTGTGAGGGAATATAAAACAAAAGGACGTGCCTCCTTTCCCACCTCCTGGTGGCGCACTATCCGCAGCTTCACATAGGGGCATTCCACCAGAGTCAGTTCAGGATCTATCCTAAACAGTTAACCGGTTTAAACGGTTAAGTAATCAGGGGAGTACTTTTTGTGAAACAGTAGAAATAAATACAGCCATTTGGTTGTAATAGCCGAGCTAGGTGTTGCAGAAGAGGCCCACAAAGCAGCCTCGGCTCTACCCCACTCCCTCTAGCAAAACCTGCTCTGTGCCCTGCCTGCTTGCTGGGCTATTTGTGGAGGTGGTGAGAAGTGGAAGAGGCCACGGATGCAGTGCGAAAGGAAGCCATTTTAGGCTGCTCTCTTTGCGCCCTGCCTGCTGGGGGATTCGTGGTAGTGTGAAATACCTACAAACACAGACTGCTGCTCCGAGGCTCGTAAATGTAAATTGTAAGTGTTTGCCGGCAGTAAGTGGAAGCCAATTTAGGCAGCCTGCAGGGGCGGCTCCTCCATTAGAGCGGAGGGGCATCGCCCCACTGCTTTCTCGCAGTGTGAGAAGCAGAAACATAAAATGGTATTTTAAATACCATTTTATGTTTCTGCTTCTAGCGCTGCAAGAAAGCAGAAGGGTCTGCCTGGTTGGGGGCAGGCGGGTGGCCAGGGTCGGGTTGGAGTGGCTTGCCCAATGCTGTGGGCCCTGACAGTTTGGTCGGCCCTCTGGGGCCGACCAAACCAGTCATGCGCACTCTCCTTTTCTCTATGTAGGCTGCATGCAGCCTACATAGAGAAAATGGCCTCCCCATAGGCGCCCGCTGGGCGCCGTCCACACCAATCACAACGCTGCCATTGCAGCATTGTGATTGGCTTAGGGGAGGGAGGCTGCCTGTGGCTGCTTCCTGTTCAGGAGAGCAGGACCCGGCCAGGAGCTGAAGCGGCACGGGACCCGGGAAGGTAAGTTTTTAAAAATGTACATTAAACCCCCACGCCCTGCCCCCCCGGCGCAACCCCCCCAGTCGCGAGTCATGCCAGCCGCGACTGGCAGCCTGCTGAATTTGGGCATTGCCTGTTTGCTGGGGGATTTGTGGTGGTGTAGAAAGGCAGAAGAGGCTGCAAGTGGCGTGCTGGGGATTTGTGGTGGTGGGGAGAGGTGGAAGAGGCTGCGTGCGCTATGCTGAAATAAAGAAAGGTGCACATGCAATGTCATGAAGCACGTTGCTGGTAAGTGAAATTAAACACAAATAGAAATGCAAGTAGTCACGCTCCTGTGACGCGCATGGGTACCATGCATAATTACAAAAAGAGGCTGTGGGCACCATGCTGAAATAAAGAAAGGTGCACATGCTGTGTCATGAAGAGCATTGCTGGTAACTGAAAGTAAACACAAATAGAAATTCAAGTAGTCACGCTGCTGTGCCGCGCACGGGGGCTGTGCATAATTACAAAGAAGCACCCACGTAACACAGTCTTTAGATCACAAAACATAAGTTTCTTGGAAATATTGTCCCCAACACTTTATGCACTTTATGTCCTTTACGGTATTCACACGCTGCGATGGTGAATGAGCAGGGTGGGGGAAGTTAAAAAACTGACACGGACAGAAGAAATGCGTGCGGCCACCATACTTACATGCTGACGACACGCAGCTTGTGTTTGTGTTCAGAGAACACTCAGAAGCATCCTTTCTTAATTTCAAAGAGTGCTTAAAAGATATTTCAAAGTGGATGAACAGCAACTTTAGGAAACTAAACGCAGATAAGACTGAGGTGCTCTGTTTTAGTCAGTCGGCGTCCCCTCCATCTAGCCTTTGGTGACCTTCTGAATTGAATCCCCCACCAATACCAGTTGCGCCTAATAGAAATCTAGGAATTAGGTTTGATTTCGATCTCTCTTTTGCGGCCCAAATCTGGCATATTTCTTCATCCTTTTTTGTTAAGTTGAAATCTGTCAGAAAGCTATTGCGTTTTCTCCCAGAGGATACCAGAAAGATCATTGTCCATGCGTTGTTGACCTCGCATTTGGATTATGCCAATAGCTTATATCTGGGGCTTCCAGCGTTTTTGATTCGTAGATTACAAATAATACAGAATGCGGCAACTAGGCTCATTCGTTGGGTCCCTTTTTGCCATCACATCTGCCCCCATTTGAGGTAACTTCATTGACTTGTGGTTGCCAAGAGGGTTGAATTCAAAGCCCTGACTTTTGCCTTCAGATCCTTAAGGGGCATAGGGCATCACTATCTCAGGAATAGGCTTAGCATGTACCAGCAGGAGCGAGTCTTGAGGTCTAACCACCTGCGACTCCTTCGCACTCTGAGGTTTGCCAAAGAGTGACGAGGTGGCAGGCCATTCTCGGTACGGATGGCTAAGCTCTGGAGTTCCCTGTCCCACCCACAAACGCATGGCCGAGATGAAACTGGGATTCAGGGAAGATTTTAAAACACGGCTCTTCAGTCAAGCTTAGCTTACCTCAGTTGAGGTAGCTGCACGCTGTACAAATGGCTTTGATTGATTAAGGATGAAGCTGGGACGGCCGCCGCACTGATTATAATTAAAATGTAACCTGCGGACGTGGGGCCTCGGGAAGCAGCCACCATGGTTAAAGATGAATTGAGGTGCTGCGCTGATGAAGGGAAGCGCACAAATGTGAACAAAGATCTGTTCAAGATAAGGAAACAGAAAAAGAAGTGCAATAAAAAATGATGAAATAAAACAGAAGGACAATACTACACGTAACAGGGGCAGTCGCTAGGGACAGGAACCACCCACCGAAAGGCAGGACAAATGTGAAAATTAGCCACTGAAAGGAGAGAAATTTCTAAAAGCACACAAAGGAACCATTGGTAAGCCAGGGGCGTTATCAATGCTCCTAGAGGAGATACAGCACGTCTCGCAGAGCAGCGCATGTGCACTGACTCTAGGATCGACCTAAAAATGGTCTTACTCAATATATGTTTTGTTAAATTGTAGCATCCAACTACTTCCAGTAAAGCCATTCTCCTATACTGTCCATAATCAGAATATCAAAAATTCCCTTAAGATATCACAGTTCTTGTGAATAATGTACTACCTTCATTTAAAGCTGCTTTTCTCTTAGAATAACCAGAATGAAGAAAGGTATATTGTATATGTACCAAAGCGAGTGAAACAGGTAGAAAATAATTGTTTGAATCTGTTTAATGTCCCCTAAGCTGATGAAGGATTTGGAAAACAAGAAGTAATTAAAAACAGTGAATTGCCAAAAATTAGTGGTAACCAAATTCAAACTGCTTTTGTTTAATAACTACATTGTGCTTAAAGATGTAATGAAAGATCTAACCTTCTATGATAAATATGTTTCTTTTAGAATTATCCTTCAGTTTTAATCACAGTCAATAAAAATGATCAACGTATACCATTGATTGGACTTCTAAGATATGTTATTCGGCTTCGCCAAGCTGTTGCGGATTACATCGCCTCCAATGAGGAAGGTTGTTAACATTTTTTAAACTTTAAAGTAGTATGCTATTATTGAATGAAATTATAACTGTCAATCGTTTTGCCATTTCTTTGCAAACCGATCAAAATGGTGTATATTGAATATGTTAAAATCAGCATTGCTAAAATATAGGATACTTTTGGGAGAGTGCATAAAACATAAAAAGTGTTTTGTGAAGTGCAGCATTGTGTATACATCTTTTCTGCCTTCCTATAGTTCCTGAAAAAGTAGTTTACTGTGTAATCAAATACTACTTGCAATATATTGAATTCTTCTTTTAACAGCACAAAGAGAAATTGGACTACCCAAGTAGGAGCAACCTGGCTAAGTTCACTCATATATAAGCAAAAGTGAGTCCCCTTTGTCACAACAGGCTTAGAGTACACTTGATATTCATTCTAAATACAGCTCAATTTTATGCAAATAAAGGAGTCCGAGAGCACATACATCAATTTTGAGAGAATTGTATTAATGCCACATATATATATATATATATATATATATATATATATATATATATATATTGATGTAGTGAATGAGTCAGTGCATGATCAAAAAATACTCAGTGCAAAACTGAGTGATACTGTGGAAGCACCAAAAGAACATTAAGGTCTGATCCATATAAATAAGTATAACAGTGGCTGAAAACTTCTTGGTCTAGTTAAAAAATAATTCTTTATAGAGTGCTCTTGTAAACATGGGATTAATCACTTGTTGGTAGTTGATGTTTTGACCCCGGGGGTCATCATCAGGACCGGATAGTAATTTATTGCATCTGACTAATATATCTACACAAAATGAATAAACAATTGCATTAAGGAGTGATACAGTTATGAAGTGCTCTGTGCTCCAAATTGGAAAACAAAATTATTTAACTTACACAGTATATGCCTCTGTATCTGCACCCCTGACAGGGAGGCTTCCTACTGACCCTGCTGAGAAAAATCCCACTAGGCTCCCATTACCTGGGTTCTTGTCTTCTCTTAAGTATGAGTGTGTGGCAGGTATTCACTTTCATTGATTTATGAAGAGGAGACTGTGCACGATGGTGTGAGTCTGTTTGGGACAGGTTTTACCTGGTGGTGACGAACAGGGACACTTTGCCATTTGATCGCCCACTGTAAATCGGGCAGGCGGTCAAATGGCCAAACCTCCAATGGTCCTTACTTCATTGGGCCTTCTGAGGTGTATGTCAGAGGCAGAGACGGAGTAGTCTTCATAATGAATTTCCGCTCGACTCTAAATGCGACTCTGCCTTTGCAACGGACTACCCTCTCCGCCAAACTCTAAATCAGGCCCTTAATCTCCCTGTGTCTAAACATTGAATATGAACTTGGTTAATGTTACTGTTGCCCATGTAGAGTGCTGGATACCTTCTGGTCGAGCATGCTATCTACATCTTTTGACTTGAGGGGTACCCATTTCTTGTTTGTGTCGTAAGTGTTTGGGGTTGCGGGGTTATTGCACTGTTTTTGCTGGAAACCCAGTTCTATGTTCTCAAACCCACTATAAGTCCAGGTTTGCACTCTGATCAGGAGCAGGAGACATTAGAGCTTAGAACTCCTATAGTTAGAAGGTCCCTACTTTTGTACACATGGCATTTGGCTGTAAGAAATACAGTTGAAATCATCCCACAAGTGATGAGCGTACTGCGTTAGTAACAAGACAAGATAGCACTGGTAATTAAAGAAATAGCCATAGTTACTTTATCATTAGAATAGAACATTATGCTTCTTTAAATTGGCTAGGCTTGGCTCTTCTTTCCATCTGTGCTAGGATTCGGTTTCAATATGAGCAAATGCATCATTCACACGTGAGCTGAAAATCTAGAGTTTCTGCATGAGAAACCTGAGTTAGAACTATTTTAGTGGATTAATTCATAATTTGCTCAAGTGATAACTGAGAGGCTTCATTTGTAACCCACTGTCGTTTATTCCATGACATATAAGCTTTAAGGAGAGAAGATATTTGCATCTATGTTAACAGAACTAAGTTTTAACAAAGGGCCTCGCTACAACTAGGGTTGTGTTTTTACCCCAGTTGACTGCTTAAATGCGATGGATGTCCACTTAATTACCTTTGTAGTGCAGTGGACATTAACTGTTTGCCCACTGCATTGCTAAGGAAAATCCTTCTGGTTCAAACACCAGAAGGATATTCTTTTGAAAAAACGAAATTCAGGGGGATGAGAGCTTCCCTTGTGTTCTGAATTTGTTCTTCTTTTTGCTACTGTGTGAGGTTGGGTTTTGAGGCCTGTCGTGTCACGGGCAAGGGGTACCTTTTTATTGGTAGCAATGTTGGAATAGAAAGTAGTAGAATGTTGGTTATTATCTATTGAATTTTTCTCCATTTTAGACTTATAATTGTAAGCCAGTGTGCAAGAAAGAATGCATTTTGCAAAATGCCTTCTGTCTCATGTTAGTATTGGTAAATCTTTGGGAAACCATGAGCCGGAAATCGCCCACTGGATGAAGACCAACTGTCTAAAGCTGAACACTGACAAGACTGAAAATTTGATCTTCGGGTAGACAGAGCTAGGACCGACACCCACTCCCACCACCCACGCCAAGAACCCCAGGATCATCATCAACAGCCAATTCGACATGACCGCCCAAGTCAATGCTGTCACCGCTTCCATACCCTGAAGATGCTGAGGACAATTTTCAAAAATGGCTTCCATTCAGCACCCGGAAACCGTCACTCACAGCCTGGTTACAAACAAGCTGGACTATGGGAACACCCTCTATGCCTGGATCAACAAAAAACTCACCTGAAGGCTGCAGACCTTTAAGAACTCGGCTGCCAGAATCACTCTCAGCCTCCCATGCTACACTCACATCACACCACACCTGAAGGAGCTCCACTGGCTCCTCATTCACATATGAGCACAATTCTAACTCCTCAACCCCACTTTCAAGGCACTACATAACAATGGCCCAGCATACCTCAACAATCGCATCTGGTTTCATAAACTTACCAGACACCTCCACTTTTCTGGGCTCCTATTTGCACAAATCCCACACATATGGAAAACCAGATATGGCAGTCAAGCCTTCTCCTACATCTCCCCTAAAGCAAGGAATGACCTGCTGCTACCCATAAGAGCCACCTTCTCACTTCTTAAATTCCGCAAGAAGGTGAAGACCTGGCTTTTTGAGTAGTCCCACACGGCCCTACATGTGCCTAGACTCAGACCTGCTCAGCGCCAGAATACTATCTCAGGTGATGGTGCGCTACAAATCTACATAACATAATCAATGTAGATAAATGACCCCTTGCTAAATATTGAATTTTTCTACTTTTGAGAAATGTATTGCTGGATTCCTAGAGTTAGAGCAAGGTTCTCAGAGCAGGATTCAGGAGATAAAACTGGAAACTGAGAGCTGGACTCCAAGAAGTGAAGCACAATTCCAGGATCAGTAACTATGAGGAAGAAACCACAACTAGAGTAACTGAAGCATTTGTAATACAATTAGTGGTAGGGTCAGACCCCAATATAATGTGAGCAAACAGGAAATAATGATAGAGGAACTGGAAGTGAGCAAATAAGAAGAAAGGTATGATGGATTGGTTAGTTGTAGTAATCCTCGATAGAAGGAGTCATCTTGGAGTAAGAAGATTTACCTCACCCCAGTCATGTGACCCATGCAGAGAGAGAATTCCAACACGGAGGCAAACAGAAGAAATAATTCAGAAGCCCAGTGAATGAAGAGAGGTTTAGGTAAATTTTAACGAAAAGAAAATGTGTTTAGCCCTTCCCTGGAGACTTTCAAGGAAAGTACTTTACTACACCTGCCTCCAGGAATTTTTGGTTCGCTGCCGGCAACAAACACCAGTATCCTTCCCTGTTGTGCGTCTGAATGGAAAAAAGCAAAACAGTGGCCAGAAGACCCCAACCTTAAAGGGAACATAGAGTGTGTCGAACCTGACAGAATTTAGAATGAGGATTAGAGCAGATGTGCTTGAGTTGTACCATTGGGTTGGATATCTCCCATGCTTAGTCATCTGCTCACACATTACCAGGATGATCAAAAGTTTGAACACTATCGTAATTTGGTACTACTAGATATAAAAATGTTCTCAAAGATGTGTGAAGAGTGCATGATATTAGCAAGCAGTATACATTTTGAAGTCTCCAGGCATATATCCATTTGTTCGTGATTTTGTTTTTGATAGCTCATGATGGCAAGGCAGGGCAGAGCAGCACATTATCCATATTATTGATAATTATAGTCACTTCGTGTGGAGTCTAAGGCCATGATCACTGTCTAGATGCGATCTCGGGAGAAAATTGCACACCCAGTTAACAACATTTGTAAAGGGTTCAGTATTACCTGCTACACAATTTGCACTGAATTCTGAGTTTTGGACCTCAAAATGGGAATAATGTGCGCATTTTGTGTATTTTCCCCACTCTGAGGTGCAAAAACATATTGCTTCTTAGGTCTCGCCTACGCAGCGCGCATGCGCTGCAAAGGAAAAAGACCTTTTGAAATCGATCCGGTTTTGCAGGCAAAAACGTGCACGCGTTGCATTGCTTTGAATGGCAACGCGTGCACGTTCTTGGTTCCCTTGCGGGAGCGAGCTTTGACACCATCTGTTTGTAATTAACAGATGGTTTCAAAGCTCGCTCCCGCAGGCCCCCTCCTCCTCTCCTCTTCAAACTTGCGAGGCGCGCGCGCTTGTTTTCCCTTCCCAACATCTGCCTATTCGGGTGACTGCTCTCCGCCTCCCCCGTGATGCCGCTCAGCCAATAGCCTGCCCGCGTGTCATGGGGTACACCCAGAGAATGTTGCATTTTGTGACAAAAATACATACAGAGCATCTCTTTGCAGAGGCAGAGCTTGGCTCGCTGAAGCACTTCGGTACAGCAATAACCGCCAAAAAAATAATACGCATCATTAACAAACACGCAGGTTTTTCTCCCCCATTAGATTGTCTCTATCGCTGAAATAAAAACCGCTAAAATCAAAATACTTCCACACCGAAGACCCCAGTCGCGCAAACGAATATCGCACTAAAATAAAAGCCAGAAAAAAACGTTTTGCACGCACCGAGATGCATGATTCGGGTGGTGCATTCCGATATTTTTTTCACAGTTTTCAGCTCGTGAAATGAAACGCGCCCCCCCCGGCTGCTGTGGAACAAGGTCTGACAGGAAGATTCCACTGCTGAAATGTATCCTTGCTGAAGGTGGGGGAATCATGGTGCAAAGCAAGAAAGATATTCAGTTTGAAAATTAATGAATGCAAGCGCTTACCTAGAGATGGAAACACCCAAACATGGAGCGCATAAAATATGTCTTTTTCTCTGCGTCTTTCTGCCCGTTCCCAAGATCTCGCTGCACTTCACTGGGGTTGATGTGACGAAGGTTTACACGGAATCTGTCAGCGACAAACCCACCCGCGGCGCGAGGCATGCTGGGCATTGTAGTTCACACGTATTGAAAGCCCCGGCTTTGAATACGTGATGAACTGGCTTAGAGACTAGTATTGGCTACCACTCAGCAAGGGCTTCATGTCGTTTGAACGATCTATTTTTTTTATCTTGCAGTTTTATATAGCGCGAACTCGACCCGAAGGTATTGATTGGAGCGCTTTATATGAGCACCAGTAACGTTACCAGTGCTTTAAATGGGAAAAAATAAGTGCAGGTACTGCATTAAAAGGAGCTAGAGGTGTGTCAAGTGGGCGGGGCTAGGGGCGGGGCTAAGGGCAAGACCTGATGATACATAATATGATATATAACAGTAAATACAAGCATAAATCATTCAATCACTTAAAAAGTGCAAAAGTATTTCCGTATACATACATATATATTTATAAACGATAATGAAAGTTAACAAGAAATACAGCAGATTTTGAACTCTGCACTCATTTGTATTAAAATGCCATTTTTAAGCCCCGATTTCAGAACTGAACAAATATCTGGTACTTTTAACTGGAAAAAAGTGCCAATCCTAACTTTAGCTGTCACCTCACCTTTTAACATCCCTCCCTCCCCTTCCTTCTATGTTCAGCATCTCGTGCCCCTCCCCCCCCCCAGATCCCTTGCTAGTTGTCACGGGAGGTTATTTCTGGAGTGCTGAAACGTTCCCTGCTATGCATTGCTCTTTGGGCAGGGCTCCTTTCACACCTATGGATCCCTGGCTGTTATGTAAATGCAGCTTTTAGTTGATGGGGCACACAAAGGGAAGCAGCTCCTGTGTTGTAAAAAACAAACATGAAAAGAAAAGGTCGATGATTATGTTGAACTGCCACTCGCTTAAGTGTGACCAGTGCAGCACCAGCCCAGGCTATTTCATGCACCTGGCGGAGAGGGAGCTGGGTGGGGGGGAGCATTTGTAGCTGAATGACCATTACACGCTTAATCGACAGTGCAAGGTCTGGCTAGACCCTTCTCTGTTAATCACAGCATGTAATGGAAGCCCTCTCAAGCCCCTGCAGTGTGAGGAATTGCAAAGGGGCGCCTCTGGACTTTACCAGCGTCACTGCAAAAGTCGGCTTCATGGCTCAGTGCGATTGTGAGATCCGGAAGCAGAGCGGCATCTGTCCTGCGTTGTGGGGGATATGGAACCTGAGCCTGCCGTGCCACCAATCACGGTACCGGTACTCTCCCTGACAAAAGAAAAGTGCCGGCACTGAGGGCTAGAAAATTTGGAAGTGCCGGTACTCAGTACCGGTGAGTACCGGCCCATTTAAAGCACTGAACGTTACACAAGGACACCTTCATTTTGGCAGGCGCGGGAGATTAAGTGATTTGCCCAGAATCACAGCATGTTAAATTCATGCCGAGACTCGAACCTGGTTCCCGGGCTCCAAAGTCGGCAGCTCTGGCCCTTATTGCCACCTTTCAGGTGGACCACATAATTAATTGTAAATCTAACACCACATTATTTGGAAACTCCAATCATCTTTAAGGACACAAAAAAGAATACTTCCAGAGTGATACATCTAAATACTGAAATAAAAGGTGTTTTTTTTTTTTACACAACAAGAGCTTAGCACTATAGGAAATTCTGTACTCCAAGCCTATAGAAGTGCCTTCCCAGTGTGTCATTAGTGACTGCCACTTATTGCAGTATTATACCTCTATTTGTATTTTGTACCCCATGTTTCATGCACACCTGTCACTTTTTCCTCTTGGAACTTATTCCTCTTTTTATATTTGGTTTGTTTGTTTTTGCACAATTGTCACTTTTTCCTCATGCAATGTAACGCTTGCCTTTGTATTATGCTCATTTGTATCCTCCTCCTTATGTAATGTTGCTGATCCTGTTGTGAAGCGCTCTGACACCCTCGGGTAAAGTCCGCGCTATATAAAAACGCATAAATAAATAAATAAATAAATGGTGGTCCCTCTAAAACTCGAATTCAGAGGTCTTTAAACGTTTTTGCTCCGAGTCCCTCAAAGAAAAATGCTTTTAAGTCAGCCCTCCCATTAAAACATTATGGAAAGGATTGGGCGAGTGGGAGGGGCATAGAATTGCGGAATGGGCGGGGCTTATGAGATCATTTAAGGGAGACTGTCTGTAGCTTATGATCCACAATAAATGTGAGACTTATATCAGAGCAAATTAATCGAACAGAAACTGACCAAAAAGCACTGCTCCCCATAATTGGGCTGTCGCAAGTCCCTCGCACTTCTGGGTTCCAATGCAACGCACCTGCTGCACTAATGATAGCTCTGTCCCTGAGTAGGAAGCTATCTTCTCGACGTCTTTCACCCTTTTCTCACCATGCCTGATCATCAGTCTAATTTGAATCAGGCCCAATGTCCTTTTTTTTGGAGTTGTTTATAGCACAAACTTGTTCCAAGGGCATAGGGCAGTTTTATATGAGCACCAGTTACATTACAAGAGGTCAAATTCATGTTTTTAGGCACGGGGAGATAAAGTGATGTGCCCAGAATCGCAAAGTGTTGCACCAACGCTGAGACTTGAACCTAGTTCCCCACTTCCAAAGTTGGCCGCTATCACCAGTTAGGCCACATCTCCTCCCTTTCGGAAAAAGTCTGCTCCCACATGTTGCCTCCCTATTTGCAGCTAATGTGCCTGCTGGCCTAGCACAGGAAATGAGCCCCCCATACCTTTTTTTTTTTTTTTAAAGAAAAGCAGTCACAATAGGGATAGAGTGGGCCCCTTAGCCCTCTGGACACAGGTGCTGCTGCATCTGCTTCATAAAAAGCTGGAGACAAAATTATGAAGAGGTAGAGAAAACTAAATATAAGCTCTGTCTAGCAACTTACAAATCCCTTATTCTTAAAGAAAAATTTTCCTATTTTACAAAAAAAGATAGAGGAAGCAAAAACTCCTCAAAAGAACTTTTTCAAACAGTAACAAAGCTAACTACAGTGGTATCTGATACATCTAGTTTACATAATCAATCCTTCTGCAATAGCTTAGCAGATTTTTTCTTGGGAAAGGTAGAAGGAGTTTACAATCTTTTTTCCTCTTCGACATCCACTCCTGATTATATCGCGATTCCTAATCTGACATGTAGAAATGGACCAAGTCTCAGCAGATTCACGCCACCTACCTTAGAACAGGTCACAAATCTATTGAGAGAAACTTCATCCGGCTCTCCACATGACCCGTGCCCTCCTAAGATAGTAGGCTCCACTCACGGCTATTTTTTAAAATATGACTCTGGTCAGCCAATTTCCTTCCATCTGGAAGAAAGCATCAGTTCTTCCTCTTTTAAAAAAAGCAAACCCGGACCCTAAAAATCCAAGTAGTTACTGTCCTATATCACGCCTTCCTCTACCTTCCAACGTCATTGAGAAAATCATAAACATACAACTTATGGACCATATTGAGTCCAACAACCATCTGGATACCACGCAGTTTCGTTTTTGCAGCAGACATAGCACCGAAACTGCCTTAATCAGGGCGGCCGAAGAGATCAGACAGTCACTCGATCAGATCCAAGGGGCAACACTGATACTGCTTGATCTCTCGGCTGCGTTTGATACGGTAGATCACAGACTGCTGCTAAACCGCCTATCAGAAATCAACGTTAGCGGTACTGCGTGGACCCTAATAAAATCTTTTCTCACTGAAAGAGAAGAGTCCGTCAGACTTGGCGAGTACACATCTTAATCGTTCTCCTTTCCTTGTGGAGTCCCTCAGGGCTCTTCACTCAGCCCTACTATATTTAACATTTACATCACACCCCTTGCCAACCTCATTAAAAGCTTTGGCTTTTCCTTAACATCCAATCCAGACGACTCTTAGATTGTCGTATCTCTGGCCAAAAAGATCCAGGAGCCAGCAAAAGACTCCATGACTGCATGCAAGCTGTACAAAGAACAATTGATGGACAGAATGCAGAACAATGTCATACATTTACCCCAATACAGAGATCTGGGCCTAAATCCATTGTTTTTTTGCTCCCCATGCCATTCCAGTTTGAACCCGGCCATATGCAAATCAGTCTTGACCCTGCGCCCAATGGGAACAGTCCAGCCCGATCTGCCGGGCCAGGTCCTCCCTGGACTGGAAGCAAGCATCCTAGGACCGGTTTCGGGGTTTCACCCCTCAGCAGCAAGGATAGCTTGAGGACCTGGTTTGGCAGTTCGGGCTGGACTGTTCCCATGAGGCACAGGATCAAGACTGATTTGCATATGGCTGGGTCTAAACTGGGGTGTCATGGTGAGCAAAAGAATGATGGATTTAACCCAGATCTGTTGACTGGGGTGAATGTTTTGATTTGTTCTGCATTCCGTCCATCATTTGTGTGTCTTTTGCTTTCTCGCCCTAAGTGCGCCAGGTATGCCCAGACATGGGTCCCGGGCTCACTGTGCCACTGGATTCAAGCTAGCCTAAAAGATCAACGGATGCTTGATTCTGGTCCAGGGAGAACCTGGCTTGGCACTTCGGGCTGGACTATTCCCATGAGGCACAGAGTCAAGACTGATTTGCATATGGCTGGGTCTAAACTGGGGTGGCTAAAACCAAAATCAAACTCTTTGGAGCACAAATTTCCTTCTGGATGCCTTCATGTTGGCCAGCAGAATGGGCAGCCTGCCCGCTCCCCCTACCAAAGCTCGGAATTTGGGAGTTCTGACTGACCACAAATTAACCTACAATCATCATGTCAATGCTCTCTCGTCTTCCATGTTTTTTTACTTTAAGGGTGCTAAAAAGATCTTTCCTTTCATCCCTTCACATTTGCAAACAAGCATTGGCATAGCCAATAGGTCTCGCTTTTGGGACCTTATAAGTATTTAGTTATGCAGCACAATATCCTTAGTGCAACAACATTAACTGTCGCATGGTTAAACACTTATAAGGTCCCAAGGGCGAGACCTATTGGCTATGCCAATGCTTGTTATAATTTGCCAGTACATTGTTTCCCAGCTTCTACCTGTCGAAATTCGTACAGGTCGTATCCCCAGGGTGCTTAGATTGCATCTGGGTTGTAATCCCATTTTGAAATGGAAGTTGCACCCAGGTTGTGATTGGGGCCTAATTATAGTATTAAAGCTAGGTGCAAATTTGACTTCAGTGTAGTTCTCTCTTTTTCTCTCTTTTTGTGTTCTGTATTCTTTGCGGTGTTTTGCTGTCATGTAGTCTGAGGCTGTCTTGAACTTGTGTTGCTCATAGGGAGGATTCTACTCCCAATAAGACTAGGTTGAGCTTGTGCTGCTTTTTTCCACCACAATTTACTACCTTTTTCTGAACTTTTATTTCCCCATTATGACTGTTTACATGTGCTCCATGCTTTATGGTTTCACATTTGACATGACTTTAATTAACTAATAGATAAAATAACTTGAAACTTAAAGCCACATTTAATTCTTTATCGTTGGCACTCCCTCCAAGTTTACAAATTGGAAAGGCCATTTACCTTTTTAATACTCTACATGGAGGAGCTCCGTTAGTGTGTAGGATGATAGGTTCATGTCCTACGCAGTACCTCCCTAGTGTGGTAGATGTGAACATCTCGTCCTTCATCTAGAGGCAGAAAATCCTGCTGGTTCTTCCTCCTGAAGGATTATTTTCCTTTTTTAGAAAAAATTCAGGACCTGAGGAAAAAGCATCCTGAAGCTATTTTTTCTTTTTGTGTGTGACTATTAGCACGCACAGTATTCTAAAATCACACAATTGAAATCAATTGGTATTGTTAGACGCCAACTTCTTTCAGTTTGATTGGTTCTCGTATGGGAATAACTCTGACCCACCAAGCGCCAATCAGTGTGTTAGAGGTACCATAGGAAAGGGGGTGTGAGCTGTGGCTAGGCTCCTACACTGGCATACAGGTCCACAGTGCTAAAGTGGTTTAAATAAGGAAACCCTTAGTTCACCTTTGGGAGCATGGCCTGAGCACCAAAGCAATCCCCAGAAAAATGTCTGATGTTTTGGGTGTTACAAATAATAAAACAATACAGTTATAGAAATAGAGAGCTTAAAGATTCACACCAAGTGTAAGTAAAAAGAAAAACAATAAAAGAAAAATGAACAAAATTGACCAGGGTATAAAAAAGGATTATGCATTATAAGTCAATGAACCAATAAATTAACCAAAAACATCTACTTTGCTCCTACAGAACCGATTGGCACACAGGGGCCGCATGTCGCCTTCACACAAGTGGATGTAGTCTCTTTAAATATGATAGTTGGGGGCGTTCGCTATTTCTTCCTTTGCACTTAAATATATTTTTGTAGAAATAAAAAGTGAATTGGACTAAGCAGGACTAGAGGCTGTCACTAGGTCCATTAGGAGGCTATAGTATGAAGTATGATCACTCTGAACACTGGCTGTCAAATGGAAAATACTTTGTGTGCAACATGGAGACCTAATGAGACAGTTTGACTCTAGTGAACAGCTTTTGCGGGAAAAGAAAGGATCAAAATGAGACAAGGCAATATGGTTACCTGGCAGAGCTGCAACATGGGCCTGTGAATACTCATGCTTCATCTTGGTCTTCTGTAACTTGCATATATAGATCTTTTATCTTGCAATGTCCCAGAACACAATTGCCTGGAAGGCACATTGAGGTTCCTGATGTGTTATTTTAAGCTGGCCTCTTTTAGAGTGGCGTAGGGGATCTAGTCCTCTTGAAATCAGTAATAAGGGCATTGTCACAAAAAGTGAAGGTCTTGTACAGTCTCTACAGCAGCATGCAGGGTAAAAGAGATCTAGTAAACTGATCAACATTGGCATCAGTTCCTGGACCTTTGTCAGCTTCTATTTTTTTCTTTATACAAACATTTGTCAGACTTTTTGTCCACATAAACATATTGTTTCTGATCTAAAACATTATAAAATACACTACCATAATTGATTAATATAAAACAACTTTAATATCCTTAAAATACAATTTTTTAACTCATTTAAAACTAGCATTAAAAATAAAGTCACCCCTAACGCAGTTCTCTCTGAATGCGAGGATAAAAATCATCAAATGCCAAACATACTGTCTGTCTGTAAGTCAGTTTTCTGAACCTTAGACTTTCTACAAGGACCTTCGCCATCAAACAGACAGTTGTTCTGAGTAGTGTTTGTCCAAATCACCTTTTGGACCTAGTGTGGAAACTGCCTCTACCATTTCTTCGAATGAGTTTCTGTGGGTGAAGATATAGAGAGAAGTAAAAATACCTACCCCCGATTTATGTAGCAGGCATAGAGGCATTTGTGTAGCTCAGCAGGTAAGAAAACCTTCATTCCTCTCATTCTAAAGGTGTTAACAGTTCAACATCACATTTTAAACGTTGAACTGGCATACTAATCATAGTTAACCATAATTCAACCCCTAAAAAGTTCCAACATCTTCGCACCGATTTGTTCTACAATATAGTATATTTCATGTTCTGGGTGTGTGCATAGTACCACTGAGCACTCTCGCTCCCCCCGTGTGGCTAATGCGCTATTTTTCCAATTCTACTACATCCAAAACGAATCAGTTTAGCTCAGTCCGCTTCAAAAGCATTCACATTGCTTCTGTTGGAGCTATCATAGGATATCCAATAGAGTAGTAGAAACAGACAGTGTATAGTGTAACAGTGTCAAGGAAAAACGCATAGATCTTCTCTTCCCATCATCTCCTGCTGTTGTGTGCCACCTCTTTCAAACTCTAGGATGTCATTTGGCCTAGTAATAGTTGTTAAGATGTGTATAGAGATGCATAAAGGTGTGATGCCTCTAGTCACAATTGTAAGTGCATGCATAGTTCACTTCAGCTGGGGCAATATTTCATATCTTATAAATAGAAAAACAAAGAAATGAACTGACATCTGATTTCAGATGTTATGGTTTATCTGATTTCAGATGTGATCTTTTCAGACCAAGTTACATTAGAATTTGATTTTAAAAAGTGATTGCTGCTTAAGTTCTGAGATCTAAAAATAAGATTTAATTTATATCTTCCCTTTGTGACAGAGCTGTCGGGCCAGTGCAGCATTTAAGCTGCATGATATTCACTTAAAATTGTAGGTCAAAATATACTGCTTTACAGTTTCATAACTACCTAATATGCAACAGGTATGGAGGCCTGCCCTTTTACTTTTGCATAACAATGATCTATATATTAATATTTCATGATGCTTCAGTTTTAGCCAGACAGTAGGCCAAGACATTTAAGACTAACAGGGGTTGCAGCTGTAGGTCATGTTTTATTGAGGCTTTTTGCGCAGGACCCCATTCCCTTCACAGGTCATATAACAGGGGGGTCTAAAAGTGAGGCGCGAAAGAGTGGAAACACACTATACAGGTGGAATTTCCTACAGTCAAATTTTGTCAAAGGTTGCTGAGTTTTTTGCAGACCTGAATAGTGTGTTCAAACAAGAACTGTGGTGTGAAAAGGTTGTCTAAGGGAAAAAAGAAAAAGTGCATCTACTGAAAACATCAAAAAATGACAAAAGAAAATGCCCCATAGATGAATGCGTAATTAAAAAAGATAAAATAACTAATTGCTAAGCTTCAGTGCAATTGGCTCAAAACAAACAACCCTGTATACAAAATACGCCTACTCAGAAATAACACAATGTACAAGCAAACAATCAAAAAAGTTACTATTCAAGTAGAATCCACAATTCAAAACGTACCAATAAAGAACTTTATAGAATAATCACATAACTTTGTAAACCAAAATGCACTGAAGGAACCCTTCCCATTTCTCAAGAATTTTCAGACAAACTGTCAAATCATTATCCAACCAAACCAGACATGTTGGATTGGAAAAACAACAGCACCAACCCATTTCCAACAACCAGATATCAAAATGTATTGACGATAATTCCCTATTTTTCGATTTCTAAACTGGATTCCATCCAGAAAGATGCACTGATTCTTCCCTAATTGCCATCTGGAATGTTATTAAAAGCACAGTAGACTGGAATGGGGTTGCTGCCCCACTTCACTTGGACCTTTCAGCTGCCTTCGACAGAGTCGATCATTACACACAAATCCAAAGACTTGATGAAGCCGGCATGGAGGGTACTGTTTTCGTTTGAATCACATCCTACCTGCAAAGTTGAACAAACGTCATCCATATTCCTTCTTTTGTCACCCAAACCATACAGCATAAAAGCAGGAGTTCCTCAAAGCTCTATCATCTCACCCATGCTCTTCAACACCTTCATTTAATCATTACCGGAAATGATCAATGATTTTCAGTTCACCTGCTATAACTATGCAGATGACACACAGATAGTTCTTCAATTGGAAAACCCCAAGGACACTGGGAACTAAGGGCCTCATTTTGATGTCGGTGGGACTGCGGTTCCACTAACATCCAGGCCCTCGGTCCGACTGCCGCATTACGATGTGGACTGTCAGACCGCAGCAGTCTGGGGGACAGACCGCCACCTCCAACATGCTCAAGGAGCCTGTCGAGGCATCGGTCGGACACTAATCCCTACAATGGAGGCTGTGCCTGCGCAGGCACCGCCGTAGGGATTAGGATGTCCATTTCTCACAGCCTTTCATAGTGGTCCCACCGCCCTGAAAAGGCTGTCGGAAAGGGACTATGGGGGTCCCAAGCAGGGCCCCCGTGCTCCATGGTCCACTGCTAAGTGGCCAGGGGGCATATGTGGTCCCCCCCCCCCAAAACATCCATGCACCGTGCGACAGGCACCACATGGATGTTTGAAAGCATGACTTTCTCTTCTGCGGCACAAGTCGCAGTAGAAAAATGCAGTTTCCGACCGCCTACACATCTGTCTTATCGAAATATGGCGGGTGGGCCGGCTGACTATTTGTAATAAGGCCCTAAATCTTCAGTTGTCTTCAGGCCGTTGATCAGTGGGCAACATAGAGGCATCTCAAATTGAATTCGTCCAAAAGTGAAATAGTCTCCTGTGGTGACTGGAAAACTTGTGACCCTTTCTGCGTCTGGCCTTACGATCTGGGGCCACTGCCGAAAATATGCAAGGAGGTAAGAAATATCTGAATTACCATGGACTCCAAGCTGTCAATGAATGCCAAAGTGGATTAGATAGCTAGATCAAGCTTTCTCACAATGAAAACCCTGTGACGCATTTTCACGCATCTATGATTCCCCCACAAGGTGCAAGCAACTTTCTCTCGTATCCTATCAAAACTCGATTACACCACTGGCCTATATCACGGCTCACCTCTAACAAATATGAGAAGATTACAGAGAATTCAGAACTCTGCTGTCAGACTACTTCTACATGTAAAGCCACAAGCACATTCCTCCCCTGCCTTGAGGGCACTGCATTGGTTCCTAGTTGCCAAACGACCCACCTTTAAGCTACTTTGTATCACCCACAAAACAATACCTGGGAAAGGACCACTTTTCATCAGGAAGAAAATCACTAAATACCTACATCAAAGGAATCGCCGTTCTGGACTGGCACCCCATGTCAAAAATTCAGCATACAAGAAAAAAAAACATGAGTGGAAAATCTTTTTCTGTCCAAACTTTTGAATTCACTGCTGCTAAACATAAGATCCACTGACAACCATCTCAGCTTCAGAAGATTATTGAAGACTTGGCTCTTTCCTGCATAACCACAATACCACAATATTCAGAACAAAAAATGTAAATTCATAGTATGTAAAAGTACTAAAAACTATAAATTTGTAACATTTTACAAATATATATATATATATATATATATATATATATCCTAAAGTTGCAAAGTCAGCGCGCTCTCAGTAACACACACGACTCCGTATAGATGCCCAAACACCGTTTAATCCACAACGCGTTTCGGTTCCAAAGAACCTTGATCACGTGAATTTTACACCAAATCAGAGGGACTCAAATAGTTCATAGTATAAACAGTGAAAAAGGACAAGTGAGCAATAATCATAGCGGACATGTTGGAATGGCACAGAAGTCCTGAAAAGTATACAAAACTTAATACAGTCGAGTTTAAAAATATGTACATCTATGTGTCACATGTTAAATACATTTTACATAGTGTATGAGAAAACAAAAATCATTGTGCCAGAACGAGCCCTAGGTATCAGTACCTGTTATCAGCGCCAAGTAATGATCGGCGTGTAAACAAAACTTTATTGCTGATCACATAACGGGCAAGTGCCCGAAAACTCCAATTTGAATGTGCAAAACATATCAAACACTCCAAACAAAAGTCATACTATACTTAACGGTGGAGACAGAGCCCTGTCTCCATCATTCCACTGCTCTTATGCCCATTAAAAGTCTCTCTTAAGTGCAGAAGTGCCTCGATAAAATGAGGGAAGAAAGGGTAGGCGGCCCGTGCAGGTGTATACGGGTGAGTGGGCCCCTTCCTTCTTCCTATCTGAAAACAAGAACAAAGAACACTGAATTAAAAAGAGTGTGGATACACAATTCCACCTCAACATCAACATCTTACACAACAATAACTACAAATTACAAAGTAGAATTCCAGTTACATTGTTCATGGAGAAAAACTCTGAGGTAGAACAATAAGGAAAGCATATATATTAGGGCAAACTGTCATAAGCAGAATTCAGGCACAATCACCATACCCCCAGGAAAATTGATAAACGCCTCTACAAAAGTTAAAGAAAAAGTGAGTGAAAAAAGGGGGAGTGCAAAAGAAGGAGAAAGACAAATAGGACAGAAGGAGGGGAAAAAATGGGGGGTAGGGTGGGTGAGGGACGTGAAGAGGAGGGGAAAGAGAGGGCGAAAAAGAAGGGGAGGCGGGAGGGGGGAAGGTGAAAAGGGAAGGGTAAGGGAAAAAGGAACAAAGAGAGGGGGTATAATGTGGAGAATTTAGTATGGTGGGGTTACTATCGGATCTCATGAAGTGTGGAGGACCTTACATGCATACTGATTAATCATTAATCCTTCAAGTGTATGGCTAATTCTTCATCTTGATTAAGTCCTCCAGGGTTCTTTGTTTGAAAATGAATAATCTGTTTGGACTCAATCTGCCTAAGTTTTAAAACCCTATTCCCTCCCCGGGGTCCTTTGCTCACCTGTTCTAGGATAAGAAAACTGAGACTATTGGCGTTGGAAAAGTGTCTGTCCTGAAAGTGACGTGCTACAGGATATTTCTGATCGCAATGTATGATGGCTCTATAATGCTCCAATACACGTTTTTGGCCATCAAAGTAGTAGACCCAATATACCATAATTTGCAGGGACATTCGATGGCATAAGTGACAAAAGTAGTACTGCACGTGAGGAATTGTGTTATTTCCTTCCTCACCCCATTATATTCCACATGATTACAGAATTTACTTTTTCTGCAGGCCTTGCAGTGCCCGCAAGGAAAAAACCCTGCAGGCCATGCAGATTCCTTTCGGGATAGATGGTAACGTCACTGTGCACTAATTGATCTCTCATGCTTTTGCCTCTCCTATAGGTTATATTGGGTCTATTCGGCAGAGTATGACCAATGATGTTGTCAGTTTTGAGTATATTCCAATTCTGTGTCAAAATGCGTGTAACATCTTTTGAATCAGAACTGTAAGTCAAGATCATTCTGGTGTTGTCATCTGCACCCCTGGTGTCAGAATCCGATGTATCAGCAATCGTCAATGATCTGTCCATGGCATCAGCCCTCTCTTATGTGATCAGTAGTGTTGTCTTTGCCTAGGACACTTGTCCATGATAATGTGCCTATGAATCTTGGCATTTACGAGTTAGCACTGTTACATGGCACAGATTGTTTTGATGGGGCTGCGGTGTCAGAAGGAGGATGTTGTCCACTTGGATTAGCATTCATTTAATATGCAGTAACATTATGTATACTTATTTTTACTTTTTGTCTGCAATTAGGGCAGCAATAAAGTTTTGTTTACACGCCGATCATTACTTGGCGCTGATAACAGGTACTGATACCTAGGGCTCGTTCTGGCACAATGATTTTTGTTTTCTCATACACTATGTAAAATGTATTTAACATGTGACACATAGATGTACATATTTTTAAACTCGACTGTATTAAGTTTTGTATACTTTTCAGGACTTCTGTGCCATTCCAACATGTCCGCTATGATTATTGCTCACTTGTCCTTTTTCACTGCTTATACTATGAACTATTTGAGTCCCTCTGATTTGGTGTAAAATTCACGTGATCAAGGTTCTTTGGAACCGAAACGCGTTGTGGATTAAACGGTGTTTGGGCATCTATACGGAGTCGTGTGTGTTACTGAGAGCGCGCTGACTTTGCAACTTTAGGATATTGGATTACCGGTGTGCTCCGCCGGTGTGCGCGCCACTCTCTATGGGTCCCAGCGGTCCGGAAGGAGCGGCTGCAGTTTGAATATATATATATATATATATATATATATATATATTATCTACTGGCGGTCGCCAGTAGATAGTTATAGTTAGGACCTATTTTCCATAGGAAATCCGCAACATTCTATTTGAAATAACTTTGGCGCCGGTTGACGAGAGTCGTGCCTTTTGCTTAAATGGTGTAAATCCGTTCAGTAGTTCCTGGGACTCCAGGGACCCTCAGGATTCAAGGGGACTTAATCCCCCAACTTAAAACGCGCCACAGGGCGCGTTTGCACAGTGGTGAAGGGAGGGGGCGGGGCTTCAGGTGACGTGTGCAAACAGGCCCCGTGGCGTGTTTTAAGTTGGGGGATTAAGTCCCCTTCAATCCTGAGGGTCCCTGGAGTCCAACTAGCCCACCAGGTACCTTCAGTAAGCACAACAGAGTTGCATTGCAGAGAGGTGAAAAAAGGTGCGTGACCCTGTAGCGCGTTTTAAGAGGTAGTTTTAATCTCCCTGCCCTATTATGTACTAGGGACTTACAGAGGAGGTCATGCTAATCACAGGGGTACCCCAACGCATAGTGTTCCCTAGTGTATGTAGGTGTTTTAACTGTATTCTAAGTGTGTTTTAGCATAGCACTGGCTCTGGTTAGTCAGAGTCAGTTACCACCAGTACACGTCGGAAAAAGTTGTGGGCACAGGATGATTTTGGAACAAGGCCTCTTTCTGCTCTCTGTTGGTTCTTCCTGCACATCTTTTGCTTCTTCCTGCACTTTTCTTCGTCTTTGTGGACTTCTGTTGCTTCTTTCTGCATTTCTTTTGCTTCTTTCTGTGCGTTTTTTCTTCTTTCTTCACATGTCCTACCTTTGTAGGCATAGTTACAAACTAGCATTTAAAAAACCTTTGAAATTCACTTAAAAAACCATAGGTTTCAGACACGTTATAGTTAGAAATTAGCATTTAAAAACCTTTGAAATTCACTGAAAAAACCATAGGTTTCAGACACGTTATAGTTAGAAATTAGCATTTAAAAAACCTTTGAAATTCACTGAAAAAAAAAAAATAGGTTTTATAGTTAGAAATTAGCATTTAAAAAACCTTTGAAATTCACTGAAAAAACCATAGATTTCAGACACGTTATAGTTAGAAATTAGCATTTAAAAAACCTTTGAAAATCACTGAAAAAACCATAGGTTTCAGACACGTTATAGTTAGAAATTAGCATTTAAAAAACCTTTGAAATTCACTGAAAAAAACCATAGGTTTTAGGGACAGTTATAGTTAGTTGGACATTTCACTCGTACAAAACCCGTGAAATTCCCCTGTTATAGTTAGTTCAGCTAACTATAACTCGCGCCCCGCAATGCACTGCTGATGACGTCACATATTACATCACTCATGACATGGTCAGTGACATCACTGATGACATCACTGATGACATCACTGATGATATCTCAAATGACATCACTGATGACATCATCCATGTGATAATTTGATGCATCTTCTCACACCCTAATATAACTTTTGATACACCCACTGTAAATTACAGACTGCCATTGTCAAAACCATAGACACTCCAACACCAATAACTACATACACACTCACTGATTCTTAGGTCTACACACACATCCACTCACTCACCTCTACAGTCACTCAGACTTACGGTCACTCAGTACAGGACTTTCATATGCACTCATACACATACATAGACACTCACACACCGCCATAGAGGTACTCACACACCTAGTCAGTCATGCAAATAATTAATCACACTGCCATTTAGTCACCTATACAGTTATACACACACCAGCTCACTTACTCATACAAATACTAGCACATTCTTACGCTATTATACAATCACTGATACAAGTACACACTCATCCATACAGCCACTCTCACAATCACACACTCTCACTTATAGCCATTTATATACTCCAACACACATATATACTGCCTTTGACATATTAGTTACTCACACATGTACCACTAAGATATACATTCACTCACTAACACACCCATACACACACTCACCCACCCATACAGTCCATCACAGATGCACTCTTGAAACCATGCACCCAGTGAATCACCCACTCACACATCTATGCGCAGTCACACACACCCCACCCACACAAACACTCAGGCACCCATACAGATACTCAGACAACCAATCAATAACCCATGTAGACACTCATGTTGCTATTTGCAAACCCATGCAGCCGCTTACACACCAACAGACAGACGGATACAGACATTCACCCAGATTAGTCACTAACCCATGCATTCAGTAAGATACGTTTAATCACTCACTTATAGAGTCAGTCACGCACCTACTAAATCATCCATCCAGACACTTATACACCCACTCATTCTTCAATACACCTTGGCATATATATTAAACATATTTAAACTTTACAGAAACACACAGTCACTGGGTGATGTCATCAGTGATGTCATTTGAGATGTCATCAGTGATATCATCAGTGATGTCACTGACCATGTCATGAGTGATGTAATATGTGACGTCATCAGCAGTGCATTGCGGGGGCGAGTTATAGTTAGCTGAACTAACTATAACAGGGAATTTCACGGGTTTTGTACGAGTGAAATGTCCAACTAACTATAACTGTCCCTAAAACCTATGGTTTTTTCAGTGAATATATATATATATATATATATACACACACACATATATATATACACACACATATATATAAATATATTACATTTTAAATTAACCATTTATAAAAAATAAAATAATAACTATATACAGTTAACCATACTGTATATGTATATAGTCTATGCATTTATATATACAACGTTACATGCATATATGTCTATGCATAGACACATCGTTATGGAATGTACATATGTGGAGATATTTAGGTCTTTATTTTATGTAGGCATTGCACTGTTCTCTATATGTATTTGAGAACACACACATATATGGTAGGCCCAAGGCAGCCCCATGGGCAGGGTGCAGTGTATTTAAAAGGTAGGACGTGTGCTATGGTGTTTTTTGCAGGTTCTAATAGTGAAATACTGCTAATTACGTTTTTCAGGATTGAAAGGACTATCTCTCTTGTAGGGATTGCCTTGAAATATATTTTAAGTGTAATTTCCCATTGGAAGATGATGGAGATTTGGAGTTTGGGGTCTCTGATCTCACAATTTAAAAATACATCTTTTGGTGAATTTCATTTGTAAATTGTGCGTTTGAAAATGCAACTTTTAGCAAGTGGGCATTTTCTCGCTTAACCAATCTGTGCCTCTGCCTGCCTGTAGAATCCACGTCTGGATTAGGATGACAGTTGGACTTTAGTGCATTCACTCTAGACAGTCATTCAAAGAGGTGTGCCTTGCATATCCTGATGGGCCATCACCAGGCAGATGGGCCTTCCCGAGCTAAAGGGGTGGGAGGAGTTGTCACTGACACCTGAAACGGGCTGTGCCTGTCCTCACACAAAGCTATCTCCACCCCCCTGTAGTGAGTCTGGAAAAAGGGTTAGGTCCAACAATGTTTATATATTTCTAAACAAATATTTATTATTAAACATAAACACCATATTAAATTTAAATAAAAAACAAATAATAAAGTTATTATATATATCAATGTTGTATGCATATGTGCATCAATATGGGTTGACACGTCTATGGAGATATGCATAAAAGATATAAGTATGTCATTGTATATTGATAACATGTGTAGATGAGTTGTCTATCTAAGGCTGTGTGCTGTTTTCTTGGTTAATACATATCTTAGTACATAAATCTGATCATAGAGAATGTACCTGTAAGTGAATAACAATATAATTTAGGCAGTAAAAATAAAAAAAGTGCCTAGGTATAATTATGCACAACATACATGTCTATGTCTGACCATGTAAATATTATTACACATATGTACAATTGGGTGTAGATATATAAGGATCATTTCATTGTAGAGAAATATTACAAGTTAACATATAGATAGATGACTATGAACTTAGGGGATTTACGTTTTTCTGTGATAATACATATATATATATATATATATATATATATATATATATATATATCACAGTATGAAAATATGAATATTGGGAAGGCACTTGTATGGGAATCATGCTGATCGCCAAGTTTACAAACAGCAGTTAAATGCCTACCATCGACAGCTCAAGAGAGACAAACAACTTTACTAGGAGACTGGAAGATAATAGAGGTTCCATTAAAGAGCAGTTTAAAAGTGATAAATAGTTCTCTCAGCCAGTCAGCCTTTCACAAGCTATTCTCCCCTTAGTTCCACATTGTGAAGATATTGCTAACTAGTTTTCAGAGAAAATCAACACTATTTAGTCCACTATTGCCCCCCAACCCTCCTTATTAGAGTTGGATTGGAATTAACTTTGGGCCACACCCGGATGCTAGAGTACATATTGATGAATTTACCAACATATCAAGGGAACAGGTGGAGAAGACAATGCTTGAGGTCAAATCAGGTTCCCCACGTGACCACTGCCCTCATTCCATCCTTTCCTGCTTATCTCCGATTCCCAGTCTGCATTTTACTCAAATTTTTAACTCCTCTTTGAGAAGTGCCAGATATTCAGACATGGAAATAAGCATTGGTTCTCCCCCTAACAAAGAAAGCAGGACTAGACGTCTCTGTATTTTCAAATTACTGCCCCGTTTCTTTGCTTCCATATATGTCCAAAGTTTTGACAACTTTTTATAGAAGATAAGAACATATTAGACCCTTCTCAGACAGGCCTCAGACCTGGGAATAGTACAGAAACCACCTTCCTGGCGGTTTTGAACGATATAAGATTGGAAGCAGATCAGGGCAAAGCAGTTGCCCTGATTCTACTTGATTTCTCAGCAGCATTTGACACTGTTGTGCATAGCCTTCTGATAAACAACCTCCATGAAGCTGGGATTCATTCGACAGCTCTACGGTGGTTTGGCTCTTTCTTGAGCAATAGAACTCAGTCGGTTCAGCTGGGTATTATAAGACCTTCTCCCCATAGTTCCAACTGCGGGGTGCCACTGGGCCCAACACTTAGCCCGACACTGTTTAATGTTTAAGTTGCAGCCCTTGCGAAGCTGGTGCGTAAGTGGGGTTTTGAAATTTGCTCATACGCTGATAACACGCAGTTGGTCATTACCCTAGGGGAGAAACCAGACAGGACCTCTCTAGCTACCTAGAGGAGGTAGCCAGTTGGATGAGGAATCAAAACATGGCTCTTTCCAAATTAATTGTCTGCGTATGTGTTCCCTCCTTAAGTACTTTTATATATGTTAAGTGGTGAGCTATAGCGCTGTGATATCCCCTTCGGGATGAGTGTTGAGCTTTATAAAAACCATAAAATAAGTAAAATAAGTGTTTAATAGTTTATTTAGAAAAAGTACCCATATACAGGGGAGTGGAATTTAATATCTACTTGTCCCTGGGACATGCTGCTTCAGAAATCTACTTGTTCTGTAAAACACTCCACTTGGCCATTTGCTGCCATGAAGTAAGATGACAAATTATGGACGTGATCCCCTTATATAATACCTCTGGTAATAGCTACTCTGGTTATGCCAAGACTCGTATTATAGCAGTGTTTGGATACTAGCAATTCCCATATTTTGCCACATTTTCTGTAGATCTACATACTGAGTTGGAATTAGCAGGAGGTGGTAGTTCCAGGTTTGGAATGTCCATGAGCACATCTACTCATGCATATTTACTCTTGCTAAAATGCAGTTCACAAACATTTTCTAGGAGTACGATTTCCAGGCCTACTTCTGCAAATTCATGACAGTAGTAAATCTGCACTAATGCAAAGCGTACACCATGGGTGCACTTTTGTGACTTTCTTTAAGAATTGGGCCCCTAATTAGGTCTGGTGTTAACCAAGATCTTTTGTTTTTATTGAAATTATCTCTGTCTGTCTATCTAGCTGTTGGCTGGATTCACTGGCATTCTGCTCTTTTACAAGGAGCCTTTCAGCACAAAAGGTAGTTTCACAGTGCCAGAGACTACTGTGTTAATGTGTACTTTTTGAGACCAAATAATATTTTTGTTTTTAGCCAATGTTTTTGTTATAAATGTGAGGACCTGGCAGCTCCCACAATAACCAGTTCAAAACAGACACACGTTGACCAAAGCAGAAGGCTGACCACCAACGCCAGACCTGTTCGCTTTACCAATGCTTATTTATTTTCACGTTTCCCATAATCTTGTTGAATCTGTTTTTACACTGATTTTTCATTATGAATATTTTGGGGAAATACTGCCACATATCAAAAATGTTTTACTAAATGATGCTTCAAAGAAATGGTACTTAACAATTCTTAGCAGTTTAGCAAAACTAAGGGGCTCATTACGATGGCGGGTGGAAGCACAACCGCCGTGCTGGCGGATGCAAAAACCACCAGTTACCGCCGGCACGCAGCAGTCCACACGCCCGCCCAATTACGATGCGAAAAGTAGGCCAAACACCGCCGGCAAGCCAGCAACACCGTCCGCCATCAAAGTGCGCCCGTACACGTAGCGGCGCAGCCTAACTGACACACACCGTCCGACGAAATCACGTCCCGCCCGGCGTATAAATTACGATGCCGCAAACAAACGGCTCCCACGGCTAAGAGATACCGTACGACAAACCGAAGCGGTAACACGGACGCCGAGCACGGACAACGAAGAAGCGGCTCCCCGAGCATGAATCCAGCACTGCAGGCCCTCCCCATGCTCTTGCTGATGCACCACCAAGGACGCAACGTACCGCGGAGACGCAGGTAGGCACACACACAACAAGTGCACGCAAACAGCGCACACAGTGCAAGGGCGGAAAAAGCGGACAACCCCCACCAGCGCGTGTACACTACACATCCACCATTGCATCCTCATATGACACACAGGCCAAATCGTAACATCGCGTAACACATGTGTACACACCACCTGGGACTAGGAACCAACAACCCCGTCACGGCCCCAAAGCGGCGATGACGCCGCCACACATGCGCACAACGCAGAGGCCAACCGCAGCGCCATGCATGCGTCGCACACAGACACAGGGACACAACCAAGCAGCACACACATCAGCCCCACCCCGAACGCACATGACACGTGACAGGCCTGCCACAGACATGTCCCCAACGCCCAATTCACGGACAACACCCAACGCCACACAACCGACGCACACATGTCAGTGAAGTTACGCAACAGCAGGACACACCCCAGTGTAACAAACATGGCGTAGCACACAGCGGCGGCAACACCAACTAGGAGAAGCAGGGCCCCTTCGGGAAGAGGAACGCCAGTACCACACTGAAACACCCATACCACCCTGCACATATGAACAAGACATATAAAACGGAACACCAAAGAGCCCGGGGACCGACAACAGGTGGCCCAAGAATAACATTCACACACAAGGCCCAACGCAGAGCGGAAAGGCAGCCTGCCGCCCACAGAAGGGAGAGCAGACAGCACTGAATGACCTTCCATTCCAACTCCGAAACCACAGCCCTACGACAGAAGCCGGTGAATACAGCCATTGTCCAAGAATAGACCAACACAGGCATGCCGAGGAGACCGACCACAGGGCAGATAGCGCATATCACAGAAGCACACAACGGACGGGGAAGAAAGAAGAAAACACTCCCCCATGTCGGCCACATGCAAGTTAATTGGAAGGAGTCACACATCACTGACCTTGAACTGTCTGAGAAGCATGTGGGATGAGGGCCCGTGTCCTCCAAACAAGCCAACAGAACACAAGTCCTGTCTCCCTACGACCACACAGGCTCACAGCAACCTCGGAGCGTGCACATTGCAGACTGCACACACAGCCGGAGCACGCCACCACAACGCACCGCTGCGAAATGGCAACCGCAACACACCTACCCAACTACGCCGAACAGCTCAAGCTGTACAAAACCAACCTGTTTCATATATTGGGATGCGATCTCCTGTCCCTGCTGAACGTAAGTTACCGACTGACTTACCGCATCACATTGTTCAGCTGCGTCATGCCCGTCTTCTACTGTCGGAGGTGTCCCTACCAGCATCCCGTGGAGATATGCCTCTCCAACCCGGCATGTCTGAAGGCGGACCTGCTACCACTACTCCTCCCTCTGGACGCACACGACAGGGCCTGCTCTGCCTATGGGGGCATGGCGTATGTGGCCAACATCGCACCCGCACTGAAATGGGACCACTGTGCCTCCACACGACGGATCATCGAGAACAGCTACATCGAATGTCACCCAGCATGCCCCATCATGGTCCTCCAAGGGACAACTTACGAACAACACCTTGACAGCCACCATCCGCTACATTGGCTGGCAAACATGTACACCACCAATGACATGGAAGCCCTGCTGGACGGCATTGCATACCTGACAACCTGTAAATTCGTCGGACCACAACGCAGGTTCCCCGATTGACCTATGATGTCCAACCCCGCACCCATGCTTAGCTTCCGCACGGACTGGCCAGTCACCACCACAACAGCCATACCAAACGACCGGCAACTGTAACCACACCATCAACGACATCGCCATGACATCGGATATGACCGGGACATGCACACTGTTCCCCATCACATCCAGGAACACCGCATGCATCGTGGGAGGCAGTGGCATGGGCTCTGTGTATCGCACCCACATGGACGGAACTGCACGAACAACCAGGACACGACATGGATCCAGCGCACATGGACACACACACCGCTCAGTGGACATGAATAGGTCGCCTGGAGTCTGTGGGTGCTGCACCCCTCCCACCCCCGCCCCGGGAATCCCATACCAGGACCTTTGCATGGACGACAAGTGCATACAACAACAACACGACCCCAGTGACTGTGACATGTCCAGTAACCACCACAGTGCAACAACAAGTGGCACGCCGCTGCATGCACGCAAGCACATGCCCTGATGTCATCTCACATGCACGCGTGCATGAGGAACAACCGCAGCAAACCTGTCACATGGAACTGAGATGGACTGTGCCCATGATGCCAAGCGGTCTGGTAGGCTACATGTATACCGTCTGTGTCAAAGTCCGCAGCTCCGCAGCTATACGTAAATGTACATTAGCACAGCCTTGGCCAAGCAGATGTCACTCTGAAGCCCACATCCCACATGCAACAGCCAATCACATGTAACCCCACACCCTATCCCATTTGCAATCATGCTCAGTATATCCTCAACATGTATTCCGCTGCCAGTAGTGTCCACTATACTGCATCACAGAGGACAGAAGACTCAATATAATGTTTGAAACCAAAACTGTCTCCGCTGACTCATTTCACAAGTACGAATGAGAGAGGATGAGAGTATGTGAAGTACACGGCAGTCGTGACATGACCATGTAGTCCACTGGTATTGGATGTCAACGCAAATGAGTAGCACAACTGTGGAAGACACACATGTGTCGTGTGAAGTCGTATGGACGCAGTGCTCAGGTGGGTGGGTGTGACGGGTAGATGCGCACATGCCAAGTTGGAGCACGCCGTGTTGGGAGGGGTCATGAACAGTACACCACCGCTTCCCTGGGCATTGTGAGAGGACACCTGTCGGGGGGAGTGAACACGTGTGTGCACAGCAGCCGGGCACACGTACGAAGCGGTACCAGGCGCACCTCAGCCCACCCTCTGTGGACAAGCTGGATCCTGTTGTGCGCCCGCCATGCCCCTTGACAAGGCACACACAGCCCCAGTCGACCAGGTGTAACCCCAACATAGTCAATCCGCACAGGCGATACAGGGCACGGGATGGCAGTGGAGCATGGTGTGTGAGAGGTCTCCTCGCGCTCCTCCTGGTCATATCACGCAGGCAATAGAACCTCAACGTCTAGCATGGCACAAGTCAAATGGAAGTATAGGGGGACGCACCACAGCACGAGCAGCACTGACGTCACGGGAGGTGGCTCGCACCATCCCATCCATTGCCCATCATACCAACCACGCCACATGCCATTGCGACTAAGTGCAAGCGCGTGCGCCACCACCCCCGAGCCCTCCCCAGAGAGGCCAAAGAGTGAATGTGTGGGCCATCAGCCACAGACGGACGCGGCCTGGCCGCAAGGGCAGCCACAGCCACTGGGTGTCGTAGGTGGCGGATCCGGAAGGCGAAGACTGTGATGCATAGTCCATGCAGGCCGGGTCTCCATTTGGGGCACCACGCAGGTGGACGGCGTCCCGCCACACATCATACCCTGAGACAGCCCACTCGTGCAACTGGACCCACACATACACTCCTTGCCCTCTCTGGTGCGAGCTTGGGGCTGCCTGTGCAAGCGCTAGCCTCGCAGGTGAGCATGCATATTGGGGGAGCGAGGGGAGGACATGAGGGCTGGGGCGAAGATGACTGTATCACTGTCAGTTAGTACAAGGGATGACCCAGATGTGGAAAGGAAGAGACGTGTCCCGTGTGTACTGCAACTAGTCGCCAATCCAACTACCCCCCATGTCCGGAATGTAAGCCCGCACCTAGGCCCGCCCATCCGCCACATCGAACATACCACCAGCACGACAACCTTCCCATTCGAAACACTGACTGGGGGTGGCGACCAGTGAACAATCATGTGTAGCCTAACCAAGCGTACATGTGGGCCCTCCATGATCCATGTCACCTGCGGCAAAGTCATGACATGCGCAATGAGGGAAGTGAGGAGAGCTGTCCGCCCCACGCACAGAAGGTGCATCAGCTCCACAGACCCAGCAGCGAGTCCAGCAGGGGTCGCAGTGGCAGCTGTGCCTGGTGTGAAGGCACATGCATATAGACAGCACATCGACCAATGTGTAGTCTGCCCACATCTACAGTCCATCATCATGCAAACATAGGAATTGAACACAGGGCAACACATCTTAGTGGGTGCACCCACCGTGACCAACAATGCGCAATCATCGACGTACCCGCCCTGTGCATGGCCCCCCACCCAACGTAGGCACATCCAGTGCCACCATCCCACACACACAAGCCTTCCACGGAACATGCTGTGTCCAATGGTCAGTACAGAGTCAGCGCCCATCTGGTGGATCCTGAACAGGAGACACATGCACACACATGCCAGCTCCCACTATGTACGTCTGCCACCTGGCACGTGCAATGTAACCTCTCACCTGTGACGTGTGACTGCAAGCACACAGCCGTCTTGGCATGGGGCTGTCAATGTGGACACCTGTCAATGTTTCGGGAGGTGTGATCCGTACAGTGCTGTACATAGGGTGCAGTGCTGACACCTACTACTGTCTCATATCCCCTCGTGCCACAGGTCCCACTTGTTTTGGCCGCTCAGCCTGTGCCCACATCGTCGTCGTCGTGTGCCATACTCATCCAGCCTCGGAAGCAGTTCCATGCTCAGCAGACATTCATGTTGCCGTGGCGTTGCCGCTTGACGAATATGCAGTCAGTCCCCATCAGCACGCCCGCAAGTCATTGGGGCCTAGATCCCCATGTGCATGCACATGGCAGTGGTTTGTATCACTTGCCATTGCCATTGTTCGGAGACCTGTGTAAGTGTATTGTGGCCGTGCCGTCCCAGCTTGACAGCTGGGCTGTGGCTCATGTGCTTGCTCAGTCATGTCAGTGATGTGTATGCGAAATTGCTATGTGTTGTGTTGCTTTGACATGTGTCCTCTGCCATTTTCCCTAGGCGGAGACCGAACATTGACCGCCCATACCAATTGCTGGCAGACATGGACGATACAGAGGTTATTAGGAAGTTTCGGCTGGACAGGCCAACCCTGCATCGACTGTGTGCCATGTTAGAACCCCATCTCCGTCCCCGCAGGGTGTATCCGACTGCTGTCACCCCCACGGCTAAGGTGATGGCCGCCATGCATTTCTTCGCCACTGGGTCATTCCAGCACACAGTGGGCAGTGGAGGAGGGATGTCCCAGCCCATGTTCAGCAAGGTGCTGAGGGATGTACTGGCAGCCATGATGCTGTACCGAAACAGGTACATCCGCTTCCCCAGGGCTCGTGAATTGGCGGCAGTGAAGGGTGCATTCTATGCCCTTGGCAGAATCCCACACGTCGTGGGAGCCATTGACTGCACACATGTTGGCCTTGTTCCACCACAGGCCACTGAGCACCTGTACCGCAACAGGAAGCACACGCACTCCCTGAATGTGCAAGTGGTGTGCCTTGCGGACATGGTGATCACCCACGTGTGTGCAAAGTTCCCAGGCTCGGCCCATGACGCACACATAATGCGCAACAGCATCTTGCCACGACTGATGTCCAATCTGCAACAGGATCGTGGCTGTATTGTCGGTGAGTATGTGGAGTTGTGTAGCGTGCTGGTTGTGCGATGCTGTCCCCTGTCCAGTTGGAATAGCAACGGTTCTCTGTGTCCCTCACACCCAGGTGACTCTGCGTACCCGAATGGGGCATGGCTGCTCAGTCCATTGAGGAATCCTCGCACCCCAGCAGACGATCGCTACAATGAGGCACATGGGAGGACCAGACGTGTGGTCGAGCGTACCTTTGGCCTCCTCAAGTCCAGGTTCAGGTGCCTGGACCGCACCGGGGTGCGCTGGCGTACTCCCCACAGAAGGTGTGCCAGATAGTGGTGGCGTGCTGCATGCTGCACAATCTGGCCATTCGGAAGCAGATCCCCCTCATCGTGGATGACGGAGATCAACCAGGGCCCCAGCCCGCAGACCAGGACAGCTCGAGTGAGGAGGACAGCGGAGAGGAGGAAGCTGGTAATGTGCGGCAGCAGCTCATCGCCCGCTACTTCACTTGACGGTGAGTGTCCATGTACGACGGCTGATGTGGCTGTATCTGTGCAGGTGTGTGTGTGCTGTGTCAGGGTGGCCGTTTGTTCACTGCGTGCTGTGTGTCAACGCTCCATGGCCAGGGTAGTATGCCACTGTTGGTGGCTGTGGCATTGTGCCCTATTGCTCTGTGCGATGTGTGTACATTGCTTGTAGTTGTTGACATGTACTGTGTGATGGGTGTGTGACACACTCATTGAATGTGCTCCTGTTCTGTCTCCCACCCCTAGGTCCCTACAGGCCCTCCGGATTCCATTGCCATGCCACGCATCAGGTGCCTTTCCGCCCAAGGTGGCCGTTGTATTCCGTACAAATAAAACACAGGGCACAAACAGCAGTTTGTGTAAGAGGTGCATTTATTTCAAACTGTGACATGTGATTGTGTGTAAGGTGATGACAAAAGTGGTGCGTGCAGTGACAATGAGCTGTCGGTCATGGCTGCGTGATGCTCAGGGTGTACCCACTGGTTCTATGTCCATAGTCCAACACACACATGCCATCCTGATGGCTGTGTGGAGTGGGATCGTAGTCCAAGTCAATGCAGTGGGTGGTCAAGGAAGGCTGGCTGGCTGCCTCACTTGCGTTTGGAGCGTGCAAAGTCCTCCCGGGAGATCGGTTTCCACTTCGGACGGCCCCTTCCACGTTTGCGAGGGGGGGTGCCTGCTTGCGACATGCTGGTGGTTGAGGTGTGCTCACTGGCTGTGGACGCAGGGGAACTGGACACTGCTGCTCGACCCTGCGCCCCGGCAGGTGGTGGCGGAGGGGAGCTGCTGTCCCTGGCTGTGACCTCACCGCCACCACCAGCTGGCCCATGAGGTCCACGAGTTGACCTATACGGGCGTCCATGGACCTCAGCACCCCCAGCACCTCCCGCGTGTCTGAAGCAGACCTGACCCATTGTTCTTGGGCCTCTTCATAGGCCCCAAGGACTCTGGCCATTTGAGGCAGGGCATGGCTCCCAGGGGAGACTTGCGTTTCCCTGACCCTGCTCCTCCTACCAGTTCTGCTGCCACCGGCCTGCCCACTAGCCACATTGCTCACCACGGTCCTCGCTGTGGCTCCCAGGGTGGATCCAGTCGGCCGGGCCACCACCTGCGCTGGGGCTGGTGCCAGCGATGACGTGGTGGTGGTGGCGGCGGTGGTGGTCGGTGCGGCGATGGTGGCGGTTGCGGCAGTGGTAGTGGCCGCAATGACCGTGGGTGTGGCCGCAATGACCGTGGGTGTGGCCGCAACGACAGTGGCAGCAGGGGGCTGGGAATGTTCAGCAGCCCTGGATGATGGGTTGGTGGGTAGGAGGGGTCCTGGGGAGCGGCTGGGCCCTGCCACACCAGATGGGCCTGCTTGGTGGTCCGTGTCCGAAGAGGAGGTCAGATCCTCCACATCCGTGTGTCCTCGTTGGGGGCTTGTAGGCTGGCTGTGCTGGCTGCTGTCTCCATCCCCAGCATCCAGCAGTTCGTCACCTGTGGAGAGAATGAGATTTGTTATTGTGTTGCACCTGGCGAAGTATGTATTTGTCGTCTGACATTAACAGTTCGTGCAATCTCGTACATGGGTTTCCCGGAGGCGTGTGTGTGGCTGTAGCATTTGTAGTTGTGTGTGCTTGGCAATGGGACTGTGTGCTGTGCACATGTGGCATGGGACGGATTGGCCATGCCGATGGGTGTGTTGCTGTGCCCCTACTTATTGTGACTGGCCCATCCTGGGTCTGGTTTGTACTTTGCTTTTGGTGTTCAGATGGGACGCTTAGGAACGCATATGGCAACATGGGGGCCATGCCCCAGATTCGCATTTGGGAGGGAATATGCTTTTGGGGTTCAAATGGAACGCTTAGGAACGCATATGGCAACATGGGGGCCATGCCCCAGATTCGCATTTGGGTGGGAATATGCTTTTGGGGTACATGCTGTGAGCCATGGGTGCCGAACGTGACATGTGTTGTGGCAGCATGACAGTGCATGGTTTGAGGTGTGTGCATGCTTGACATGGCCTGCATATTTGCTGTCTGTTGTGATTACTGGACATGGCATTGGACGCATCGTTATGAGTGAGTGATGGTTGTGTGCCAGCCAACGTATTGCAGTTGTCCCATCTCCTTGGTGTGCGTGCTGCCCTGTGCCATGTGCATCACTGCAGTGCTCGGGGGGTGTGGCCCATGTTGTGTGTTGTTGCTCACAGTGTGTTGTGCGCTTCATTGACTTCTGGCACATGGTTGGTCATGGGCATGTATCTTAGCGTGACTGCTGTATGTGTGGCAGCTGTGCGGATGACATGCCTTTCATGAGACTGGGGCTGACGGATGGGATGGATGGTATGTTGTATGTGCATGGTGTGTCTGTGTGTTTGATGGGTTCAGTGGTGTTCGTGTGCATTTATGTTGTTCCGCTCTGTTGCGTCTAGTGTTGTTTGTCTTACATAGGCGTAGTTGTGGGGTGTGTGGTTGACAGGCAGTAGGGGCTACATGGACAGGACTTCAATGGTGTTTCGGTTGTGTGTGATGGGTTGCACAGTGGCTGCCGTGTGGTACTATATTCAGTGTGGCTTGTGCATGCAGACGTGGCTCCTTGGGTGTTGCTATGTCTGTGATGGGTCATGTGGGGTGTGAGTCTGTTGTTCATGTCCGTGTGCACATTGTTCACTTGTTCGTGACGGTGGGCGGTGCTGCGTGTTCGTCTGCTACGTGACATGTCCCATGTGTTGGTCGTGTTCCGGTCCTCATGCCTCCAGTAATCCAGCCCTGTCCAGTTTCCCACCTGCAGGTTGTTCGTGCGTGCACTGTACTGGATGCCACATGGTTCTAAGCGGGGGTGCTCCATGTTGCAGGTCTGTGGGGGTGGAGGGGTGTTGTGGGTCGTGGGGGTGGCTGGACACCCACTGACACTGATTGCTGTGGACCGTGATGTCTGCCTTTCGGCTGTCGGTGTGCACTGCGGTGGCTGACACGTGGCTGTGGGGTGTGGGGGATGCTCCTCCTTGCTGTGCTGTGGGACTAGGGGCCTGGTGTGTGTTGTACTTGGGCTGTCCACCGTCCCACCCACTGCACTTTGTGTTCCTGCCACTTACCTGTTACTTGTCGGTTAGTGCAGCTGTGGCGGACACATGGGTGTGGTGGGTGCTCGTTGTGGCGCTTCTGGCATATTTGGGGACCTGTTGGTGGTTACGGGGCTGGCTGAGTGTACACATGTCCCCACGCATCTTACAGTTGTTCTGTTTGGGCTGTGTGTGGTGGTGTCTGTTGCATGTGTGTGTTGTGTATTGTGTGCTGGACATGGGGGTGTTTGTCCCTGGGAGCTGTGGCATGGTGGTAGTGCATGTGAGTACATAGCGGTGTGCTGGTATACATTAGTTTGTACTTACCAGCCTCCACTCCCCCTGCTAATCCGGCGAGGATCTCGGGATGTATGATGACTCGCACCTTCTCCTCCCACGCTTTGAAGGTCTTGAAGAGCGCGGGATTCCCTCCGCCAGTGATGGCAGCCAGCTCTCTGTTTTTGCCCTCCTTCTTCTTGACCAGGCTCTTGACGTCATTCCACCGTTTGTTTATTTCGACTCTGTTCCTGGGCAGGGTCCCGACTGCATTGACCTGGTCTACGATCCGGTTCCACATTCTGTTTCTGGTGGCTAGTGGTGTGTGCTGGACCATGTTCCCATAGATTTGTGGGTGCACCTTGATGATCTCGTCGACCATGACCGTCAGCTCAATGGGCGTGAACTTGGGCATTCTTTGTGGTGCCATGGTGTTTGTGGTGCTGGTGCGGTGTGTGTTGTGTAATGTGCAGGGGGTTTGTGGTGCCGGTGTTTGGTGGTGGTGGTGGTTGTGATGTGTGCGTTTCTGTGGTGTGCTGCTGTCCTTGCTGTGTCACTGTGTCCTCTCCTCTCCTCTCCGGTTTGCAATGTTGCAAGGGGTTGTGGTCTGTGGGAGTGCTGCTTTTGTACTTACCTATGTGGGTGTGTCCTCATGGTCTGTTGTTTTCAGGTGTGTTGTGTCTGGGGTTCTGGCCTTTGTAGTTTTTGTTTGTCCGGGGGGTGTTTTCGGGATGTGTACTGTGCTTGTGTATTTGTGCGTGCCTTGCTGTGTGGACTTGTTGGCCATGTTGTGTGCTATTGGTTTTGTGAGCGGATGGTTTCTGTGCAGGGACGTGGGCGCCATGGCTTCTGCCGTGTTGATTCTCATCGGCGTTGTTTGCGCTGGCGGGCGGTATATTTGTAGTTTTCCCGCGCTCATGGCGGTGCGATCGTAATTTCACGTGCGGTGTGTCGGCCGTGAGGGCGGGCGTTTTTGTGTTGTCGTGCGTGTTTCCGTCCGTGGCGGGCGGTTTGACTCCGACTCGGACGATGGCGGGCGGTATCTTGTGTGATTTTTCCGCCGATGGCGGTTTTCGGTTTGTGTAATCGTAATGGCGTGGTCGGTGTTCGGACGGTGTGTGCGGGCGGATTTTTGCCGCTTCCATGCCTGGCGGATTTTTTTACGCCGGGTATCGTAATGGGCCCCTAAGTTGCATATTTTTTTGTGAGCAATTTATTTTGAATGCAAATAATCAGCAGGCTTGCTTTCAGCTTACGTAAGTATTTGCACCTCATCAGAGAGCATTCTGTGAGCATTATACATAGCTTCATATTATTGAACTTTGCAAACGTGTATGCAGTAATGCGAGCTTACAGCATTTCTTTAGAGGGTTCACCCTTATTTTTTTTTTTTTGTTTAAATATCTTTATTGGTATTTTCTGATTTTTACATGACTATCATCACGATTTTGTACAAAAATATTTAGATGTTTATAACAGAAATACAAATCACATATACAGAATAGCATTACCCGTTACAGCAGCATATAATCAACTCTGACGTGCCATTCACCATTACAGATATTTATATCTTACATGAGCATATGTTCTAGGGTCTCTGCATGCCATTGCCCACAGTTTTGCTACATCATGATTAGTAAATTGGTGTCATTGCTATCCACATTGTACTCATAACACATCCTACCTAAGCAGTTATGACAGGATCTTGTGTGTGTATACCATATACATACAAATCTTTGCCATTCGGGCTGATCATCAATTTACTGCGTAATAGGAAAAAAGGAATTGTATGATGATTGAACGCAAATAGTAGTCACTAGTGAGTACCAATAAGTCCCATTTTCTAAGATATACAAATCAAACTGAAACTTAGAACATAATAGAGGGCTCACCCTTATAATAAAGGCTTTCCATTAATGAACCATAAATACAAGTCCAAACAACATGAACATATGGATTATAATGTTACCATAATGTGGTACTGTAAACTGGCAGCCAAATAGTTTGTGCTGCAGGTGGTTTGGCCTACGTTTCTCAAGTTAAAAAGAAACATGAAAACTTGTTGTCCTTGACCCCAAACAATATGACCTGGCATAGCTGCCAAGGTTTCAGATTGCTATGTGTGACATTTTCATAATTTCAGTGTAAATATGAGTGACATTTCAACGACTATGAGTGACTCTTTCTCGCAAGCAAAATCAAGCAATGGAGACCAGGGGAACGTATCAATATCAGAAATTGCACCCATTTGAGCAACGAGAAACTCTAAGAACTCACTGAAATAAAGTGTGCAACGGGACCAAACACTTCCTGACTAGATAAAGCACTTGGTACAAATTTCATTGAGACTTACATTTGGTCCCAAAATCTTACCAAAGAAAACAATAAAAAACACTTCGAATTTTTGTTTGATTCTTGAACAGCTTGCACTTAATGAGTTGCACAGATATGTCTGCCTTTCCACCATGTGTTTTTTTACAAGCCCCTTTGTGAAGCATATGTTGCAAAAAGTACTTGATTTTTCCCATAGACCCTGGCCTGATGAAGAACCATATTCTTGAAGAATCAGGGTTGTGACCCACAGCATTGATTTTCAACAAGGACAACAACTTTTTGTTTTGAGTCTGGGAGAGGCAGAGAAGTGTGGCCGGACTCCTAACAAGACTGCACATGCTGCCCACCCTGCACTGATTTCAATAGCCACAGGGCTCTGATCATGAAGCCCACTCTGCACTGATTTGAAAAGCCACAGGTGTCTGATCATGAAGCCCAGTCTGCTAAGATTTTTTTTTATTTTTTATTATTACTGTCATCCTGCACTAAATATTATGGCTGTATTGCACTGATTATGAAGGCTACTCTGCACGAATGAGGATTTCCACTTTTCACTTATTCTAGTGGTTTTTCTGTCCCTAGGATTTCCACTGTGAGACTGACATGCCTAGGCCAGGGCAACTCAGTAAATTTAACCAAACTGCCCGTTTCCGCCTGGAATAATCTTCTGCACTGCACAGTAGTGACTATCTAGCAATTAAACCAGAAGACGAGGCCCCACCAGAACTGCGTGGGGGCTGCAGCTGGTGCCAAGTTCAGATTATGATCCGGATGCTGTTCACTTAATACATTGAAGAGCACGTGATTCATGAGGAAAGCCTGCGAGGCGGTCCCGGCAGGGGGCTTGATTGATTGATCTGGGCTGTTTGTAACGCAAAACAAAGTGAACATGCCAGCACTCACCTCTCTGAGCCATGCTCGGCTCAAATCTATATCTGCAATAATTCATTTATTGGGCGGCCCGCGGGATGATTAAGGTACAGCAGCTAAAACTAGCCAGCGACAAACAGCTCCCTCTGCTACAAGGTGCTAGGTAGCAGGCCCTCGACGGCGAGTCTCACTTTCAGTCAGCCGGCGCTAATGGGATGGGAGTCGGTGAGCTTGAGAGGGTCCGGCCCGCCTGCGGGATTCATTATGGTAAAATCCCAACCTGGTCTCCAGAATCACACCGGGAGGCAGGAGCTCTTCACCCAACCGTCCCCACAGGATCTCAGGCTGCCGCAGCTGCAGAGTATTACCCCTTTTACCGCCCCCGCAGTAGTGCAAACACAGCGTGCACACTGCAGCTAAACTTGAAATGCCCCCCCCTCGCGCCGCCCTATTAAAGTGTCTCTATAGCCATTGGGCACTTGAAAGTTACTCCTCTGACGTCACAGTTGTGCCGGCCACGTGTTTTGGACCGGGTGACAAATTGTTACATTGTAGCACAGTACTAGTAGCGCGCACATGAACCAGCTCTCAAGCATGCCAGGAGCAGCGCGCATCGCATGCTCTACCACTGCAGCTGTCATTTGGTGCATTATAGGCACTCCGGCTTTTCAGGTGAGAGGCGCTATAATGCGCGATTTTTGCATTCAGTGCGGTGATGCGGACCACCACGCTTAAATGCGTTCAAGTAACGCCTGATGCGTGGTACTTGGCAGGGCTGTCCTGGGCAATCGGGTTATAGGAATTCCACACCCCTGCATATATATGATTATTTCTGCACAACACATGTGAATGTCTGAGCATGTAAATATTACTATATATATATATATATATATATGTGTTTATATAGTGGAACTTGTGCTTTATACATAAAATTGTAAAACTATGTTTACATGTGTATGTATTTATACATATTGCTGTATATTTTATATGTGTGAGTATGTTTCTATAAATGGATATATTAATTTTATTTACGGGGCAAAAATTGATTGTAATAATTCTTTTTCAATCTCTGCCATACCTCCTTTCTCTGACTTTTCTCAAACCTCTCTGACCACTGCAGAATCCTAAACACCCTTTCCTAACTCTTTCCCCCGTATCCAATTCATTCAACCAACAGGCACACATATCCACCACTCAAATTACAACTCACTTCTTCCCTTCACTTATCCACTTCAATTAATCCATCCCCTTCAAAACAATCATAGTAAATGCATGAGATCTCAGTGAGCGCTAACTTAACACACTTACCTCAACTAATCCACAAGGAAAGGAAAAAAATTGTTTTTTTAAAATCTTCTAGAACTTACATCTAACCATGGGTTCCCGAGTAGCGCGCTACTCACTGCAATGCACTTCGACTTCTCATCAGGGGTAGAAAGCTCTATATGAATAGAATTTACAATTACAGGAAAATGAATTGATAGCTGTCCAGATTTGCTATAGAATTACAAATCTTTGTAGTTCCAGTCTTGCAAGATCGGCTTCATCAAAATGCATTAGAATTGACCTGTATTTGAACAGTGTTTCAGGAACGAAAGGAGAATTTAAAAAAGTGGTATGCTCAACGATGATTTTAATTTTTTTATCTGTTTGTTTTAGGTCTAAGGGCATCTAATATCGTTTTACACATTCAGCCAGGAGGAAGTCATTGCAATTCCCCATCTTGGGAAGATTCCTTGAATGAGGTATGGGGATGACAGACATTCTTACATTTTAAATTTAAAAAGACTTTTTAAACAGTTTGAAAATTCTCAAGCTGTAGACTGTTTTATATTTTCATGTAAAAAGTTTGTCGGTGATATCGCACACAGCATTTACATCTTTTGGAAGTCTACACAAGTTTAGCAAAACAAGCAAAGTACAGTATTGCTGTCCAAAGTAGCAGCATGTTCCCTCAGCTAACAGAGAGCATCTAATGCTAATCCATCCTCAATTTGCATGACATCTATTGGTTTTCTTCCTAAATAGCTTTAAGTGAGAATCCAAGAACCAAAACTCAGATTGCAGGTCCACAGCTGTCTAATGAGAAGAATGAAATAGGACCTTGAAAAAGATATAAGAAATGTAAACCAATACATGCTGAGCCAGTATTTATGAATCCTCACTTAGTAGTGCCTATCATGAGCGTGAGGCTCAGTAAGTCAGAAGTGAGGATGCATTATAGGTTGCATATAACACAGGCACAAATACCAAGCGCAAAATGGCAGTCAGTTAATAAATATGGCATCACCTATTACAGTGATTAAAAGCTAATGTTCTGTGATGTGTCAGTGACACCCTTATGCACTGAAAAGTGCAACATGTTAAAACAAATCTTAAGACATCATTCTATTTACTTCATCATTCATATTGTCCTCAAGGCACTCTTCAGTGTCATAATCAAGACCGCTGTTAATGCTAACGTAGTCTTTAGGAATAATCAGAGAAAATGAAGGGACAGAGCCTTTGTTACTGGTGAGAAAATGAATATCCCTCATGCAAATACATATAAGTATATAAATAAGGACCAGCACAAATTTAAGAATTTTCAAGAATCTTCATTCGCCAGCACCCAAAGATGCCTTTCAACTAGGAGCAGATACTATCTCCATCTATGTCGAAGTCATTATACTGTCTCTAAGATGATGTATTTGTTCACGGATATTGAGAGAAATGGCATGACCAACAACATCCTGCACCAACTATGGCAGATACTCTACCCTTTGCAGCAAAAACAAAATCTAGAGGCATCCTATTCTGGAACATGCAGTTCTCTCAAACTCTAGTTGGTCTAAGATCAGCTCCAATTCAGGGGACGTGGCACTCACTACCTCCTCATGGACCTTAGCAAGAGCTTGAACTCCATGGATGGTCAGCCCAATGCAATCAATTTGAAACACAATGGCAAAGAAACTGCTAGTCCCTGAGATAGCTTGGGGAGTCTCTTAGGATGAGAAAACCTGCTGGGTGTGTAACGCAAAGCATGGACTGAATAGGCCGGGTACCAGGTTACCAGGCAAGTCTTTAGGCAACCAGGCATAGTCTCTGTTTTGACAAAGTAACTTCCATATTCTTAGTTAGATTGTACACAGTAATACAGAAGTTATGTAACTACCCAGAATGAATACAAGGGCTATGAGTCATCAGGTATTGCGGGCATGATGATGTCACATTCACTGTGCCCTACAAGCATGCTGCAATTTAGGGTCTCGAAAAAGCCTGCATGTGCATTATAACCAAGGTGAACAGCAGCAGGCTGAATGCTCCAATTGGGGAAACGGAACCATCATTAGCAAGGGGTAACGTTGCAGCACACTGCAAGGTGGATAGAACAAATTGAGGCAGGTTGCTTCTTCATCAAAGGGAATGGGGATCATGACCCCCCTACTCTCTGTATTCCTCCCCCCAAGCATCAATAGTTAAATGGGTGCAAATCCAACAAGAAGAAATGTCGAGATCCTTGGGTTTCTTTACATACAAGAGA